>JAZKJV010008378.1:0-600000 GCA_037367405.1 Ottelia alismoides | reverse complement strand
AGGAATGCTTACGATATTCACGAGGTGGAGCCATCTGTAAAAGTTTAGGTGAAAGTAAGTGAACATAATTCATTGAATAAAACAGTAAAAAGGAATTGGATATACCGATGCTATGTTAATAGCTGATGCATTTTTTAAGGCCCAGATACGATGTTGTCGTTGTCGTGATGAAGCCATCTGCATAGAAGTTTCGTAAAATTCCAGTAAAGGAATGCGTAAATGATTAAAAAAACTTTAAAAATATGATTACTTGCTTACCAGTAAATTATTCATTTGCAACAATGTTACCCCTACCAAGAAATGAATGTACATTTACATCATTGAGTAAATTACATGCATCATCATCTTCATTTACATTTTCTTGATATGCATTGGAATCAATGGTGTTTCCTTCTTCAGGTACATCATAATAATCTCTTGGCATTGTTCGTATTGATATTACCCATCCTTTTGCATCATTGTCATCTACATAGAAGACTTGCTCCACTTGACTTGCTAAAGCAAAAGGTTCTTCAGTTTGCAACCTCCCACTTTTCTTTAAACTTACAAAACCATGTTTATCTTTGCGATAACCAATATCCTTGTTGAATACATCAAACCATTCACATTTAAATAGTACAACTCGATGTTCATGTGTGAAGCTCATCTCAAAAATATCTACAATTTCACCATAGTATCCATCCAATCCTGAGCTAATTGTTGACTTAACAATCACTCCGCACATTTGATTTGTTTTATTGACATCAATAGATTTCTTTCTAAATCTAAATCCATTTACAATGTATCTAGAATGTGAGTGAACATGAGAATATGGAGTTAGTGCCAAGACCCCAACTCCGGTACCCATCTTTTATCAAACTTGTGCTCCAACTCCTCCATTCGTCCCCTAAACCAATGTTGAAAGCTGGAAATATTGACAACTCCAGTTGATAAACTGTCATATTCTTTGAAAAAAGGATCAATCTCATTTATCTGCATCAAAACATAGTAATGTGCTAGATCTCTATCTCTTGTAGACCATTCCTGCCGTACAGTACCCAAAAATGATCTACCATTCAATGAAAAGATTGACAAGCGACCTTCTTTAACTTCAATTGGACCACCATCATAATTCCTTTCTGGATGATTAAAACGATTCTCTGGTCCAGTCATGTACATCGCACAAAAATTAATACATTCTTCAAATAAGTACCCCTCTACAATTGACCCTTCTGGATTTGCCTTGTTGATAACATAATCTTTAAGCTTCTTAAGGTAGCGCTCCACTGGATACATCCACCTATACTGCACTGGTCCTGCAATCTTTGCTTCACTTGCTAAGTGTACGATTAAATGCATCATTACATCAAAAAAGGATGGGGGGAAAATTTGTTCCATCTTGCACATTGTAATAATGATATCATTTTCCCATCTAGTTAATACAACTGGATCGAGAAATTTTGAGCATATAACTTTGAAATATCGACTGATTTCTGTTAAAGATTCTACAACATCCATTGGCAATACCCCACGAATAGCTAAGGGTAGGAAAATTTGCATAAATACATGATGATCGTGACTCTTCATGCCTGAATTTTTTTTGACTTTGTTGACACACCTTGAAATTTGGGAAGAAAAACCATATGGTACCTTGATGTTAGATAAAAAAGATAGTATCGCTTGTCGTTGATTTGTTGTTAATGAGTAGATTGCTCTAGGTAACTTCACCTTTCCATTACTTATTTCAATAGGTTGTAAATCATCTCTTATGTTGAATTGTTGTAAATCCTTTCTTGATTTTAGAGTATCTTTCGCTTTCCGTAACAAACCTAATATCCCAAGTATATTCTCCATCACATTCTTCTCGATATGCATTACATCGAGATTATGATGAATCTGTAGATGTTGCCCATAAGGTAGTTGTTTGAAAAATATACTTTGCTTCTTCCAACCACCGCTTAGCTTCTGCTTGAATGGTCGGCCTAATTGAATATTACCAATAGCTTGTTGTTGATGCCATGACTCTTGTCCGGATACACGTAATAGATCAAGCTTTGTACTCACTGCTACCCCGTCAAACTTGTCCTTATATTGGTTGCGACGCCATCTGTGTCGTATTGGAAGGAAGCGACGATGACCTAAATAGCAGTGCTTTCCACTTTCATTCAACCAAGTGCTATGTGTATTCTCCATACATACGGGACATGCAAATTTCCCCTTTGTACTCCAGCTTGACAAATTAGCATATGCAGGAAAGTCATTAATTGTCCATAGCAATGCTGCACGCATTATGAATGTCTCATCTTTATCTGCATCATAAGTTTCAACTCCTTTATGCCATAACAGCTCTAACTCATCAACCAAAGGTTGCATGTATACATCTATTGCATTGCCATGACCCTTTGGTCCAGGAATTAACATTGACAACATCATAAATGATGATTTCATGCACATCCATGGTGGTAAATTGTAAGTAACAAGAACAACTGGCCATATAGTGTAGTTGACATTCATGTTCGCATAAGGATTAAATCCATCGCTTGAGAGACCAAGCCTGACATTTCTACCATCGAACGCAAAATCTGGAAACTTCTCATCGAACTTTATCCATTCTTCTGCATCTGCTGGATGACGAATTTTTCCACTAGGGTCTGGTACCCTACCCTCTTTGTGCCAGGACATCCACTTTGATGTCTTTGATGATCTAATCAAACGTTGAAGTCGTGGGACAAGTGGAAAGTATCGAAGGATTTTCTCTGCCCTTTTTTTTGAATACTCATTTGTATTGGAGGATTCCTTATATCTTGAAGCTTTGCACTCAGGACAATGATCAAGTTCTTTATTCTCTTTGTTGAATAAAATACAAGCATTACGACATGCATCTATTTTCTCAGAATTTAATCCTAATGATCGAAGCCTTTTCTTTGCATCATACCAATTACTGGGATAACCTTTAGGATTATCCAATAGCTTGCCAATAAACTTTAACAATTCTTCAATCAATTTTTGAGTACAACGATGCATAACTTTCATCTCAAAAATGGTCAATAAAAATTCAAGTCTTGACACTTTAGATCCCAGTACATAGGTTCTGCTGCTTCTCTTAAGTTCTTATAAAATTGGCTATCATCAAGTTCAGATGGGTCTTTTATAGGCGGAACCGTAGGAGAATGTTGAGACTCCCATATCATATCCACAATATGCTCATGGTGGAACCGTGGAAGTCTTGAGAAGCTGATTCTTCAACTTCCTCTCCATGCACATTCCATATGTGATAATGCATCCAAAAACCTTCCAATATCAAATGCTCATAGATAATATCTCGTGTGTATGAGTTTGTATTCTTACACTTCACACATGGACAAAAAATATTCTCTCCAGCATGTCCTAATCTGTATGCAGATTTATCCTTGTGAAATGCTCATTCGAGAAACTGCTTGACTCCTCTATTATATTCTTCAACATTTCTAAGTCTCATATGCATCCATGATTTATCCATGTCTCAAACCTATAATGGTAATGCATAATGAAGGAAAGGTCACTAACATTTTATTAAAAAGCAAACAAAAATTATATTTTTCATACTGTAAAAACTGTTCACATCAAGTCAAATTATTAAATAAACTCCATTTAATTATATTTAATACCTCGAGAAGATCAATATATGAGTCAGCAATGTCGTACCGAGATATTGTGCTGACTGCTGAGTGAACAAAGGGGCCACGACAAGACAACACGTGATCTGGATAAGTCGATATGAGATGAATGTCACCATGCTTATTGTCATTAAGGCATGATCAACAATCATCTAGGACAAAATAATTGTTGCAAGAATAGAGAGACAAATAGTTTCTTGTTAAAATAATAAAGTAGAAATCGATACTTATTAAAAGTATGCAGCATTTTGTGAAACAAGAGATGTTATTATATATATATGTTAAATAATATCCGGAATTCATATGATTACTCATTTCCATATCTAGATTAATATTTAAGGATATTTTTATGGTTGAGTCTAAGCTACAATTTAACCATGACGAGGGAATAAGTTCTCTACCAACTAGATCTTTGCTTGTTCATAGAGTCACCACTTCAACAAAAACAATCTAACCACCATCACTGTTTTGGCTATAAATAACAATAGTATCCATTCTCTATGCATGTATTGGAACTTAAAGTTTGTGTTAATACAGAGGTAATGAATAAAAGAAATAAATCCATTGTTATGGCTTAGACATAGTAGAGGACGTGTATCCCAGTACCCCTTACTTCTATTACGAATTATAAATCAAATAATATTTGAAAAGACATAGTAGAGGACGTGTATCCCAGTACCCCTTACTTATATTACGAATTATAAATCAAATAATATTTGAGAAGTGCATAGAATAAAAGGAATTATAAATCAAATAAGGATGAACATTTATTTCAGATTTTGCAAAGATAAAGGAGGCACATCATCAAACGATTTTCATGTAAATGAAATATTAAGGGAACATTTAGGGGATAAAAAAGTGTAAAGTAACAGAAAATGCACAAATGTGTAATGCATACTAGTTTTGTAAAGATGAGATTTCTATAATAACCATGCCATGGGATATGATCTTAAAATTAAAATATATGGATGAGATATTGATTTGATTAATAGACAGTTGCACTCTTAAAAAAATAGAGGTGCGAATCTCATCCCCTTCCTTCATAATGACCAATAAATAAATTCTGATAATGAACCCCTGGACGGAATGAAAGAAGGGAAAACCTAGAAAACAAACAAAAAATACTTGGAGGCACGAAAGGAAAATATAATCAATGTTGACGTTAATGGTTTTTATAAGTATAAAAAAACAAAAAAATGATTGATTTCCTCGTGAGATTGCTATGAGAGAAGGTGTCTTTGTTGGAATCCAAATAATGGGAAAGGGGAACTCAGAAAATATAAGAACGTGGAAAGCTCTGAAGCGGGAGAGGGAGATGAAGATCTAACCAGTGATGATGGAGATCAACGTGAGATGCCACGGGTGGAGATCGAGATTGCAAATGTGTAGGCTTGCATGTGGAGAAGAGAACGAAGATGGATTGAGGATGGGGAATGAACCAGAAGATGAAGAGTTACAGGATTTGGGGGCTTAGGTATTGGTGGATTGTGGAGGGATTGATGGGCGGGATTTTTTTATTGATATTTCGGTGGATGTTTTGTTGGGCGGGATTTTTTTTAGAATTTCGATGTGCAATGATTTTAATATCCATTGCAAATTTAAGGTAACATTTATTTAGAAATGTTGCACTTATGTGTTCAACACGATGGTTTGCTCAAAACATTGCATATCTATCGAGTAATACAATGGTTTTTTAGAAACCGTTGCCCTTGATAATATACTGCAACATGTTTGAAAATCATTGCAATAGGATGAGCATTAGCAACTTTTTTATAAGTCATTGCATTATTTGTTGCAAAAGATACTTTTTCCTGTAGTGTGCCCAGCATCAGACTTCGACCCCTGAACCACACCAAAAGTAAGATGATATCCAGACCTAACACCTCCCCAACCAGAGCCAGAGGACCCACCACCAACCAGTGGTGGCGCAAAGGCCCCAATAACGTCTGGCTGCGGCAGCTCAACAATCCCAGCACCTGTAGGAAACCTGAAATCTCCAGACGGGGGTTCACAACCCACAGGTGGAGGCCGTGTAGACGAGGAGAAACAACACATGCAGGCACTCGAAGCAGCAACATGCGTTCCAGCTCCATGAGCAGCAGCAGGAGCTGCTGACGGTGGCCCTGCTCCTGCAGGTGAGGAGAAGCAAGGTGAAGAGCCGGCTCCGCAACCCCCTCCCTAAGATCCCGCATAGAGACCCACAACCTCGCAAAACCTCCATTCGGGGGCTAGCTCCGAAACCCTAGACCGCTCCCGTGGAGGACCAACTGACCACGAGCCCCCCATACCCCCCCTCCCCCCCCACACACACACACGTGCGAGACTCCTCTGCCCTTCTCCACCTTCCCGAGAAGCCAAGCACAATCCCTGCCTCCCACACGAGAGGTGGCCCCATCGCCTCCCTCAACCTTCCACCTCAACACAAGCACGAGGCAGTCTGGAGCCAAAGCATAAAGGAAATCGATCTATGCATTTTTTATTTTTTCACCATATTATTATTGTACTTGTTCGGAAAAGAGTCATTTCTGGCGCTTCTTTGGTAAGTGTTCTTGCTCTAATAAGAAGCTTGGGATCCATTTTTCATGCATGACCTCAAATATCGCTACATTGTAGACGGTTATTTGCGATAACTTTAGAACATAAATGTCAGATCATGGTGTATAAATTATATAGCAAAACTTACATTTCAGAAGTGGTGCTAATGAGGGAGGTCCTGAACATGAATCCTACTGCAATTGCATTGAGCAAATTGACAAGGCTTCAAGGTGTCTCAAAAATAACAGTTTGCAGATATGTACTTATCGTTGCATAAACTCCCCTGCTTTCTCTCTCACATATATGACCAATTATATATAGATAATCCTTATGGACCATGTATTCCTATGTAAAGAGTTGTACATTACACCTTTTACCTTTTAGACGTAAATCCATTATTCAGCCTGTCATGTATGATGCGGTATGAATCAAATCTCCTAATAACACCTCTTTCTCAGCTAATAAGTGTGCACATAAAACTGGAAACCTCAATTTCTGGAAAATAACAATTTCAAAGTCATTTCCACGAATTTATGGAAATCAGGGAAATTTCCCACAACTATCTTTCCAGGTTTAGGGAAATGAAAACAGAATCTAACGTTGAGGCCATAACATTTACGAGTTTAGGATATGTATGGTTGGATAACCAGTTTAGGCGGGGCATCTTCAGCTTGCTATTGCTCATTTAATACACAAATAATACGACTGGTGGGAAAGCTGCTATTCAAAGATAACACACATCATCACATGCACTCATGCACACACTCTGCATTACACTCATCTCACGAGCATGGTTCTTTTGTCTTTGGATAATCTGCATCATTTATTGATAGTTTGCTGTTTTGGAAATATGCGTGATATGAAGGCAGCTCTGTAATAAAAATGCATAATAATATACTACCTGTCTTCTAGATGCATGCCTTTCAAAATTTGGGTTCTTATTCTATTTTTGTTTTGACTAGCTTGCATGATCAAATATTCATACCAAGGAAGTTCATTGCAAATGCCGATATTCACTGCTTCAGAACTGGGATTGAGCCAAAATGGGAGGATCCTGAGTGTGCTAATGGAGGGAAGTGGTCAGTGACAAGTGGTAGAAAAGATATGCTTGACAAGATGTGGCTTGAAACAGTAAGTTAAAGTTTTATTCTAGCACACTTTCAACACTTTAGACAATTCTGATCACTTGTTCTTTTTTTATAGTTACTGGCTCTTATTGGCGAGCAATTTGATGAGAGCGAGGAGATATGTGGTGTTGTTGCTAGTGTGCGCCAGAGGCAGGACAAACTTGCTCTGTGGACCAAGTCTGCCAGCAACGAGGCTGTTCAGGTTTGTCTTCTTCTTCAGGAAAATATCAGATCTATACTGTGGTTTTATTAATAAAATAATAGATGAGTGTGAGGAGATAATATATTATTTTCCCTTAAATTTAGCAACTGCCCCCACACAAGGAAACGAGTAATGAGGTGTTTGCTTTTTCATGGATGGAAAAATTGCATTACATCTAAGAGATTAATGACACTGTTATTGCCTTAAAATGCACTACATTCTCCACATTCATTCAGTAGGGGGATATTTTTTTGAGTAAAAAAAGGGGGGAACACTCCGGAGTTGTCCGCCACAAGCTTTTATTAAGATGTAAGTGCTACAGAAAAAACTTACAACAATCATGCCTCGAGGAGAGATCTAGCTAAATGGATAACGTTCTCAACATAAAATCTATGTGAACTAAAAGTCTAAAAATCAGCCCATTACGTGAGTCAAATCGTCCAGATCACTGTGAGTGGGTGTGATAGCTCCGCCATAGATCTGAACTAGTTGGCTACCATGGAGCTCCAAAAGTTCTCATGCGAAGAAAGGTCCTCCTACGAAATGTTAATTACTACCTAAATCTCCTGAACCGAGCGCAAGAATAGATAGATGGTTAGATCTTCATCCTCAACGACACAAATAGAGCGCAAGGAGTCACTCCCCTAAATGATGGAGGATCTCTTTGCAGTCAACACCTGACCAAGCCTGTGGAGCCATAGGGAGACCTTGATCTTCATCGGTGTCCTTGGATTCCAAATCAAATTGCAATCCCTTATCCTATCTCACCGAATCCCTCATCACCACTCGTGAGTGTCCTATAGATCTTTCTCACGAGAAGAGACCATCTCGCCAAATCTAGTGGTCCTGCTCATCAGTAGGCCATGGTTTAGACACCATCTACTCTAATATTTGCATTCTCACCGAATCGTTACTCTGAAAGCGGAGAGGAGAAACACAACAACCATTACCCATCTGCCCATGGCCTCTTACGCACATTTCCTGATCACTCGTTAGAGCAAAAAGACGAGGGAAGCACTCCAGAAGAGGCCCATCCCCCTTACTAATCATCCTTCCGGAATAGAAAGAATTTGCCGTCACCAACAACTGGACATATCTGTGTCAGGAGGTCCTGCAAAACCGAGCAAATCGCCTTCCAAAGGGCAGAATGGTGGCACTGAGACCATTGTTGTAAAATGGCGATCGACTAGTCAAGTTGGGGGGATCGACTCGACTAGGCCTAGTTGGCATTTAGTCAGTCAACCTGACTAATCGAGTTGCCTAATTGGCCAGCTTTTACATCAATCTTTTTTTTTGCTTTTTATGAAATTAAACTTATTCTAATATGCTTAATGCTATATTTAAAGGTAATTACTTTTGTGTTTCATCATGTTAGTATAGAAAATGCACAATTCTATTTAAACATATAAGAATATATGCATAAAAATGATTTGTATATTTAAAATAATTGAAAAATTCAAAATCGACAAATAACTAACTAAATTCGATTAGTTGCCCGACTGCCAATTTATCCTTAGTCAGTGACCCTACCGATTGCGTATTGACTATCGATTTCTGCAACCTTGGTTGAGAAGAAGTCTCCCACTGCGGATGCACCCAAATGACGTAAATGTCTTGAAGAAGCCTACAAGTGAGGTCCTCACCAAGTCCCTAAAGCCTCGCCACCCACTTCAACAACATCACCTTATTCATTTCCTCTTGCATGAGGATGCTCGACCCACCATGCTTCTTCGAGGAGGTGATCGTCTCCCACGCGAGAGACATGAAGCCATCCATCCAACCACCTTCTGCTTCAACTTCTCAATAACTGACTGCCAGTCAGGTTGCTTCAAGCGCTTGCAATTCAAAGGCAAACCAAGGTAATATAGGGGTAATGACCCACACAGAGTCTCTAAGATCCTTGAGTATTCATTAGTCTTCGAGTCCGAAAGGCTGAACAACACAAAGGTAGACTTCGCTCTATTAACCTCCAACCAGATAACTCATTGAAGATGTCAAGCATGGTACTCAAGGCCCTGGCCTCGTCATAGCCATCGTCAATGAAGAATAATGTGCCATAAGCATACTGTAGCAAGGAGATAGAGAAATACCCTCTTGAGTACCCCACCACCCTCTGATGAAAAACCACTTGGCCATTCATAATGGCATGGACATCAACATTAATAACACAACAATGTGCTAATGGGCACCCTTGTCGAACTCCCCGTTGAGAATGGAAAGAATGTAGTGATACAATACTTCACCTAAGAGATCCAAGTATCCGAAAAGCCATGCTTTGCTAGTGACCCGGCACGGGCTAAAGGAAAACCCAATCAAATTCATATGCTTTAGTGAAGTTCACTTTTCAGAGGAGGCCCTTCACATCTCTGTTTTTCCATTCCCAAGACATCTCCGCAGTGCAGCCAACACCACCCTGTGCATTATCAACTGATCAGAGATGAAAGCTGTCTAAGTAGGAGCAATCGGATCCTCCAAGATGAGGCTCGAACGATTCGCCAATACCTTAGCCACACTGAGATAAGCTTCAATTGAAAGTACGATAGGACAAAAGTCCTCAATTCTGCTAGCCCCTCCTTGAGGAAAAAGAGAAGAGCATTGTTTATTCTATTAAAGTTGTAGTTCCTCGAAGCAAAATCATCCAGCATTGTCAACAAGTCCAACTGGAGCACATTCCAAAAATCCTTAAGAACATCATCGGAAAACCATCTGGTTCCGGTGCCCCGTTGGCGTTGAGCTCCCATACTGCTGCCTTCGGCTTGTCCAAGTGAAAGTCCCTAACAAGAGTTGCCTGTTGGCTAGGCGAGAGCGACGAGTCGCTTTTGCCAAGCCAAAGTTAACCCTCCGTTCAGGGCCTTACGCGACATTAAATGTATCCCATCACTGCCTTAGGACAAGATAAACAAGATAAAAATGGTCAATGGATCTTTTTATTTTCCTTTTGGGGCTTTTCTATCTTAGGACAAGATTAACACGGTATAAATGGTTACTTGGGGGATGAACACGATGAAAATGGACAATTAGTTTTTTTATTTTCCTTTTGGTGGTTCTTTATTGTAGGACAAGTCATGTCATCCATTTTCTCTCTTTTCCCTTAAATACAAAGAGAAGAAATCTTCTTTGATTCTTTGCCATAAGGTTGTCACGAATTGACAACCCCATATTAAGGGTTAAATCCCTTTCATCTGTAGATGGATGATATTGGTGTTTAAGCATGGCTTCATTTCAATCATGGAGGTTTCATGGTTTGTGTGCAATGGGGAAGAGGACATAAATAATTTATTTTTCAACTGTAAGGTGGTGGTTGCAGAGGTTGGAGGTTGACTACGATGCCATGGTTGGCGGCTGACTACAATCATGGACCTTTTTGGAAAGGTCTAGGAGCTAACAGGATAAAACAAAGGCAGATTGGTGTAGGGTGATTGCTATGTGTTGGGCAATCTGGCTTGCAAGGAATCTAGTAATTCTCAATGGGGGCATACACTATGATGAGAATGTATTAGCTCATGCTTGTATGGTTGTATGAGTTTTGGATGAAGTCCTTGTAACTATCATTTGATTAATAATACTTAAAGTTTTGTGGGATTTTACCCCGTAAACACTATAAACTTTGTAAATTATCTTCCCGACCTTTGAAACATTGATATTCCTCCCTCGATCCTGTAAACTTGCTAACCCCTACCCCACGAATCCCATGATTAATTCCCATCCATTTATCTTTTAAATTTAATTGAATCTCGTTTATTTGAAGTACATATTGAACTCTTTGTTTAAAAAATGTACAAAAATGCCATCCTCCTCCTTACATCCCATTCCTCTCTCCCTCAACCTACTCCCCCTGCTCCTCCACCCAAAACCGCAACTGCTCCTCCACATGCAGCTGCAACTACTCCTCTAGCCCCTCTCCCCCTCCGCACCATCTGCAACCCTAACAACTCCTCCCACCCGCATCTGCAGCTCCTCCTCCAGCATCCCCAAACCCCGACCTCCTCTCCCCTGCCTCCTCACCCTCTCCCTCTCCCTCCTCTGTTTCGCCTGCTGTCGCTTCCTTGACCTTCTCCTTTCCCTCGTCCCCTCTCCCCTCTTCCTCTGTTTCGCTTATTGCCTCCTCTCCGACCTCCTCCTCTCCCCGTCTTCCCCTCCCTCCTCTGTTTCGCCCGTCGTAGCCTCCCCGACCCTGAACTGCTCTCCCTCGCCTTCTTCCCCTCTCCCTCACCTCCTTTATTTCGCCGGTCACCGCCTCCCCGAACCCTATCCCCTCCTTCTCCTCCCCTTGTTCCTCCACCCAGCCCCCTCCACCACCTCCTCCTCCTCCCCTTGTTCCTCCACCGGAGACCTCGACGAGACAGTAGCTTTGTTCGTAGACTCCCAAACACGAACCCTATCCTTGAATCCATGTTCGTCGATGCCCTCATGAAATCCGATCGCTCCAGCGACGCCTTCCAGGTGTTCGTCAACGCCCTCATGAACCCAAGTAGCCAGAGGATGAAGGACAACTAACCCGATGAACTACAGGCTCTTCCGCAGCTCCGCTCCAGCATACTCAACTATATATTTGTTCAAGAATCTCAAATATTCCATCAATCGATTCAAGAAATCGTCTCAAAAAATTTGGGAGAAATCAATTTCATACTCCTCAGGCATGGTTTGTACATGAAAATAAGAAAATTTTGTGATTCAGTGGATGGATGGAGATGAGGTGAATGGAGAGAACATGAAGAGGAGCAAGAAGAAGAGCGATGGAAGAAGATGAAAAAGAGGAAGGAGATCAAGACCCAAAATGTCGGTTTCAGTCTCCATTTCGGTATCGACCAAAACAGAATTTCGATGGAATTTCAGTGGAATTTCGACCGGAATTTCGGTCATTTCGGTCATTTTTTGTACTAGGACCCCCATATTTTGGTCATTTCGGTCGAATTTCGATTTCGACTGGATATCGATATTCGACAGAAATTCGACCGAATTTCGCTGAAATTTGAGGCCATGAAGGAGAAGGGGAGGTGAAAGATCCATCATGGAATGCTCCTCTAGTTAGATTAACCAATGTTACTGACTCAAGTAAAAGTAAAAGTAGCGGCAAGGTCTGTGGGGTAAGACAAAGCAAGTTTACAGGGTTGATGGAGGAATATTGATGTTTCCACGACTGAGAATATAATTTACAAAGTTTATAGGATTTTTGGGTAAAAATCCCAAGTTTTTTTGGGTGTAGGGTGCATGTGCATCACCCTCTCTTTTCAAATCTTTTTATGCATAGCTGTAGACCTTTATAATGCTTTTTGTGGGACAGTTAACAAGGTTATCTTACATCCATAGGTTATCTTGCAGCTGAAGAATTGGGGGGCTTCATGAGGCATAACTGGAAATAAGGGATCAAGAAGCGTTGAATATAAAAAGTCACATCAAAAGCCATACCATTCACTATAATTTATTTTTAAGTCTGGCATACAAGATTGTTGAATATAAAGTCATATTAAATGATTGCCATTTTAAGATATCTCATGTCGTGTTGATGTGAACTCATGTTCTCGTAATCATACTTAGCCCTCGTTCTATCCACCAACCCACGAATTTCATTTGTCAATATAAGGGTTATATTTCAATACATTCTCTATACTAGAATCATGGTTGCAGAAGTCAGTAGTCGATAGTCGATCAATCGGGTCCATGGCCTCAAATTTCAGCGAAATTCGATCAAATTCCTGTCGAATATCAATATCCTGACGAATTCGAAATTCGACCGAGATGGCCGAAATGACGGAATTATGGGGGCCCCAGTACAAAAAATGATCGAAATGATCAAAATTTCGATCGAATTTCAACTGAAATTCCACCGAAATTCCGTTTCGGTCAGTTACCGAAATGGTGACCGAAACCGATATTTAGGGCCTTGATCGGGTCACTGATTAAGGATTAATCGGTAGTGAAGCGACTAATTGGATTTAGTCGGCCTTTATCGATTTTGAATTTTTTTAATTATTATTATATATAAAAAATTATTATAAATATATTTCTTATGTGTTTATAATAATTTGTATATTTTCTGTACTATCATAACGAAGGAAAAGAAGTAATTAAATTTAAATAAAACATCAAGCATATTAGAATAAGTTTTTTTTGCCTTAAAAAAAGGAAAAAAATAAAATAAAATTGATCGATTAGTCGGCCTAGTTGGGCCAGGTAGTCGACAGACCGACTATTGACTGATTGGTCAATATTTAGTCGATCACCCTACCGAGCTGACCAGTCGGACCGACTGGTAGACCGACTTTTACAACAATGCCGGAACCAACACGTGAACTATTAGTTTCCATTGTTTAGTCTCTGATCTAGTGGCATAAAACGATAGAATAATTTATGCCACTTTTTTTGTTGATTCGGATTTATTATGGGGTTTCTTTATCAAGTCCTGATTTATTTTTATGCTATTCATTCACTGTTAATGCTATTGGTTATATTTATGTTGTTTATTAGTATGAATATTAATTTTTTAATAGGTGTAGTATTCTTGTTAAGTTTTTATGAATGTGTTATATTATCGAAATTATTTAAATCCCAACAAATATATAAGTATTTATGTGTAAAAATTGATTTATATATCTAAAATAATTTAAAAAATTCAAAACAACGAGAGTTGATTACTCCTTAGTCAGTGACCCTACCGACTGAATAACAAACATCGATTTCTGCAACCTTGGATCTTTGTTATGAATGATTTTGGTCATTGTTGCGACTTTGGTATTGAGATTGCTCGAAATTCTATAATCAGAGAAATTATATACTTGAGATTCTCTTAGATGCTTACATGATGGGATCCAAACTATCTATTCTTATTGATGCTTATGTGGAACATAGGCCTTGGTGATATACCTTTTGAGGATATACTAGATGATGCATGAGTATTACCATCCTGCTAAACATATATAGAAGCTTTGCTATATTCATTGGCAAGATGTTTGCCTTATTCTGAGTACTTAAAAGGCTCTATGCAAAAGGCTTCTGCAACACCTCAAACACGATCTCACTCCGACATCTAGTATTCACAGAGTGTGAGCATGGACTATTAGAGAGGGGAATTACTACTTTGTATTTGGGCTTAAGCATTTTGGACGATGATTGGCAAGTCTAGTTGGTGCAAGTCCAACAAGTTGTATTCGTGGCTCGGGTATAGACTTGTGACATTACACATAGTATTAGAGCATGTTCTATCTAGTAGTGGATAGGACTATCCAAGAGATGGACTTCTACTAAAAAGATACGAGGAAAATGATCCCCAGAAGGTGCTACCGTTACTATTACAGAAATATGTAATGGACCATAATGCAACAAAGATGTTGCAAATGTAAGTGAGGGAGATTGAAACACTCCAATCATAGTTCCACATCTGGTTTTCAGAAATTGAGTGGATTATAAGAGTACGATTACTAAATAAATATGGCTTAAAAATATTGGGGGGATGGTAGTTAGGCCCAAGTCCAATAAGTTGCAAGGACAAGTATTAATCCATAACAACTTGAAACATTAAAGCTTCACTTCAAGAATAACAAACAATTGGATCTCTTGGCACAATCTTATGTGAACCCTCATAAAATTGATGAAACTCAAACAAAATCTGACAAACGCAATGGAAGCTCCTATTCGTAACTAGAGAAAAGCACAATCTTGGCTCAAGATCCCTAGTTGCTTGGGAACTAGCATAAATAGAAGTCCTATCATGATCCTTTTTTTGACCGACTCTCTTTAGGGAGATTGGGCGTAGACTTTAGTTCTCTTGCTGATCGAATTTCAGTTGCTAGTTGTAGGAAGAAAAATGGAACGGTCAATTTCTTCTTCACATATATTCCTTTCATGATGGGAATCTTTGTCAAAGATGTGTTACTTGTTTAGGCTTTGCCACCTTAAATACAAGTTCAATTGCTTGGCACAGCAAGATGCAATATGTGGTTGCTTGCTCTTGCGCGGAGGTATATTACATGGGGGGAGGTGTCATGGATTGTCTCCCTTCCTGCTGATGTATATTTTCAGACCACTGTTCCAGATTTTATGTACTGTGAAAACATGTCTGCTATCTTCAGTGGCAATATGTGATGATATGTCGTGATATATCGATCACGATATTGATAAGGAGGTTATGTCGCCCATGTATCTGTAAAATTGTCGGCGATATATGAAATAATGAAACTCCGTGTGTCTTCTACTATATTTTGGTTGATATGAGGGTGATATAGGGTATGTACTTCTCCTATTTTGCCTCATCGCTCTATGAGCATATGCATATGGCATCATTATGTGCGATATGGATATAACACGATACTTGAGCCCATGATATCACTGATATTTGAGGGCAATTATCCTTAGATTGGCTTCCTCCCGCATATGGTCGGTCATGAACATATGGAGTTCTTGATGAACCATGAAGCCATGAACACCTGCATGTGAGAATTATGTGGAATATAGAGTCGTCTGAGGTGCACATGATCAACTATCATATGGTTTCAACAAAATACTCCTGAATCTAACGAGTGACAATTTAACTTGCTTGCTTGTCAAGTATTTTGCTGTTACATTATGAAATATGAGTGTATGGGATTGTCTTATTCGTCGTATAAACTTATTTAAGCATTCACCATGACTAAACTTCTAATGCATCCCATACATAGTATAATGTATCCGTCTGTGCGGTGATCAAAATGATAGTACTACTAGGAAATTTTGATTTAGATATCTATTTTAGGAAACAACTGCGCAATTGTATTATATTGATTAATGAACATTAGAAACCATATTTTTTTTAATAAAACTTGTTTTTTTAAACACTCCATGATTTTCGATGATATGTTCTCATTATTCTCGATATATATTTTTTTTATTTCTGATCTTTGGCAGAATGATACAGATCTTGATATTTAAGGCAATGCTGCTATCTTTATTGCTTCCAACAATGTATTCATGAGAATGAAGCATATTGAGATTGATTTCCATACTATTCAAAATGCTGTTGCTGAAGAGAAGATTACCCCACATCTTTTTGGAGCTTTATTTTGCATATTTTTCATGAAAGGATTGTCCAAGTGTATTTTTTTTTCATTTGTGATAAGCTGGACCTCATTGATATCGATGCTCTAGCTTGAGGATTGTTATTAGTATTTTTATTAATGTTTTTTGTGTGTTTCCAATTTCCTTAGAGGCATCTTGTGAATATACCGACGTTTTTATACTACAAAAGAAGAGTTTTGTTTTAAATAGTGAATGCAGACTTTTGTCCCCCAAACAGAGCAATTCTGTACTAGGATTTTCCTTCATTAAGTGGACTTGGCGAAAGCTGTCAGTTTGAGTAGTTATAAGATTGCTATGCTTACCAGTCTAAGTGAAACTGGTACATGTTTTTTTTTGAAACTGGTACATGTTGGTAGGCTTTATTTTTTGTTTTTCAAACTCGTCCCTCGAACTATTTTCTTGAAACAAACTTGTCTGAAAGAAGTAACTGTATGGAGTTCCTCTTTGGCAAATCATGCCTCCTTATATTCTCTCGTGGAAATATCAATTGTATGATGCTGATTTTGATTGACTAACAACTCTTGACTAAAAGGAAACTGCTATCTAGCTGAGAAGTTGCAATATGCTTGGAAATTAGTCCCTAAAAACCATGCTTTAAGCTAATATTGGATATGCTGCCTTGTCTATGTGACCCCTGCAGATGAGCATAGGTCGGAAGTGGAAGGACATCATAGACTCCAATGATAAAATCACATACAGTTTCCATGTAAGCTGTTATGCTTGAGTGAATGATATTGAAACTGCAATAACTGGTAATCCTCGTCTTTCATGCAGGATGACTCCAAAAGAGAGAAATCAAACCGATCTCGGTACACTCTTTGATCGTTGTCTGAAACCCCGAGGCAAACCTGCGATGCTTTTTTCCAAATCGAGTTTTCTGGTTTAGTTTCCGATGGATGTTGCAGCAAATATAGTATATGACCTTGTTTTTGGTGCCGTTTTTTTTCTCTGTTCACTTATTAATTACATATAATTCTATCAGCACGTTAATTTAATGGGCTTGCTTCCAGAGGCAGATTTAGTTTGTGTATTTGTGCCGTACCGATTCATTCATTGTGTTAAGTATGAATAAGTTACATCAGTATTCAGCAATGAAATTAATGGATTGACCGAAAGATCTGGTGACCATATAAGCGATAAATGCTTTTTATCCCCTGTTTCAAGGGGACTAGAATCTGAGTCTGGTTTTATGTTTCTCTCCAGAAGGTGATATGGAAATTGTGGGCGTGTGGGTGTCTATACTGTCAAGGCATCTTATTACTTCTAAATGATTATGCTTTATGGAGCTAGAAAATGTAATTTAATGTGCAAAATAACATCTTTTGGTCTCATTTCTGAAATTCACCATTCCAGTATTTCTACTTTCAGCCCCCTGTTTTGCTGATGGATAGATGAAAGGAACCTCCAGTAATAATTATATCAGTATGGGCTACATGATTTACCCTTTTGGAAGGTGGGACTACTATCCTTTACTGCCCTTGCTTATTCTCTTTTTTACTTATCCTATCCACAAAGGAAGGTGTGCATTTCAACCAGTTTGACACAGGATTGGATTGTATATGGAGACAAACTTATTCCCAGTCTAGGAGGGGGGCCTCTCAAAGATTATATTGGCTTCCTCTCAAGCATTGTTCTCATTTTCCCTCTATCATGACTCTCTATACACCTACATGCATACCCATAGTCCTCACACATGTATGCCCAAATGCCTCCTACATGCTTAAATCAATACATACCCAATGAATGATTAAATCATGCAAAAGTAAGGCTCAAAAGCAATTCAACGTATTAGAACAAATATGGTCTAACCACTTAAAAGATTAAAAAAGACCTAAAAAGCAGACAACATCGAGGCTCGTGATATATATCATAACTTCCAATTAATACTAGTATCTTAAAAGGTACAATTGTTCGACATGTGAGCCCTGGGCGAACCATTCTTACAATAAGTGTTATTGTAATATATATGTTTATCAATAAAAGTTATTGATATTTCACTCCCTTTTTGAAATTAAATGAATGAATGCACTATAAGGTCCCTCTGTACAATTAGGGTTATAAACCATGGTCATCTTGATGATCATATAGCTGTTGATTCATTAAATGAATCATAGAGGCTGGCGTTTGGATGAATATCTAAGAAGTTAGATAGATGACTCATCAATCACCGTCAAATGATTGTTAAGAGATGATCTCCAGCCTGAGTAGGAGATGACAATCCTTTCTCACATAGGTTGATATCTGACCGACCTCTTGATGCAGGTCCTCTGCATGGGAATAGTGATTCGGAGGTGTCAGATTAGTTAGGTCAATGGCTTGACTTAACGAGATCGAGATAATCTAAGTCCTATGTTGAATGCTGTCACAACATACGCACGCATCCTATGACCGGAGACAGATGTATTGTTATATATCTGAGTATGTACATTCGACAGACCCTAAGCAAGCTTGAGCTTCAAAGTCAAATCATGTGAGCCTACAACTGGATGACTTGACTACACTGGTCTTGCATCCTAGGATAGGTAGCTACACCGGCTACCGTCCATTCTTCTCTTTACCCCCTCTTCTTGGGCCGGTTGCCACTTGAACTTAGAAGAGAATACCCTGCTCCTTGAGGAATGAGTTGTTGGATTGGGGAATCATTGGGTTGTCATATTGGAGAAGTCAGTCTCTTTGTCATTTCAGTTGGGGAGAGCCACCATCACTTACACTGTACGAGTCAGATTCATAGTTGTAAGGATTTGCGTATGAGTTGAAATGTTTCTGACCTGGCTATTGAGGAGACTTGGGCAGAGTCTTGGGATTCTCAGGGACTGTTGAATTTCAAATTCGGTTCTCGTTAAGGTTCCGCCCGCACTAAAACTCCAAAGGTCCGACTTAAGTTCCAAACTTTGATTTTGTGAAGACAAGTTTGATAATTAAACTTAATCCATCTTTCTGCTTTTACCAAGGTCTATACACTGGCGAGCTGGTGTGCATATAAGGACATATGAGCTATACGAACTCTCAAAGGGATCATACAGGTTCACTTATGAACCGGAAGACATGAGCTCACTCATGAGGTATTGGGACCGATCAAATTCCATGCATGGTCGTCATGCTTTGGAAGCATGATATGAATTTGAAGGTATGATATATGCTTTGGGAAAGCGTATCATCAATACCGACTCCCAATGACCAAGATTGAGAAACTTGGTGATTAAACCCTGAAGAAGACAGTGTAAAATTGATCTTAATCTTCAGATTGATCACGGGTCTTCCAGTATGTAGGATGTACAGGTATTAGGAATACCTGAGGGTGATGTGATCATAAACGATTGTATAACCATGACGCTTCCATTCCGAGGGAGTGATGAAACAGGTTTGGATTTTCGTGACTCCTCTCAGTAGAGAAACAATCTGATCTTGGTCCAAGTGTTGGACATTGGTCTGAATTCAGATGCAATGAGAAGATTGGATTTGCGGTCTTGATTTAATCAAGCATCTGTGGGAGGTTCGTAAGATCTGGATTTGAGATGAGATCTCAACATGAAAGTCGTTATACGTGGAACAATACAATCGCCCTGTCCTTATCTCCAAGTATCTGCGGAGAAAGCACATTATTCTTGAAGGGATTCAAGAATAATTCATTTGATGAATTACATATCCAAGCAAGAAGGACTTAATGATTAAATGAGATTTAATTATCAAGCATGATATGAATGAGATTCATATTGTGAGAATAATTATCCAAGATAATTAAATATGATTTAATTAACAAGGATTGGAGAATGTGGATAATACTATCCATAATATTTGTGTATTATAAATGTGATTTATAATATACATATATTGAAGAGAGAGAATTTTGTAAATAGCATTGGTTAATTATTAATGTGGATTGGATTCACATTAATTAATTAATTGGAAATGTAATTTACAAATTAGTTTGGGTTGTGAATATGATTTACATATTTATCAATGGCACGATTGAAATACTCACAAATTAATTTGGAATTAATTTGATGGATATTTTTAATAATACATTGAGAAATAATAATATAAAATAAAAGGGAGATAAATAACCTCCAAATGAGGTGGCGTCACCAATGATATAGTCAAAGGTGACGCCACCTTAATTTTAGGAGGAAATTGGTTATCTCCCCTTTATTATATTATTATCTCTTGATAATTAATTTATGTTAAATTAAATTGTGTTGATAATGTTGCAACATATATTTAATTTAAATATAAATTAATGTTGTTGGTTTTTAGCCAACAACAATCTTGGCCATTGATTAATACATAGATCAACATGACCGTTGGATCTATGTGTCCCATGGATTGAGATCCATTGAATACTAAACTAATATAAAAGGAGGGCTAACCTAGCCTTTCAGGTACATTATTAAGAGTTGTAGAAGGCTACTAATCTCTCTCTCTCTCTCATTCTCGCCTACCCTCTCTCTCTCTCTCTTTATTCAAGGCGGCCATCCACTTTGTACATTGAGAAGGAGAGTCTCTCTCCTTCGCCTTTGACGACTAGAGGATCTCTTTCTTCTTTGGGACTGCTTGCTCTAAAGGAAGACGACGGATTTCGTTTGACGATATCAGGGGATTCATTGCTTGGATCTTCATCGAAGATTGCGGGAGGTTCGCGTCTCATCATCACGCCCGCAAGTGCATTCTTCGTGGGTCGGACTTAAGACAGGAGGATCTCTTGTTTGGGATCTCACGATTACAACCACGCTCCAAAAGGTATTCCTTATACTTTGTGGTTTGATGAAACGATCCGAGAAATGTTCTCGTGTTCATGTGGTTTCATCACTTGTTGAAAAATTTTAATTTCTGCCGCATCCAACTACTAGTGCGACTAGTTGCCCCGATTGCATACGATGCAATCGACACGCTTCCGTGATGCGCTTGAGGATTCTCAATATCCTTCAAGTGGTATCAGAGCCTTAGATCGAATAAGGTTTTGGATATGATCCATAGACCTAGGACGACTTGGGTTTGAAAGGGTCGCGAAAGTTTTGTCGCATTTCAATTTTCGCACCTCTGTTTAATTGAATTTTTCAGTACTGTTACTTAAACATGAAATTTGCAATTGGATTTTGTTCCCCATTAAATAAGGAAACCATAGGATATGAGTTTATGTAATTTGGACTTCATTTGCTCAAGATATGGCCTTTTGAATATGCATGTATTCACTGTTGCGGGAACTGCGGATCTAATCGTGATTAATGAGTTAATTATTGTTTTGATCTGCCTCGAAATACGTGAATTATCACTTGGATTCTTTAATAAATCAAATTGGCAATCTTAGGAAACCGATTTTGCAATTTTTGGATTTAAATTGATCGAGATAAGTTAATTTTGGTGATTGAGGGTCACTGCTGGAAATTGACATCTTTTGGTCATGAACCTCGAGATAAGTCATTCAAATATGATGATGAAAATTAATTGTTAATTTTATGAAATAATTAGTGATAAATATTTGTGAAATATTTAAAGAGATAGTTATTTCATTGAATGACATTTGCCTAATTATGATGATAAGATAATTGATCTTGATCATTGGTTGATATGAAATCATCAACAATTTTTTTTCATGAAGAACCTTAGTTTATCCTACAATAGTTGTAGGACAACTTTTACATGAAAACCCTCTTGCTTGAATAGGATTGGAGATTTGTTTTGCAAATCTCGTTATAATATAATCAAAATTGTTTTGATGTATATTATATGGTATAATTTCGGTTGAAAAACTGGTGAGCATCTCAAAGTACATGATGATCTATCTGGCATTATCCTTTCCTGAGGTGGATATGGTGCATAGTCGGAGAGCATTGGGGTCGCGGGTTGCAACGTATGTGGTCCGTCCTACTCTCGTCGGTACTGGCCATGACAACGGGTAGGGACTCAATAATGAGAAAGTCAAAGTGTATTTTTCTAATTATTAAAATTCGAATAATACGTACTTTGAGATTATAACTATTCAAGTAATAATCAAGTTTGTTGATTGATGATTGGATTGATGATTAATTTAATGTGATTAAATTAATTATATCCAACAAACACTCTATTATGAATAGATGTGTATTTCCTTTGGAAGAGTTAATAATGTGAATATGATTCACGATAATTAATTATTTCAAATTGAATATGAGGTGGAGGATCACATAAGTGACATCCATGATCTCCTGTCAAGGCAAAGGATTTCTTCTCCAGATGTTGTATATAGGAGACACTTGTCCGAAATGACAGATCCTATATATGATTTATTTGGATCGGGTTCTTTGCTTCTCGAAAGAGTAAGGCCGTATACGTAGTGACCCCAATATCGAACCCTCATATTATTGGGGCGATATTGGATTGCGTATAGTGAGTATTAAGCCTGTTGACGGTTGGTTCAATTAACAACGAGTCAACATAATCTTAGGGGTGGTGGGCCCGGGTGTTAAAGACCGAATTGGGAAATGCAAGTTGGACTTGCAAGGCAGAATGAGTTTCCGCTTCTTTTTATCGGAGTTGCACTTGCTTGAGATATAGTGGTTAGTATATCTCTTATTTTGAAAGATAATAAGGGCATAATCTTTCAAAATTGACATAGCAAGACAAATTTGATTTAAAATGCCTTAATCAAATATCTTACAGTGAATATATATTTATATTCTAATATAGTGCATTCTTAATTTCAGAAAATGAATTCCATGAACCCACTTAGCAGGCTCCTGGAGGTCAACCAGTTAATCGGGCCAAATTATTCGGATTGGATCCGAAATTCGGATCTTGTCCTATTTGCGGAGCGCGTCTCTTATGTGCTGACCAAGGACAAGATAGCAAACCTTAAGACTGTAGAAGATAAATCATATAATGAGAAATATGATGAAGAGCATAATCTGGCAAGGTGTTAATCCTTGGGTAATTGTCCAATATGCTTCAGAAGCAACATGTGGAAATGAACCTTTGTAAAGAGATTATGCTGAATCTGAAGGAAATGTTCGGTGACATAAACCGCACACATCGTTACAACGTGATGAAAGAGCTTACTCGCTGCAAGGTGCAGGAAGGGACCTCTGTCAGAGAAGACATACTCAAAGTGTTTGGGTACCTCTCTGAATTGGAAACCCTGGGAGCCTACTTGGATTCTGACATGCAGACTGATTTTATTCTCTTGTCGCTCCTTAAGTCTTTCAACAACTTTATCGTGTCTTATCACATGAGCAAAGGTGATTTCACTAACGGTGGGCTGTTAACTGCATTGAAGTCTGCAGAAGACGTCATGAAGAAGGACGACCCCTCTGCTAGTGCAATGGTTGCACAAGTGAGAGGAAAGCGCGGGCGGAAGCAAGGTTCTCAGAAGGGCCTGACCCAAAAGAGAAAGAAGAAGAATCAAGGAGTTGGTTCGTCTTCTAGTGCTTCCACACTGATGACATCGAAAAAGTCCGATGTCTGTCACCACAGCAAGAAGCCGGGGCACTGGCGACGTAACTGCTCGGATTACCTGAAGTCTACTGACAAAGGTAAAGTCCCAGCAGGTATGAAATCTACTTTCATCATTGAAACTAGCTTTCTCGTTGGACGAGAAGGAAGTTGGGTTATAGATTCTGTCGTTTCTGTTCATATATGCAATTCGTTGCATTTGTTTAAGGAAACTAGGAATCTGGAGCAAGGGGAGATAGTCATCCAGATGGGATCTGATGCAAGTGTTGCAGCAGTCGCCATCGGGACGTGCAGACTATCGTTATCTAGTGGTCGAGTCCTAGTACTTAAAGAGTGTCTTTATATACCTGAATGCAGGAGGAATTTGATATCTGTGTCTAAGCTTTTGTTAGACATGGATACTCTTTCCTGTTCTGTAATAAATTAGTCATTAATCAATAATGATAAATTTGTTGTGGAAGGTGTTCTGACTTCTAGTGGACTCTATGAATTGTGCATTGATGAATGTGTCGTAAATTTCACTACCACTGATAATAGGAACTCTAAAGATCAAGAGAGAATGGAAATCATTCGAATATGATTTGGCAGCAAAGGCTTGGTCATTTATCTGTTAATAGGATCAATAGATTGATAAAGGATGGACCTTTAGATTTTTTACAGGTTTAATCTTTACCTACCTGTGAACATTGCATTCGAGGTAAAATGACCAAAATGCCTTTCCGTAACAAGGTTACGAGATGCGAATGTATTCTTGACATAATATATACTGATGTATGCGGTCCCTTCAGTATCGCGACTAGAAATAGATATCGATACTATTTGACATTTATTGATGACCATTCGTGGTACGGATTTATCTTCCTACTACGTCATAAATCTAAAACCTTGGAAAAGTTCAAAGAGTTTAAGGCTTTGGTTGAGAACCAAACCGATAGGAAGATCAAACAGATTCGATCTGACCGAGGTGGTAAGTACTTCTCAGATGAATTCAAAGAATATCTTAAAGAGAATGGAATTGTCTTTAATCTCACTCCCCCTGGAACTCCCCAACTTAATGGTGTTGCTGAAAGACGCAACAGGACCATCATGGACATGGTCCGTTCAATGATGAGCAAAGCACATTTACCTCTTAGTTTCTGAGGATATGCAGTAGAGACTGCAATTTATATCCTGTACAAGATTCCTTGCAAGTCTATACCAAAGACTCCTCACGAGCTCTGGTTGGTACCAAACCTAGTGTTAAACACTTGAGGGTTTGGGGATGCTTAGTCCATGCGAAAAACGTGGATGCAAGTAAGCTAGAATCTCACACTCGTGAGTGCTACTTCATTGGGTACGTTAAAGATGGTATTGGATACCAGCTTTATGACCCTGAGACCCAAGAGTTTTTTGTCTCTAGGGATGTTAAATTTCTAGAGGATGATTTCCCTAAAGGTCAAGACAGAAATGAAGTAGAGGAACTCATTAAATCTCCTGAGGATTCTGAGATTCCTGAACCAGAAACTGAAGAGATAAATAAAGATGAAACACCCATACCTCTTCGAAGGAGTTCGAGGGTGGTTGCACCACCTGAAAGGTATGGATCCCATGTGTCAGATGAAACTGACAATGATCCTTCCTCATTTAATGAAGCACTCGCGGATCATGACATGGATAGATAGATGCTAGCAATGAAGTCAGAAATTGACTCCATGCATAAGAATGGTGTATGGACCCTAGATGATCCACCTAAAGGGGTAAAACCCATTGAGTGTAAATGGATCTTCAAGAGAAAGAGGGGACCTGATGGGAAAGTAGAGACTTTCAAGGCACGACTCGCAACCAAGGACTACACATAGAGAGAAGGCATTGACTACGATGAGACGTTCTCTCCTGTGGCCATGCTTAAGTCCATCAGGACACTGCTAGCTATAGCTGCATCTCTTGACTACGATATCTGGCAGATGGACGTCAAGACAACTTTCCTCAATGGATATCTAGAGGAGGATATCTATATGGAGCAGCCCCAGGGCTTCATAGTTGAGGATGGTAAAGTATGCAAGCTGAAGAAATCCATCTATGGGCTCAATCAAGCTTCTCGTAGTTGGAATGTCAGATTTGACGAAACCATAAAGAGTTATGATTTTGTGCAGAATCCCGATGAACCTTGTGTGTACAAGAAGCTTAGTGGGAGCGACATTGTGTTCATCGTTCTTTACGTAGATGATATCCTTATCATTGGGAATGATACAAGAATGATGACCAGTGTAAAGATTTGGCTATCCCATACCTTCAAGATGAAAGATCTTGGAGAAGCCTTACATCTTAGGCCTGAAGTTGTTCAGAAACCGAGAAAAGAGAATATTGGGATTATCACAATATGGATACATCAAGAAAATTCTTGAACGATTCCATATGGATAGTTCAAAGAAGGGATTCCTCCCCTTAGGATATGGTATCCATCTGTCCAAAGGGATGGCTCCTCAAAGTATTGAGGAAAGGAAAGCCATGGTTGGATGCCCTTACGCATCAGCTGAAGCTTGATGTATGCCATGATGTGTACTAGGTCAGACATCTGCCATGCAGTGGGAGTGGTAAGTCATTACCAATCCTGCTATGCAGAGAAACACTGGAATGCAGTAAAGAACATATTCAAATATCTGAGACGGACGCAAGATTACATCTTGGTCTATGGAGATGGTGATCTCCAAGTCTTGGGATATACAGATTCAGACTTCCAGTCGGATATTGATGATCGAAAGTCGACATCAGGGTTTGTATTCTTGTTGAACGGAGGTGCTGTGAGCTGGAGAAGCAAGAAGCAGGACACTACGACGGATTCAACAACAGAAGCCGAGTACATTGCCGCACCGGATGCTGCAAAGGAGGCGGTGTGGTTGCGTAAGTTCATCTTTGAGCTTGACGTAGTTTTCTCTGATACTTCCATCCCGTTACTCTGCGATAACACGAGAGCCATTGCCCATGCAAAGGAACCCAGATGCCATCAAAAGAGCAAGCACGTGGAAAGGAAATACCACATCATTCGGGAGATTCAAAAGCGTGGTGATATCATCATCACCAAAGTGGCCTCTTCCTACAACATTGCTGATCCTCTTACCAAACCTCTGACACAGAATTTTTTTGACCAGCATGTAATGAGTATGGGTTTACGGATTGTACCAGAATGGTTCTGAGGGCTAGTGGGAGATTGTTAGACATGTGAGCCCTGGCCGAACCATTCTTACAATAAGTGTTATTGTAATATATATGTTTATCAATAAAAGTTATTGATGTTTCACTCCCTTTCTGAAATTAAATGAATGAATGCACTGTAAGGCCCCTCTGTACAATTAGGGTTATGTACTATGGTCATCTTGATGATCATATAGCTGTTGATTCATTAAATGAATCATAGAGGCTGGTGTTTGGATAAATATCTAAGGAATTAAATAGAGGACTCATTAAGCACCGTCAAATGATTGTTAAGAGATGATCTCTAGCCTGAGTAGGAGATGGCAATCCTTTCTCACGTAGGTTGATATCTGACCGACCTCTTGATGCAGATCCTCTGCATGGGAATAGTGATTCGGATGTGTCAGATTAGTTAGGTCAATGGGTTGACTTAACGAGATCGAGATAACCTAAGTCCTATGTTGAATGCAGTCACAGCATAGGCACACATCCTATGACCGGAGACAGATGTATTGCTATATGTCTGAGTATGTACATTTGGCAGACCGATAGGTTGATGGCCTAACCAAGGTCTATACACCGGTGAGCTGGTGTGCATATAAGGGTATATGAGCAATACAATCTCTCAAAGGGATCATACAGGTTCACTTATGAACCGGAAGACATGAGCTCACTCATGAGGTATTGGGACCGATCAAATTCCATGCATGGTCGTCATGCTTTGGAAGCATGACATGACTTTGAAGGTATGATATATGCTTTGGGAAAGCATATGATCGATACCGACTCCCAATGACCAAGATTGAGAAACTTAGTGATTAAACCCTGAAGAAGACAATGTAAAATTGATCTTATTCTTCAGATTGATCATGGGTCTTCCAGTATGCAGGATGTACAGGTATTAGGAATACCTGAGGGTGATGTGATCATAAACGATTGTATAACCATGACGCTTCCATTCCGAGGGAGTGATGAAACAGGTCTGGATTTTAGTAACTCCTCTCAGTAGAGAAGCAATCTGATCTTGGTCCAAGTGTTGGACATTGGTCTGAATATGATTCAGATGCAATGAGAAGATTGGATTTGCGGTCTTGATTTAATCAAGCCTCTGTGGGAGATTCGTAAGATCTGGATTTGAGATGAGATCTCAACATGAAAGTCGCTATATATGGAACAATACAATCGCCCTGTCCTTATCTCCAAGTATCTGCGGAGAAAGCACATTATTCTTGAAGGGATTCAAGAATAATTCATTTGATGAATTACATATCCAAGCAAGAAGGACTTGATGATTAAATGAGATTTAATTATCAAGCATGATATGAATAAGATTCATATTGTGAGAACAATTATCCAAGATAATTAAATGGGATTTAATTATCAAGGATTGGGGAATGTGGATAATACTATCCATAATATTTGTGTATTATAAATGTGATTTATAATACACATATATTGAAGAGAGAGAATTTTGTAAATAGCATTTGTTAATTATTAATGTGGATTGGATTCACATTAATTAATTAATTAGAAATGTAATTTATAAATTAGTTTGGGTTGTGAATATGATTCACATATTTATTAATGGCATGATTGAAATATTCACAAATTAATTTGGAATTAATTTGGCGGATATTTTTTATAATACATTGAGAAATAATAATATAAAATAAAAGGGAGATAAATAACCTCTAAATGAGGTGGCGTCACCAATGACATAGTCAAAGGTGACACCCCCTCAATTTTAGGAGGAAATTGGTTATCTCTCCTTTATTATATTATTATTTCTTGATAATTAATTTATGTTAAATTAAATTGTGTTGATAATATTGCAACATATATTTAATTTAAATATAAATTAATGTTGTTGGTTTTTAGCCAACAACAATCTTGGCCATTGATTAATACATAGATCAGCATGGCCGTTGGATCTATGTGTCCCATGGATTGAGATCCATTGGATCCTAAACTAATATAAAAGAATGGCTAATCGAGCCTTTCATGGTACATTATTAAGAGTTGTAGAAGCCTACTACTCTCTCTCATTCTCGCCTACCCTCTCTCTCTCTATTCAAGGTGGCCATCCACTTTATGCATTGAGAAGGAGAGTCTCTCGCCTTCACCTTCGACGATTAGAGGATCTCTTTCTTCTTTGGGGCTGCTTGCTCTAAAGTAAGACGACGGATTTCATTTGATGAAATCAGGGGATTCATTGCTTGGATCTTCATCGAGGATTGCGGGAGGTTTGCGTCTCATCATCGTGCCCGCAAGTGCATTCTTCGTGGATCAGACTTAAGATAGGAGGATCTCTTGTTTGGGATCTCACGATTACAACCACGCTCCAAGAGGTATTCCTTATACTTTGTGGTTTGATGAAACGATCCGAGAAATGTTCTCGTGATCATGTGGTTTCATCACTTGTTGAAAAATTTTAATTTCCGCTGCATCCAACGACTAGTGCGAGTAGTTGCCCCGATTGCATATGATGTGATCGACACGCTTCCGTGATGCGCTTGATGATTCTGAATATCCTTCAACAATATGGTAACTTATGTGAAATGTTTAATTACCAATGATAATAGGATCCATGTTTATCATTTCGAAAACACGACGGCCCCTCCAAAAACTCCACTTGCGTGAGAGCAAAAAGAATAGGAAAAAACAAAAATAGTTTTGAATTTGGATGGTTGGGTTGGATTTTGCCCTGCAAATGGTGTTTAAGGAGGGAACCATTGTATTTTCGAGTTGATAAGCGATCTAATCCTGAACACCATTGACAGAGACCAATCTTTTAATGTAAAGATTGCCAAAAGATTCCTCATAGGAAACCAAATCACCTCGTCATTTCAAGAAACAAGGTATACAAGTCAAGGCTTGCTAAAATGACATTTAATCATCATTGCCTCTAGTCTGAATGTGGCTCAAAAAAATTATTACATCATATCAACAAAACCTAAAAGGCTGCTAAGTAACCTCACCATTTTAGGTTTAATAAATATCAATTCTTCAAATGATTAAGCTCCATCAGACCCAATGCTTACATACTCGACCAACATCTTCAAATCGTACTTCGCTACCCACATTCTACCATGGATTCCCATATACATACCCAAATTCCTCACAAATTTAAGTTCAAAAATGAAAAAAAAGGGTGTAAAAAGTTCGCTCAGATGGTGACTTCCTCATATATCAATCGTTGTTGCATTCGCCGGTTAAGCCACATCACCATGGTAGCTACTCATCCAAGTCTAGTACCACAACATCGGTTGATCTTTGTGAATGTGGGCAATCATCATCGCGATAGTATGTTCTGTTCATTTTGTTATATTACCTTTTGGGTGTGTATATGTGTTGTAATCTTGCTGATGATTTTAGTATTGACTAACCCATATAGGCCCATGGGTTATAGGATTGACTAACAATGTCCACATAGCGGAAGAAGAACCCACCGAGCTTCGGGTGAAGAAGTGGACACTGACTATGGATGAATGCCTTATGCATCTCTCCAACGATTGTAATCTTTGAGTCATTTTCACAAGTGGTTTGCGTCCATTAATCTCGTCTCCAAGCATTTCGCTTCCAGGGTATGAAAAGTTTGAATATGATGAACAAGAGGTTGCCTAGGACTTTTGTTTCATTTGCAAGTACAAGGGGTATCTCAGAATGTGCAATTATCTATGAGATCATACTTTTGCAATCTAACTACGATTAACGACGTTCGGTTCGGGAATAAGCATGAGTAAGGATGAGGAATGACGAGTCCGAAATTCGCTTGTTAAGAAGATGTATTTATCGTCGTGCGTAAAAATAATGAGTCGTGCGTTGTAGGCGGCAATCGGAATCGGTCAAGAAAATAACCACACAAAATATTTGTCACTTTTAATCAATGCGGTTTTATGTTTATTTTACTTGGTCAAGTCCCAAGGTCGATCACAAGGAGGCAAAAGAACAACCTAAAATTATGTCTATCAAAATTCGTGCGCGGTTTTCAAGGCGGTCTTTTTTTTGGAATTTTTAATGCAATAAAGGATGCAACATGTAAGTTTGGCCTATTTTAGGGACTAAAATGTGAATTACGTTCAAACGATGTCCGAAAAATATGAAACTTGGCCACGATGCAAAATATGAGGAAATGGATGCACTGTAATTTTTTTTGGAATTTTTGGATGCAATATGATTTTTTTACGAATTTTTAAATGCAAAAAGAATGAATTTCAATATTTAATTATAATAAACCTAAATTTTTTTAAGGAACAAAATTATCTAAGATCTCTCACTAATTGATTGATCTCAGAAAAATCCTAAACCTCGAAAATGTGAGATCTAATACCTATTAAAAATCAAACACTGAAATATGCAAAATGATTTTTACAGGGCAATCTATGCATGCAAATGCAATTCTTTTTACGCACAATGTCAAGCATAATTAATTCTATAATGTGTGACTTTTCGGGAATTTTAGAGCAATGGATAATCAAATATAAATTTCAGAGCGTAAACTGAGGAAAATATGCTATTTTTTACAATATAATTAATTATTAATTAACCATTAATCACAAAAATGTCCACAATATGTCAGACTGTAGGGAATTAAATGACAAGCATCATGCTAATTTTTAATAAGTAAAATGATGTAGAGAAGATGTTCAAAACAGAGGGGGAACACAGGGGTACAACTGCAATAAATATAAATAAAATAAGTAAAGAAAAAGCAAGGGAGGGGCTAAATTGAATTATCGATAAATCAGGGGGAAAATTCTGCAAATTTGCTAGAGGGGGCACGTGCGTGGCACGTGCCCTCTGGTCGGTGGGGCTGGATGGCGATTAGACGAACCTCTGGGGGATTTCTTGAAATTAACCCAAAAGGTCACGTATCGCACGTGACCTATGGGTTGATGTGCTTCCTTGTTTATCTTCTAATACCCAGGGGCTTCTTCGCAAGAAGTCCCCTCTCTCACGTGGGTGACACGTGAAGAGGGTCTCAGAATGGAGCCTGGCGGCGTAGAGATTTGGTGGAGGTCCGACCGCGATGGTGGAAGGAATGCCGGGGCTGGCGACTTCGTGGCGGTTGCGAAGGTGATTGTCGTTGTCGGTGGATGTTGCTGATGCCAGAGGAGAGACGAAGGCGTAGACGGCGGCGTTGCGGAGGAAGGCGAAGTCGGAGTTGTTGGCGATGTTGTCGAAGATGTAGGTTGTCATCGACGAAGCGGCAATGTCGTCGTTGAATCGGAGGCGGTAATTGGCGTTGCGTCGTTGTGGCTCCGATGGTTGTCGATGGGGAAGGCGGAGGTGTAAATGGTTGAGGCGGTAACTACGTCGGGGGGTAGCTTGCTGGAGTGTCGCCGACGATGGATGACGAAGCCTGGAGACTTTGTCGAGGGTGGAGTTTTGAAGATGGACGCGAGGGTGGATGGTCGTGATGATTTGATAGGGAGTTGTGCATGGATGAAAGTGATGATGATAGGAAGAAGACGACGTAGAGGGGAAGTACCTGGAGAGAAGGGCTCGACGGCAATCACGCCGGAGCGGAGCAACGATCTTTAAGATGTAGCTGCGACGAGGCTGAAGGCCTCGGATCACGCCAGCGGGAGAGGCTCACGGTTGTCACTACCGAAGGGAGAACTCCTTGGAGGATGAATCGACAGATCGGAGCATCGGAAGAGTGCGACAACGTATAAATAGGGGATGGGGTTTTGGGCCGACGATGGAAGGTGCGGCGAGATGGATTTGATGAGATTGGGAGTATCGGTGACGGCGAGATTCACGGGGATTGAGGCGACGCGAGATATGCGGAGGTTGGAGAAGATCTTGGACGGAGATTTGACCAGGAAAGGGGGTGCGGTTTGGAGAAGATGAACCCTGGCTGTCCGATCGGCCGAGATCGGGTGGCCAGGAACGTGACATGTGGCGACACAAAGGGGGAAAGCGGGGCACGTGTGGAGCACATGCCTGGGAGGCATGTGCCGCACACGTGCATGCCCTTTTTATTTTTTTTTAAAATTTATTTATTTATTTAATTTTCTTTTTTTATAAAACGAGTTAAAAATATTGCAAATATTGGCTAACATGTGGCGACTCTAGGAGCGGCCACGTGTCAACACCACAAAATTCGAGAAATAAATTCCTTATAAAATCCAAAATAAATAGCAAATGACCTCGTATCAAAAAAGTTTCTTCACGAAAATTGCTCGTCTCGATGAGATCTACAACGTTCATGAAGACATCAAAGCCAAATTCGATAAAATGCACAAAGTGATATTTTTGGGGTATCTCATGTACATAGAATACCTTGATTTTTGGGTTTTATAATTTTTATATCATTTTTAAACCAGATAAAAATCCGGAAAAATATGGTAAAATCAGAGATAAATAATTACACATTAGTCTATTTTTTTTGATTTTTATTAATTGATAAAATATGTACATAAAATATCATGTTAAAAACTGCTAAAATATAGAATATACAAAAGAGGCCCAAAACCCAACTTTCACATATGAGCTACGTTTCACTTGAACTTGGTCTTGTTTTGAGGGTAATTGAATGTAAATTATTTCAAAAGTGAGTAGGATTAAAACGGACACTGTATGAAGAAGATATGAGGTTTTTAGTCCAGAAATCCTGAAACTAGGGCTTGGGTTTTTAGTCCACTTATTTGGGTTAGTGATTTTTTATATATTTTTCTTTTATTTTTATTAGTGATATGTAGGAGATGGTTTTGGGTCATTCGGGGTCAGTATGAATGAGTTAAAAATCGGAGAAGTTAGACTATTTACAGGTCAATTTTGGCTGGCATTTTTGGCTTCTTATTTTGTGAAGAAATTTGTGCTAAAATACAATTCTTATGAAAACATGCATGAATGCTAATTATGCAGTATAGATGCAGAAATGCTGTTGATTTTGAGGGATTTGAGCTTAATAAATGATATTTAGAGTGATGAATTCGAGATTCATCATCCCCCTATACTTAAAGCATGCTCGCCCCTGAGCATCAAAAGAAATGCCATGATGTGAAATGAGATTGGGTTCCATACCAAGACCATGAGCTGAATGTGAAAATGAATCTAGACTCAATCTTTGGATTATTAGTGTGGCGGAACTTCTGTGGGACTTAGAATTTTAAAATCAATAGCCCTCAAGTTCTACAAATCATTGCTACAGTTTCAGCTCAGAAGTCATCTTAGATCAATCCTCTTCCCAAAGCATACCCTATGAACATTGAACAACCGACTCATGTGTGTGAAAGGTTGAGCTAAGTGCATAGTGCGAGAGTACAAATTAATTCCCTATTCAAGAGTTGTACCCAGAATGAAGAGACCATGTTAGACACTAAGAGTCAGACTCTGCACATTGTCATGTAGAACTCAAAGAATTAAATCAAAGATCTGAAGTTTCTAAAATCCTATTTCTCAGTGAAGTTCCTCTGAAAATTAGGTGGATTAAGGTCAAGTCCAGACCACTCTTGGTTTCTGCTCATAACTTGGTTCAGAACCCAAGACTTTTCACAGATGCAAATGAATGTAATGCGTGGATGAAGTGCAAGTGTGTGAAATACAGACACATTTTTTTTCTTTTTGTGATTTTATTATTATTTTTTTAATGCAAGGGATTTTTGATTGATTTTTATGCAAAAATGAATAAGAAGCTATTTTTTTTCAAAAATTTTGGGCATAGTCACTGTTAGTAGCAAACTCTTTTTCTTTTTCTTTTATTTTGTAGTTTTTTTAATTAATTACCCACCCCGTAAATACATATAGACTTACGTGAAAGTACGAGGTATGGCTAAAATATATACACAGTATATATACAGACCCCTATGTCCTCAGAGCACAAGAAGCGTAATGAAGACATAGCTCGGGCTAAGCGTAAGAGAGTGAAAAATTGATATACAATGGTCCGCCCCCTATACTTAGACTGTGATCAGTCTAAGTATAGAAGAAGGGCGTACAAGAGGCAGTCAGGATATGTAAATGAGGAGAGTATATACAGATGGGCGTCGCTCCCCATATACCTAGGCTCTGGTCAGCCTAAGTATAGGAGAAGGGTGTAAATGAAGTGATCGAGAGATAGGAGAAGAATGGTACGTACAGATGGCATCGGTCCCCCCTATACTTAGGCCTTGGCCTAAGGAGAGGAAGAAGCTATACAAGGCGATCGATGTGGTCGGGAGGGAGGGTGGGATTGATATGATAACTCTTCAATGTCCTCGCTCTGCATGAAGTAGATGACCTCAACTTGAACTGTCTGCTCCTTGGGTGATTCTATATACGGCTTTAGCAATTGTTCATTCACTGAGAAATGCTGTGCATCATCTTTGAGTTCGGCAATATCCACACTTCCATTGGTATGCACATCGATGACAATGTAGGGACCTGTCCATTTTGATTTAAGTTTCCCGTGAAAATTTTTTACCGAGCATTAAACAACTACACTTTCTGCCCAGGGACAAAGGTTTTATCTCGAATATGTCTATCATGCCATCTCTTGACCTTGTCCTTATGGATCACACTGTTGTCATATGCTCAGATTCGGATTTCAATTAGCTCATTCAAATTTAAGTCTCGACATAATTTCCCAAGGTGACAAATCCAATTCAACTTTTTGATCGCCCATTCAGATTTGTGAATCAATTCTGCAGGTAGATGACATGGCTTGTCATAGATTATTCTAAAAGGTGAAGTACCGAGTGGAGTCTTATAGGTTGTCCTATAGGCTCACAGAACCTGATCCAACAGTTTCAACCAGTTCTTCCTATCTGGACGAACCAACTTCTGAAGAATACCCTTCACCTCTCTATTAGAAACCTCTGTCATGCCATTAGATTGTGAATGATATGAGTTGGCTATTCTATGCTCAAATTTATACTCTTTAACCAAAGATCTCATTTCCTTATTCACGAAGTGGCTACCTCCATCAGAAATCAAAACTTTTGGTATTCTGAACCTTGCAATGATATTATCCTTGATAAACTTACAGGTGATTTTGCTTTCAGCGGTTCGGGTTGGAATAGCCTCTACCCATCTTGATAAATAATCCACTGCTAACAAGATGTACTCAAATCGATTGCTATTGGGAAAGGGATCCATAAAATCAATCTCACATGTATCGAAAACATCACAGAAAGTCATTGGTTGCATGGGCATTTCATTTCTATAACAAACAATCCCTCCCATCCTTTGTCAAATCGGACAAGACCGTACAAATTCATTAGCATGTCGAAATAAGGTCTGCTAGTAAAATTCACATTGGAGTACCTTGTGCGTTGTTCTCTTTTCCGAATGGTGTCCTCCATCCTCGAGAGAATGACAATATGTGAGGACACTCTGGTATTCCTCCTGAGGAATACATCTTCGCCAGACACAATCCGCTCATTCATAGAAAAGGAAAGGATCGTCCCAATGGTATTTTCTCGAATCCGACTTCAGTCGATCAATCATTCTCTTGGTCCAACCAAAGGGAACCTTCTTGGATACAAGATAGTTCACGATGGTGGAATACCATAAGGTTGAATCAATAACGCAAACTGATTCATCTGGAAAAGTCTCCTTAATTGGTCCAGTGACAGGATAATAGTTTTGCTCAATTCGGGAAAGGTGATCAGCATCAACATTCTTTATTCCAGGTTTATCCTTGATCTACAAATTAAATTCCTGGATTAACAAGATCCACCTCAGAAGCCATGCTTTTGCATCTTTCTTATCCATGAGGTATCTAATTGCCGTATGATCAGTAAAAATTGTCACCATGGATCCCAATATGTATGATCTGAAGTTTTCAAGGGCCCAAACAACCGCGAGCATTTCTTTTTCAGTCATTGTATAATTTCTCTGTGCAGGATCCAATACTTTGCTTGTGTAGTGAATCACATAAGGAATTCCGTCTCGTCTTTGTCCAAGCACAACTCCGTCAGCAAAATGCGATGCATCAATCATGATCTCAAAGGGAAGAGACCAGTCCGGAGCTTGTAATATCGACGATTCACATATTTTCTTTTTCAGGAGCTCGAAGGCCTCAAGGTACTTGTGGTTTACAATAAACTCAGTGTCTTTTCCTAAGAGCTCAGTCAGTGGAAGGGCGATCTTTGAAAAATCAGAGATAAACCTTCGATAAAATCCAACATGCCCTAGAAAAGACCTTACTGACTTGACGTTGTTTGGTGCTCAAGTTTCTTGATCGCATCTACCTTGGCAGGGTCGACATCCATTCCCTTTTTGAAGATGACATGCCCCAACACGATACCCTCAGTCACCATAAAATGACTCTTCTCCCAAGAGAGTACCAAATTAACCTCCCTGCATCTCTTGAGGACTCGGTCCAAGTGCGCTAAACATGTATCAAATGAATCACCATGAATCGAGAAGTCATCCATGCAGACTTCCCGGAAATCACCAACCATTTCGACAAATACGACAATCATGCACTGCTGAAATGTGCCTGGGGCATTACAAAGCCCGAATGGCATGCACTTGAATGCGTAGGTATTGAAGGGACATGTAAATGTGGTCTTTTCCTGATCCTCGGGAGCGATAGCTACTTGATTGTAGCCATAGTACCCATCAAGAAAACAGAAGAATGCTTTCTCTGCAAGTCTTTTCAAGATTTGATCAATAAATGGTAGTGGAAAGTAATCTTTCTTGCTCACAGCATTCATGCGCCTGAATCAACACAGACGCGCCACGACGTGGGTACTCGGGTTGCGATCTCTACCCCCTCCTCGTTGGTGACCATTTGGATTCCCGACTTCTTCGGGACGACATGAAGGGGGGCCACCCACTTGGAGTCAGAAATGTGATATATAAACCCTACTTTGCACCATTTTTCTATCTGTTTCTTAACTACTTCCCGAAGATTGGGGTTTAATCTTCTCTGAAATTCACGGGAAGGTCTTGCGTTATCCTCAACATAAATTTGGTGCGAGTAGAGAGCGGGGTTGATTCCTACGAGATCCGAGACAGTCCAACCGATGGCTTTTCAATTTCTCTCAAGGACTTCAAGCAGTCTAGATTCTTGATCCATGGTTAATGATGAGCTAATGATTACAGGGAATTTTTCTTTGGGTCCATTAAGAAATGCATACTTCAAAGTGGGAGGAAAAGGTTTCAGCTCTGGCAAATCTGAATCATCAATTAAGTCTGTCTGAATGTCTTTTAAATCTGGTGTGCTGGTTGGCGGTGAATCATTATGTGATATGTTAGCCACTAATCCTGAAGGAAGGTGAGATCGCTAAAGTAGTGCGGTAATTCAGCCAAAGTCGCGTCTTACTCATCATCGATATTTCTTAATTTTCCCGAAGAAGATGGGATTGACAAATCCGAAAAGATTTCTATGTCATCAAGGTTATAAGCATCCGGGTGTTTAGATTTGTCTCGCAACAACTCACATACTGCTCGGTGCATTGTTTCTTCTTCTGTTGTGGTGTTATCAATCTGAAGGTCTAGCAGTTGGTCCAACGGCCCAGTAGTGCTGATGAGATTACATTCGGATGTTTTGGCATCTTCAGTGATGGATTCGGAATCTGGTCTTTGCCACTTTGTTTGTTTCATCTTCAGATCCACTTCTCTATCTGGGGAGTGGAATTTCATCATTCCGGTGCTGTAATCGAATACAGCTTTGGCGGTTCTTAAGAAGAGTCTTCCAAGAATGATTTGCGATTCCTTCCAATGGTTCGGGGTCTCCATATCAAGGACAGTGAAGTCCACTTTGTATTCCGTACCCTCGACCATAATGATAACATTTTTCACTTCTCCCTTAGGTCTTTTAGTGGATTTATCAGCAAATTGGAGTAGAGATGATTATTTCTGGAGAGGACCTAACTCCAATCTATAATATAAAGCTAAGGATAGAAGATTGATGGAAGAATCATTGTTGAGAAGTGTGCATGCGAACGCAATGCCGTCAATGCGACTTTCCACATAATGAGCACCCAGATCCCTTTTGTTTCTTGGTAAATGCCGATTTATGACACATTTGGTAGTAGCAACTGTCAAGATATGAGTCTCCACAAATTAATTTGTTTTCTTTGTACGAGTCCTGGTGGGAGTGCATTTCATCTTCAAATACTTCTGAAATGCTGGATTACTGGCCACATACTGATCAAAGGGTACTTTGATTGTGATATTCTGCTGGCAGAACTTTTCCATCACTGTATCATTCAGAATATTTTTCTTTTGTTTTCCTTTCTTAAGAGCATAGGTGAAAGGAATGGAAGCATTTGAGACAGGAGAAATAGAGCCAGAATCATAAATAAGAGCATCTTTATTAGATTTGGAGTTTTTATTAAAATCATGAGTTTTCTGATAATCGTGTTGCTGAAATAGTAACAAAGGTATTTTTGTAGCAACTAGAGGTTTAAGGTCCTCTGCAGATTTCATAGATGATTTTCCTTTATCTAGTGCTGGGATCTTCATGTGCCCTTCTTCATCCACAGAAGCATCCTCCGGTTGATCTTTCGAGTCTTCATGGTCCAATTCCCTATCTCGGTCAGGTACGACCACGATCCTTCCGCTCCTGAGTGACATGGCATTGATATTGTCAAACGAAAGGATCTCATGTTCAGATATGAAAAAATCTGAATGGTATACCTGGCCATTGTGTTGAGATGATTGAGATTTATTCAAGCTATTGGGGTTAGATTGAACTTGGGCGGGAACGGCTGTGGAAGGGGCTGTCTGTTCATCCTTCCAATGGGATAAACGATTAACATCTACCCGTAGATCATACAACTCATTTCAGAAGCTGCGAGTTTCCTCCAGCATTTGTCTCTGGATATCTACCGATTCTTCTAAAGGGTTGGATGATTGAGATGCTTGTTTTGGAGCTTGATATTGCTGACGATGTTGCTGAGGTTGGTTCTAGCGGTTGTATGGCTGCTGCTGCCTCGAGTGCTGGAATGTTGCATTGTTCTGAGTGTGCTGTGGAGTTGTAGAAAATGCGGCATTATAGAAAGTGGGTGGACGTTGATATTGCTGATGGTCCCCCATATTACCCTGTCGGATAGTGTCCTGTGTGTACCAAATGCCGTTTACTTCGAAGGTCAGAGGCAATGTTTCTTCAACTGTCTCGGCCTGTGGAGGTGACTGCTGGGAAGGTTGGGCATAGGATTGGTCCTGAGCCCATGGTTGATGTTGTTCTAATCCTGGCTGCTCCTGGACATGATGCACATGATAGATGGATCGTAGGTGCAGTAGGCACCCTAGTCTTGGATACCTTCTCAGTTAGCTCCTCCATTTTCTTTGGAATCTGGGAGATCTTGTTGTCGATGTCATTCATCTTCTTATGAATTTGATCTACAACTATCAATTTATCGACGATGATGTTCATGTTTGGAATCAGATCCTCTACTATCTCTGCGACAATATGCTTTCCTCCTTTGGCTAGAAAGGTGTTTAGGAAATCAGTGTAAGCTCTACTGACAATTTGTGAACGGCTTGTCTCCGCCATCTGCTCCAGTATTTTCCAGACGGTCTCAGCTCCTCGGGATGTGTAATTGCCTCCACATGCAGCGCTGACTAAACCATGAGTCTCATAGTTGAGGTCAAAATAGAGTGACTGTACTAAGATGTTATTATCCAGGTCATGACAGGGACATTTCTGCAGTAGATATTTGAATCTATCCCATGCATCACAAAGTGGTCCATTAGGCATCTGAGAGAAACTGGTGATGCGAGTCCTCATTTGCTTGGTTCGACTCAAAGGGTAGAATTGAATAGGTTTTTGAACCTATCATAAGTAGTCACAATCACTCTTAAGTTTTTCACCCAGTAATCTGCCTTACCTTTCAAGGCGTAGGGTAGTGCAGTGAGACGAATGTAGTCTTTCCTGACTTGTGGGTGCATCTGATTAGAACATACCAGCTCCAAATCTCGCAAAAATTCGTATGATTCTTCATTTGCATTACCATGAAATTATGGTAATTGACTTAGGAAGTATGGCTTCAGTTCATGGTGAACCTCTGGCTGAGGTGGCTGTAAGTAATTTCTAACTCTTTATTGCCCAGGATTGTATGCGACTTCCATTAGCGGTTCTCCCCCAACATTCAACTGCTCTAGTTGTTCCCTCAGTAAAAGGTTCTGCTGCTCAGATGCGGCTAGTCTTGCAAGAATCATTTGCATTGGATCTTCATTAAGTTCATCTTCATGATTGCTCCTCTTGGGAGGCATCTTTTGTGAGTTCTTCTCTTCACCTTCAGATTGTAAAAAATCGGAGTCAATAATTTTGAAAGGATCTAAGAGGAAGATTCAAGGGAGAGGTGTCCCTGAACCCATGGTCGTTCTGAGTAAGAGTGCCTCTGAACCTTTGAGATTGGAAAGTTTGTGGCGGTCAGAAAAGGGTTCACGGAGTCTGAACAAGAATTATCACAATCTTCCATTCTCGATTTTAAAAGATTAACAAGAGGTGTACGGTTCATGATCTAGGCACAAGTGTGCGGTATTCGATGATCAATTAAGTTCTACGCACAAATCAAACACAATTCAAAGTTTTGTTTCACCAACTCACTCAGTGAAGGCCGTAAGAGTTCGGCCAGTTATCTTGTCGATTTTTAATTGGTGAGAAATCAAATCTTGCAAACCGTTTAACGAGATGTTGGGTGCCGGAATTTTCTTAAAGACTGTCCTGAGTTCGTACGACTAGTTGCATATACTTTCAGCCAGTATAGGCGTAAGTACCGACCGTAAAACGACTACCCGTGTTACTTAAGGACGGAGCCTTACGCAATGTCCTTTAAACCACCTAGTCTTCTAAGGATGTTCGGACCGTTTATCGGCTACCTGTATTCCTCACTGAGAACTAGCTAATAGTTTTTAAAATCAGTAGTCTATATGAAAATCTTGGCTTGGCTTTATCCTAGTGTGCGTCTCTCTTCTCGCTACAAGATAAAAACAAACAACGTCGGGGTTGCTCTCCCGTAAGAATTCTTGATTTTATGGGTTCTTAAGATTGGCTATATTTAGCAGTCCCAATTTTAATTAAATGATCACTGAAGAGTTTAAATGATCACAAATATATGTCTACCGTCCAGTCCCAATTTCCTTTAGAGTTATGTGATAAAACAAGAGGGGAGAAGTTCGGAAAAAGACGATACATGCGAAAAACTATGATGTATGCTCAGTTAAAAGACTTACAGTTAATCCTCGCAATCTCCATGTGGGATGCTAGACAGAAATTGAAAGATTATTCTAAATGAATGCAAGCAGATGAAAAATCGTACCTAAGCGGAAAGTTCTATTAGAGGCAAAGAAAAGAGTTAAGTTTTGGCTAAATTGAACGATCTATGTGCATCTCAATTAATAGTGTAGTGTGGCTTAATCCTACGAGCACAATCAAAAATTAAAATGCTCTAAGAGTCGTATGTGCAAGTCTATTCTAATCGCCACTCAAGTCGGGCCCCACCCTCACCAGAGAGTGAAACAGGTCACGACACACCACAGAAAGAGTTCAAGGTCTTTTTACAATCGCGAGAGTCCAAATAGACACCGCTATAAATGAGCAATTAATTATAGAAATTTAAAATTTACAGAAATTAAAAACCTAGACTCTACGCTCTCTCACGACTCGACTCGATCTTAATTTAATTGTGGTTTTCTCGGAAATCGGTGAAGATGCTTCTGTTCTAGAAAAACCACTCCATGTACACCGTGTACCTTGCAAGAAAAGTAAGAGAGATTTGTGTAAGAGAGTGACTCAAAATAATAAAATAACAAGAAAATAAATGCTGAAAATAAATATAGGAAAAAAATGAAATTTACAATGAGAAATTCGGGGGTCAGACTACCCGAATGCGGAAAACCGGACGGAAATTTTTTAAATATAAAACTAACTCGTTTACCTCCCTGGCAACGGTGCCATCTGGCGATCCCAAAATTCACTTGTTAAGAAGATGTATTTATCGCCGTATGTAAAAATAACGAGTCGTGCATTGTAGGCGGCAATCGGAATCGGTCAAGAAAATAACCACACAAAATGTTTGTCACTTTTAATCAATGCGGTTTTATATTTATTTTACTTGGGCAAGTCCTAAGGTCGATCAAAAGGAGGCAAAGGAACAACCTAGAATCATGTCTATCAAAATTCGTGCACAGTTTTCAAGGCGGTCTTTTTTTGGAAATTTTAATGTAATAAAGGATGCAATATGTAAGTTTGGCCTATTTTAGGGACTAAAATGTGAATTACATTCAAACGATGTCCGAAAAATATGAAACTTGGTCACAATGCAAAATATGATGAAATGAATGTACTGTATTTTTTTTTTTTGAAATTTTTGGATGCACTATGAATTTTTTACAAATTTTTAAATGCAAATAAAATGAATTTCAATATTTCATTATAATAAATATCAAACCTAATTGTTTTCAAGGAACTAAATTATCTAAGATCTCTCACTGGGTGATTGATCTAAGAAAAATCCTAAACTTCGAAAATGTAAGATCTAATATCTATTAAAAATCAAACACTGAAATATGCAAAATGATTTTTACAGGGCAATCTATGCATGTAAATGGAATTCTTTTTGGCCACAATGTCAAGCACAATTAATTCTACAATATATGATTTTTCGGGAATTTTTAGAGCAATGATTAATCAAATATAAATTTCAGAGAGTAAACTGAGGAAAATATGCCATTTTTCACAATATAATTAATTATTAATTAACCTTTAATCACAAAAATGTCCACAATATGTCAGACTGCAGAGAATTAAATGACAAACATCATGCTAATTTTTAAACAGTAAAATGATGTAGAGAAGATGTTCAAAACAGAGGAGGAACACAGGGGTACAACTGCAATAAATATAAATAAAATAAGTAAAGAAAATGCAGGGGCTAAGTTGAATTACCGATAAATCAAGGGGCAAATTCTGCAAATTTGCCAGAGGGGCACGTGCGTGGCACCTGCCCTCTGATCGGCGGGACTAGATGGCGATTAGATGAACCTCTGGGGGATTTCCTGTAATTAACCCAACAAGTCACGTGCGATGCACGTGACCTATGGGTTGATGTGCTTCCTTGTTATTCTTCTAATACCCAGGGGCTTCTTCACAAGAAGTCCCCTCTCTCACGTGGGTGACACGTGAGGAGGGTCTCAGGCTGGAGATTGGCGGCGCAGAGGTTTGATGGAGGTCCGACTACGATGGTGGAAGGAAGGCCGGGGCTAGCGACTTCATGGCGGTTGCGGAGGTGATTGCCATTATCGGTGAACGTTGCTGATGCCGGAGTAGAGACGAAGGTGTAGACTGTAGCGTTGCAAAGGAAGGCGAAGTTGGAGTTGTTGGCGATGTTGTCGAAGATATAGGTTGCCATTGACGAAGCGGCGGTGTCGTCGTTGAATCGGAGGCAAAGTCGGAGTTGGTGATGTTGTCGAAGATATAGGTTGTCGTTGACGAAGCAGCGGTGTCGTCGTTGAATCGGAGGCAATAGCTGGCGTAGCGTCGTTGCGGCTCTGGTGGTTGTCAATGGGGAAGGCGGAGGTGTAGATGGTCGAGGCGGTGTAATTGCGTCAGGGGGTGGCTTGCTGGAGTGTTGTCGGCGATGGATGACTTAGCCGGGAAGCTTCGCCGAGGGTGGAGTTTTGAAGATGGACACGAGGGTGGATGGTCGGGATGATTTGATCGGGAGTTATGCGTGGAAGAAAGCGATGATGATAGGAAGAAGGCAACGCAGAGGGGAAGTACATGGAGGAGAAGGGCTCGACGACAGTCACGTCGGAGCGGAGTAGCGATCTTCGAGATGTAGCTGCAACGAGGCTGAAGGCCTCGGATCACGCCGGCGGGAGAGGCTCGCGGTTGTCACTACCGGAGGGAGAACTCTTTGGAGGATCAATCGACGGATCGGAGCATCGGAAGGTTGCGACGACGTATAAATAGGGGATGGGGTTTTGGGCGGGCGATGGAAGGTGCGACGAGGTGGATTTGATGAGATTGGGAGTATCGGGGATGGCGAGATTCACGTGGATTTGAGGCGACGCGAGATATGCGGAGGTTGGAGAAGATCTTGGACGGAGATTTGACGAGGATCTCGGCCGGAGAGATACGCGGCGATGGGCGGCGCAAAAGAGGAAAGGGGGTGCGGTTTGGAGAAGATGAACCCCAGCCATCCGATCGACCAGGAACGCGACACGTGGCGACACAAAGGGGGAAAGCGGGGCACGTGGGAGCAGGTGCCTGGGAGGCACGTGCCACGCACGTACGTGCCCTTTTTATTTTTTTAAAATTTATTTATTTATTTATTATTTTTCTCTTTTTTTCTTTTTTATAAAACGAGTTAAAAATATTGCAAATATTGGCTGACACATGGCGGCTCTAGGAGCGGCCACGTGTCAGCACCACAAAATTTGAGAAATAAATTCCTTATAAAATCCAAGATAAATAGCAAATGACCTCGTATCAATAACGTTTCTTCATGAAAATTGCTCGTCTCGATGAGATCTACAACTTTCATAAAGACATCAAAACCAAATTCGATCAGATGCACAAAGTGATATTTTTGGGGTACCCCATGTACATAGAATACCTTGATTTTTGGGTTTTGTAATTTTTATGTCATTTTAAACTAGATAAAAATCCACAAAAAATATGGTAAAATCAGAGATAAAAATTACACATTAATCTATTTTTTTGGATTTTTATCAATTGATAAATATGTAAATAAAATATCAGGTTAAAAACCGCTAAAATACAGAATATACAAAAGAGGCCCAAAACCCAACTTTCACATATGAGCTCCGATTTACTTGAACTTTGTCTTGCTCTGAAGGTAATTGAATGTACATTAGTTCAAAAGTGAGTAGGATAAAAACGGTATTTTATGGTAAAAAATTCATTCATTTCAGTTCTTCCACAAGAAAAAGAAGAAAACAGGGGATCCGTCGAATTTCAAGTATTCAGCTTCACTAGTAAGATACGGAAACTTACTTTACATCTCGAATTGCATAAAAAAAGATTTTTTTATCTCAGAGGAGTCTTCGAATAATTATGGGAAAACGCCAACGATTACTAGCTTATTTGGCAAAGAAAAATAAAGTACGTTATAAAAAGATAATAGGTCAACTGGATATCCGAGAGCAAAAAACTCGTTAATTTGACTGCAAATTTTTGGACACTGTATGAGGAAGATATGAGGTTTTCAGTCTGAAAATCCTGAAACTAGGGTTTGGGATTTTGGTCCACTTATTTGGGTTAGTGATTTTTTTTGTATTTTTCATTTATTCTTGTTAGTGATATGTACATAGTTGAGATGGTTGTGGGTCATTCGGGGTCAGCATGAATGACTTAAAAATCGGAGAAGTTAGGCTATTTACAGGTCAATTTTGGATGGGATTTTTGGCTTCTTATTTTGTGCAAAAAATTGTGCTAAAATGCAATTCTTATGAAAACATGCATGAATGCTAATTATGCAGTATAGATGCAGAAATGCTATTGATTTTGAGGGATTTGAGCTTAATAAATGAGATTTAGAGTGATGAATTCGAGATTCATCAGGGAATAAGGAGAATAAGGATCTCGTTCGGCTGGAAAGATAGGAACAAGAAGAATAAGGGTTGGTAAGCAATAATCTCTGTTTGACTGAAAAATGAGAGTTAAGGAATAATGTTTGTAAGTTAGTTAAAGATGTTGGTTGAAATTGTATCCTACGGACTGCTACCTTATTAACTAAGTTCTGCATCAATCACTTAAAAAACCCGAATAACTTGTCCCCATTGATTGCGAAATATGACTCCATAGGACATTTCATAACTCACTACTAGGAAAAAAACCATAATTCGTATTATACATCACGATGTGCTTATCACACACTGATTCGTTGATGAGATGCCCATATGTTGAGCTACTGATCAGGTGCACAATAAATTAGTCCCTCTCTCCCAGTTGCAGTTCGATTTCCTCTAGCTTTTCCAGATCAAATTCCTTTGAAAACTCGAGCACATTGATTATGCCCACTAGGAAGACTTTCTTTACAGATGTGGAGTCTAGCATATGATGCAACAATGACATTTGATTTTGTAACTGCACAACCATTGAAAAGGGAAAATTTATTTTAATTATGCAATATACGAAAATGACTTTTGTTGATTGTGTAGAATTACATCCCCAGGACATGTGTACGACAACCTATCCTCAACGTCCTTGTGCCTGTGTGAGTCCTCATGTACATGCAGTTACTCGCCAAGCAGTCACATCTATGATCGTGGGCCTTGTACGGTTGCATCATAATATTGCCATGCAATACTGGATAATCAAATGTAAAGTGAGAAACAAATATATAAAGTTAATAGTAGGTGGGAACAACATATCTTAAACAAAATTGAGATGTAGCTTCGTAAGCTGTCTCGAGAAGGAAAATAAAAGCAAAATTTCGCTCAGTTAGCCAAAACTACATGGATGGAATATCATCGCAATCGTCATTTAAGGCAAACCCCTTGAAAACTGCTCATCCAAGCCTGGTGCATCTACTCTAACTGTTTGTCAGTAATGTGGGCTATCATCATCATGATGTAACGGCCTGGACTTTTTCAAAAAAAAATTTCAAACACATTATCTTGGATTAAACGAATTTAATTAATCCATTAAATCCTCTCATTCTCAACATTAAAATCACAAGGGTTCCCCATGCCCTCACGTCACTTTTTTTTTTGAGAGAGAGAGAGAGAGAGAGAGATGGAGAGAGGAAGGGGATATCTCACCGACGTCCCTCGTCATCGTAGGAGAACGTGGCGTCAAATCCGAGGAGGAGAACACAGAATCGTGACCAAAAGGAGACGCGACGACCCCGATGGGTAGAGATAAGCTTTGGATCGAGGTATGTATCGGGTTAAGATCACGATTTTTTATAAATGTATGTATCGATCTAGGTTTCGTATAAATATTGATTAAGTTAAAATAGATTTCCCGTATGTATCGGGTTAGGATTATGATTTTTTTATATAAACGTATGTATTGGAGTTAGGATTTTCGTATACATAATAGTTGGATTTTAACAGTATCTCTAAACATATGTATAGGCTTTGCAACGATTTTGGATTACGCATGAACAAGGATTGTATTTGATTTGATCTATGAGTGTACGTGTTGTTCCTACAATGATATGCATACACATCGACTTGATTTAAGATAAGTCTCTTAAACACATATAGCAAATCTTAGACTAAGGTATGCCGACATACTAAATTGGAGTCTTCTCTTCAAAAAGCATGCTTGAATCTATACAAAAAAAATACAGGTCTCCGCTGTCCACCAAGACAGAGATGGACTTGCATATTACCATGGCAGTTTAGCTTCATTATGGTAACATTTAAAACATCAATTTTTTTGTATGCAAATTGATATACCCATGGAATTAGGAAAGACTTTAGTTAAGTATCAAAACATCCTCTTTACAATCGTCTATTCAAACACATACATTGCAAATTTGAAGCATCGTGGATGATAATCATGTTATTTTGTACGGTCTATTACTATCTTTAGTATTTGAGTATAAAATTTAATTTGACAGGGTTTTGGGGGAAAGAGTGTCAATCTAAGTTTAATATCATCATTAATTGAAAGGGTATTCAAGATCTTGCAGGCACCAGCAAGATCCGTTCCCTTAGGTTAAAATAGCTATGATTGTATAATATTAGAAGTGTAGCACATATATTACCATGGAAATAAAGTAGACAAAAAACCCCATAATTTTTGCCATACAAGATTGTATTTCGCGGACACATCCCTTCTCTATGAGGTCGATGGAATTAATTCTCCTTATATGATGAAACATCTGTATATACATTAGTGCTAGATCTGTTTGAGAAAAAAATGTATTCCATTTGAATAATTATATGAAAATGAGGTATAAATTACAAATTGAAAAAAAAATACATACATATATGACGGAACATAATGCACGTAGCAGATACAAATTATAGAGTGCAATAAACCAAATACTTTTTGTGAATAATAAATTGGTGTGAGGTTTAATTGGGTTACTAAATATCTAACAAGTCACGTGTATAACTTGTCGTAGTTATGTGACCATATGGTATAGTTGCAGTCTCAATCTACCATAATATCATGTTAAAAGAAATACACAACTAATGACAAAGATAAAATGTTACTATTTTGGTAAGGGACTATAATGAAAGGATAGAATTAGTAACCTTAAACAAGATTTAAGGCACAGACTCATAAGGAGTCACATGGTTGACCGCAAGGGGTCGTATTAGCCGCAAGGGGTAACGCCGCAAGGGGCGTATGGTTGCAAGGAACCATAGAGGCAAAAGCTAAGTCCTCTACAGTTGTAGCTACACTGTCATGTCATGCCATGGACCGCAAGTGCCAGCGGTTGAAAACGTATAAAAAGATACGCAAATGAATGTTATGCAAGAAAATGGTTTATAAAGGAAAACCATCATGAAAAATGCAAGGAATGGTTTAAAAAGAGAATGAACCTTCACATGTTATGCTAGGATTGGTTTAAGAAAGTTAAACCATCAAAGCCATGGGATCTAATATGTAAAGTGGTTTATATATTTTATAGGTATGTAAATTGCTTGGTATTTTATGAAATATGCCCACAAGTAGAAATAAATGATTATCATACCTACTTATGCAATTTACCTACTTTACATGCATATCCATGTTTATGAAAGAAACCAAACTAAACACGATAGGGATCGAACTTAAACATGCATGGGAATTATCTAGGCACGAAATGTTGTGTATGCATGAAAATCCAAGTATATAATTTTTAACGGATCAAGGACCATTAGAATACCCATGCATGGACCCCGATGCATACTGGGCATTAGGCTCATACAAATTATGTTTGTTAATTTCAGGTGAAGAACATGGTTGATTGCATTTTCTGGATCGTGCTACGGGCTCATTGAGATTGCTGGCGTGGGACAAATTATCTTGTGAAGATCTAGTGGATATCTATATGCCCACAGTAACTATCGACTTGTTATTATTTTTAAATTTTAGATTAGTTATTTTTTTATTTCCTAGTTTAGAGTTGTAATAATGGAACTCTAGTTTGAGATAATTTATGGAATTGATATTTTCTCTGCTCATTATGTGCCATTTGTTATTTTGGGTAACTGTTCGGTCGTGCGATCGATTATCGCATGCTTCCTCCGTTGGTAGACGCGACCCGTTCTGTTACAAATGATATCAGAGCTAGAGTTCCTCTGGGTACAGGATATCCACAATTCTTAGTGATCTAAGATTTATATATAGGGAGATTTAGTATCACAACTCATTGACCTTGCCAAATTTTTGAATCAGATGGCTCCTCAACGTGAAATTGAAGCCATTGGAGACCGTGACTCATCGACGAGCCAAGAGGCCATTATGGGTATGCAGAGGTAGATGCTGGAGTTAATGACACTAATGACCCAGCAACAGAAGAGTCAGGCGTCTAACTCGGGTGGACTGACTCTAAAGACCTTCATCTAGTATGATCCGCCCACCTTCAAGGGTGAGCATGAGCCGAAAAAAGCCTAACATTGGCTAAGAGAGATGGAGTAGACTTTTGAGGCAACTGATTGTCCCGAAGAAAAGAAAGTGATTTTTGGGACATTTCGTCTGCGGGACAATGCAAAGGAGTGGTGGACTTCATGCAAGGGAATCCACTTTTCGGAGACTCCAGTCATTAAGTGGGATGATTTTGTTGAGCGCTTCACTGAGCGTTACATCCCCGAGCATGCTAAGGATGCTAAGCGTCAAGAGTTTATAAATCTCCGGCAGGGAAACACGACAGTCGAAGAATATGCAGCAAAATTTCAAGAATTGGAGAAGTATGGCAAGGGTATTTGTGCCAATGAAAAGCAACGAGCTAGAAAGTTTATAGAAGGCCTGAATGCGGGACTAAGCATGAAAGTGCTGACTAGAGGACCCACAACCTTATCTGAGGCGGTTGCAGCAGCAGTGGAGATCGATGCAGCATACCGAAGGATATAACAAGCGAATCCTCGGAAGCGCCCTCACAAGCCGAACTTCAATGACAAGAGACGTCACACTGCAACGAATGCCAACAAGATAAAGACTAACGATGCACCAACAAACATGAAGTACACATTTGAGGTGTGCCCGTATTGTGATAGGAGGCATCCAGGAGAATGCTACAAGCTAACCACTACTTGCTATAAGTGCGGAGAAAAGGGTCACTTCATGAAAGATTGCAAGAAAGATGTCAAGGATCAAAAGAATCCCTTCGAGCAGAAAAAGAAAGTAGCAAGAAGAATCTTTGCTATCACTCCTGAGGATGCAGAAGGTGCCAACACGATGGTGGAAGATACTCTACTAATTGAAAACCATTTATGTCATGTTCTTTTTGATTCTGGTGCCATGCATTCCTTTATCTCGAATGCTTTTGCGAGAAAGTTAAGTTTAGAAGTTGTTGAGCTTCCTTACGCACTTACAGTTTCTTCACCAATGGGTGATATCATTGCCACGGGTATGTACTTAAAGGACGTACCTAATTTGATAAAAGAAGACACCCTCACTGCCAATTTGATATTATTACCCATCACAACTATGATGCCATCTTGGGAATGGATTGGTTATGGGAGCATTATGCAACGGTCTATTGTCGAGAAAAGAAGGTGGTCCTGAGTAGACCAAATATTGAGGAGATAGTTATTCAGGGCACCTGTAAGGGTGGAAGATGGATTATCTCATCCTTGCAAGCAAGCCGATTACTAGCTGAGGGTTGCATCGCATTCCTCACTAGTATAATTAACACTGAATCATCACATACGCGTCTTGAAGATTTAGATGTGGTCAGAGATTTTGCCGATGTCTTCCCAGACAATCTTCCTGAACTACCTCCTTATAGAGAGGTTGATTTCTCAATTGATGTGATCCCAGGAACGACACCGATTTCCAAGGCTCCATATAGAATGGCACCTGCAGAACTTGAGGAGCTAAAGAAGCAATTACAAGAACAACTGGTTAAGGGATTTTTACGTCCCAGTATTTCTCCGTGGGGAGCACCTATTCTTTTTGTGAAAAAGAAAGATGGGTCTCTTAGACTCTGCATTGATTATCGAGGTCTAAATAAAGTGACCGTGAAAAATAGATACCCGTTACCTCGCATTGATGACTTATTCGATCAATTACAGGGAGCCACAGTTTTCTCAAAAATTTATCTGCGTACGGGTTATCATCAACTCCGAATAAAAGAGGAGGATATATCAAAAACAGCTTTTAGGACCAGGTATGGTCATTATGAATTCTTGGTCATGCCATTTGATCTTACTAACGCTCATGCAGCTTTTATGGAGCTAATGAATATGGTATTCCGAGAATACCTTGATAAGTTTTTCATCGTATTTGTGGATGATATACTGATATATTCAACTGATCCGGAGCAACATCGAGTACATTTACAGATTGTATTCGAAACTCTGAGGCAACACCATCTTTTTGCACAAATGTGATTTTTGGCTGAATAGAGTAGCATTCCTTGGTCATGTGGTATCTAAAGACGGCATTGAGGTAGATCCAACCAAGGTAGAAGCTGTGATGAATTGGAGGCAACCCAAGAATGTTTCTGAGATTCGTAGTTTTCTTGTCCTGGCTGGATACTATCGGCGATTTATTCAGAATTTCTCAAGAATATCGCTACCATTAATGAAGCTCACACAAAAGGATGTGAGGTTTGTATGGTCTGAAAAGTGCGAGCAGAGCTTTCAAGAATTGAAGCAGAGATTGACTACAGCTCCAATCTTGGCCCTACCGTCAGGTAGTGGAGGTTTTGTTGTATACACAGATGCATCAGGCACTGGACTCGAGTGTGTTCTTATGCAAAATGAGAAAGTCATTGCTTATGCCTCACGGCATCTAAAATCGCAAGAGAGGAACTACCCAACTCATGATTTAGAGTTAGTAGCGGTAGTCTTTGCTCTTAAAATTTGGTGGCATTATCTTTACGGTGAACAATTTGAGGTGCTCAGTGGCCATAAGAGTCTCAAATACATTTTCTCTCAGAAAGAACTTAATTTGAGGCAGCGATGATGGCTAGAGTTCCTAAAAGATTACGACTTTGCCATCAATTATCATCCAGGAAAAGCAAATGTCGTATCAGATGCATTTAGTAGAAAATGGAAAGGTAAACTGGCTAGTTTAAAACTTCAGTGGAAGATGGTGAAGGATTTTGAAGATTGGAAGCCTTTCTTGAGCGAATAGAGAAAGATATCTTTTGCAGCTTTCAAGATTCAACCTGAGATAATTGGGAAGATCTTGACTGCATAAAAAGTAGATGCTGATCTTCCTAAATATATAGAAGCATCTAAAAAGGAAGGTTCTTATTTCACCATCGGAATGGATGGAGCTATAAGGTATCGCAGCAGATTATGGATTCCAAGTGATATTGAGTTGATGCAGGAGATTCTGGATGAAGCACACAGATCGATGTACACTATTCACCCAGGTACAACAAAACTGTACAAGGATCTGCAACGGAACTTTTGGTGGCCAAAGATGAAGAATGACATTGCAGAAATTGTTGCTAGATGCTTGGTATGTCAGCAGATCAAGATTGAACATCAACGACCAACAAGACCTGTTCAACCCTTGGAGATACCTGAATGGAAGTGGGCGCACATAACGATGGACTTTATCTCCGGTCTACCCAAGACCACAAAACATCGTTATGACACCATATGGGTGATTGTTGACCGATTAACCAAATCGGCACACTTCCTACCTATCCGCTTGGATCAGTCGACAGACAGTCTAGCTGAATTATATGTAAATGAAATTGTCAATCTACATGGTGTTCCTGCATCAATTGTATCTGATCGGGATACACGATTTACATCTTGTTTATGGAAGAGTTTTCAGGATGCTATGGGAACTCAATTGAAGTTCAACACTTCATTTCATCCGCAGACTGATGGTTAGTCCGAAAGGACCATCCAGACGCTAGAGGATATGTTGAGAGCATGTGCTTTAGATTTTGTGGGCGGCTGGGATAGACACCTTCCATTAGTGGAGTTCGCTTACAATAATAGCTATCATTCGAGCATCAAGATGGCACCCTATAAAGCATTGAATGGGAGACCTTGCAGATCACCCTCATGTTGGAGTGATGTTGGCGAGAAGCACATCTTAGGATCAGAACTTGTTCAGACAAGTAAGAAGGGTGTTGATCTAATCAGAAAAAGATTATTGGCAGCACAAAGTAGGAAAAAATCTTATGCCGATCGTCATAGAAGAGAGTTGAGTTTCGCGGTTGGGGAACATGTGTTCTTAAAGATCTCTCCAACCAAGGGCGTCTTACGATTTGGCAAAAGGGGGAAGCTCACTCCCAGATATATAGTACCTTTTGAGATTCTGCAGCGGGTTGGAGAAGTGGCATATCGTATTGCATTACCACCTCAATACTCGAAACTTCACGATGTATTCCATGTGTCTATGCTGAGGAAGTACACTCCTGATCCTTCACATGTGATCGAGCATGAGGTCATTGATGTTCAACCGAACTTGACCTTTGAAGAGAAATCCATACGAATCGTCGATCATAGAGATCATCAACTCCGTCGGCGTATAGTCCCGATGGTCAAGGTCCTTTGGCAACACCACCAAAAGGAGGATGCTACTTGGGAGCTGGAAAGTGAAATGCAGGAGAAGCACCCACAACTTTTCGATATGTCCCTCTACTAAGAAATTTCGAGGACGAAATTTTTTTAAGAGTGGTAGATTGTAACGGCCTGGACTTTTTTAATAAAAAATTTCAAACACATTATCTTGGATTAAATGGATTTAATTAATCCATTAAATCCTCTCATTCTCAACATTAAAACCACAAGGGTTCCCCATGCCCTCACGTCACTACTTTTGAGAGAGAGAGAGAGAGTTGGAGAGAGGACGGGGATATCTCACCGGCGTCCCTCTTCATCGTAGGAGAAGGCAGCGTCGAATCCGAGGAGGAGAACATGGATTCGTGACCAAAAGGAGACGCGACGACCCCGACGGGTAGAGATAAGCTTTGGATCGAGGTATGTATCGGGTTAGGATCACGATTTTTTTATAAATGTATGTATCGATCTAGGTTTCGTATAAATATTGATTAAGTTAAAATAGATTTCCCGTATGTATCGGGTTAGGATTACGATTTTTTATATAAACGTATGTATCGGAGTGAGGATTTTCGTATACATAATAGTTGGATTTTTAACAGTATCTCTAAACGTATGTATCGGCTTTGCAACGATTTTGGATTATGCATGAACAAAGATTGTATTTGATTTGATCTATGAGTGTACATGTTGTTCCTACAATGATATGCATACACATCGACTTGATTTAAGATAAGTCTCTTAAAAGCATATAACAAATCTTAGACTAAGGTATGCCGACATATGTAAATTGGAGTCTTCTCTTCAAAAAGCATGCTTGAATCTATACAAAAAAATACAGGTCTTCGCTGTCCACCAAGACAGAGATGGACTTGCGTATTATCATGGCAGTTTAGCTTCATTATGGTAATATTTAAAACATCAATTTTTTTGTATGCAAATTGATATACCCATGGAATTAGGAAAGACTTTAGTTAAGTATCAAAACATCCTCTTTACAATCGTCTATTCAAACACATACATTGCAAATTTGAAGCATCGTGGATGATAATCATGTTTTTTGTACGGTCGATTACTATCTTTAGTATTTGAGTATAAAATTTAACTTGACAGGGTTTTGGGGGAAAGAGTGTCAACCTAAGTTTAATATCATCATTAATTGAAAGGGTATTCAAGATCTTGCAGGCACCAGCAAGATCCGTTCCCTTAGGTTAAAATAGCTATGATTGTATAATATTAGAAGTGTAGCACATATATTACCATGGTAATAAAGTAGACAAAAAAACCCATAATTTTTGCCATTCAAAATTGTATTTCGCGGACACATCCCTTCTCTATGAGGTCGATGGAATTAATTCTCCTTATATGATGAAACATCTGTATATACATTAGTGCTAGATCTGTTTGAGAAAAAAATGTATTCCATTTGAATAATTATATGAAAATGAGGTATAAATTACAAATTAAAAAAAATACATACATATATGACGGAACATAATGCACGTAGCAGATACAAATTATAGAGTGCAATAAACCAAATACTTTTTGTGAATAATAAATTGGTGTGAGGTCCAATTGGATTACTAAATATCTAACAAGTCACGTGTATAACTTGTCATAGTTATGTGACCATATGGTATAGTTGCAGTCCATTTTTTATCAATTCTGTAAGAGCTAGATCTTTCTGAATCACCATTACGTCTAAACTCATTTCTCCTCTTTCAATCGAGGATATAGCAATTTCCTTTGGATTTACCAATCTAAGTAGGAGTCTCAATCTACCATAATATCATGTTAAAAAAATACATAACTAATGACAAAGATAAAATGTTACTATTTTGGTAAGGGACTATAATGAAAGGATAGAATTAGTAACCTTAAACAAGATTTAAGGCACAGACTCATAAGGAGTCACATGGTTGACCGCAAGGGGTCGTATTAGCCGCAAGGGGTAACGCCGCAAGGGGCGTATGGTTGCAAGGAACCGTAGAGGCAAAAGCTAAGTCCTCTACAGTTGTAGCTACACTGTCATGTCATGCCATGGACCGCAAGTGCCAGCGGTTGAAAACGTTTAAAAAGATACACAAATGAATATTATGCAAGAAAATGGTTTATAAAGGAAAACCATCACGAAAAATGCAAGGAATGGTTTAAAAAGAGAATGAACCATCACAAGTTATGCTAGGATTGGTTTAAGAAAGTTAAACCATCAAAGCCATGGGGGCTAATATGTAAAGTGGTTATATATTTTATAGGTCTGTAAATTGCTTGGTATTTTATGAAATATGCCCACAAGTAGAAATAAATGATTATCATACCTACTTATGTAATTTACCTACTTTACATGCATATCCATGTTTATGAAAGAAATCAAACTAAACATGATAGGGATCGAACTTAGACATGCATGAGAATTATCTAGGCACGAAATGTTGTGTATGCATGAAAATCCAAGTATATAATTTTTAACGGATCAATGACCGTTACCCATGCATGGACCCCGATGTATACTGGGCATTAGGCTCATACAAATTATGTTTGTTAATTTCAGCTGAAGAACATGGTTGATTGCATTTTCTGGATCGTGCTACGGGCTCATTGAGATTGCTGACGTGGTACGGATTATCTTGTGAAGATCTAGTGGATATCTATATGCCCACATGAACTATCGAGTTGTTATCTTTTTCTAAATTCTAGATTAGTTAATTTTTTATTCCCTAGTTTAGAGTTGTAATAATGGAACTCTAGTTGGAGACATTTTATGGAATTGATATTTTCTCTGCTCGTTATGTGCCATTTGTTATTTTGGGTAACGGTTCGGTCGTGCGATCAATTATCGCATGCTTCCGTCGATGTTCAACGCGACCCGTTCTGTTACACATGATCAGTTTGTTATATTTTGCATGCAGTTCCTTGAAAAAAAAGAATCACAAGAAGAAAAAAAATGAAATTCATAATGAAGGTGAGAAAAAAGAAAGCCGCCCAGTCCCCTTTATCATTACTACAACATCGAAGAAAATAAATGTAGTCTTCGTCACGGATGCACAAATTGAAACCTTGCCATGCAGGTGGATGTTCACCAACTTGCATTCACAGCTAAATTGAAGAGAAACAATCATCATCACAGAAAAAAGGAAGTATTTCACGAAGAGCAAATAAAATATTCCACTAAAATATTATCCGTAAATTTACGCATCAACAAAAATAACATAATCACAATCAAATATGTGAAATACCAGAGTCCACGCATGCACCCATATATGATGCAGTAATTCAAATTAAGTTCACATTATTCACGATCAGGAAATAGCACTACCAATCTACCCACATAACGAGAGCTAAGACATCCCGCAGTATCTCCCCCACCCGTATGTCTTCCTCAGAAATCTGAATATTGTCGCAAGTGTTGTCATTATCAAACATATCCTCATTAGCATCTACAGTACCTGAGATGTTGATAGAGGACAGATTTGCTCTTGTAAATGCAAATGATATCTGGTCCTCTCCCTGCACATAGAGAACAAAATTGTTGATAAATTACGACCATTATCTGCTTCGGGAAGCTGTAAAGTGGTCTATTTTCTTATTGCCTTGAAGCATGCCTTCATTATACCGAATGTTTGCTTGACATAGGAGGGAAGCTGCGAGTGTCAGTGATTGAACAACTCTTCCTGCTTAGCGTATGCCTGACCCCTCCATTTGTTGATTTGTGGAAGGTGCGGTATGTTGCCTCGGTATGGGGCCAAAAAGGTGTTTTGATGCTATAAGTATGTGTTTAAGCTTTGATTCATAAGCACTAAACATTTGCACAAGACATTTCTATGCTAGGAGTTTTGTGCTCAACTCGGATTGGATATTTTTTCGATTAGGGTTTCAAAATGAACCCTCGATGAATCTTCCTTGCCAGTATTTATGCTGTTGCAGAACTAGGGTTTAAAAACTTTAAATTTTTTGGAACTTGCTGGCAATCTTAAAAATTTGAATGAACTTCAAACTTGAACATTGTTGGACACGTGAGCCCTTGACGAGCCATTATGCAATAAATGTCATTGCAAATAGCATTCCCTTATCTGAAATGAAGAATAATTAATTTACATAATAGGTCCCTTAGTACAATTAGGGTTATATACCATGGCTATCTTAATGATCATACAATTGTTGATTCAATTGTTGAATCATAGAGGCTAGTGCTTGGATGAATTTTTAAAGAATTTGATTATGAACTCATAAAGCACTGTCAAATGATTATCAAGAGAGGATCTTCAGCATGAGAAGGAGATGACAATCCTTTCTCTAAAGGCTGATATCTAACCGACCTCTTGATGCATGTCCTCTACATAGTAATAGAGATTCGGAGGTGTTAGATAAGTTAGGTCAAAGAGTTGACTTAATGATATCGAGATAACCAAAGACCTATGTCGTATGCTCTCACAATATAGGAACGTATCCTTTGCCTAGAGACAGATGTGTTATTATGTACATTTGGTAGATAAATAGGTTGATGACCTAATCAAGGTCTATACACCAATGCGCTGGTTTGCATATATGGGCATATGAGTAATATGATCGCTCAAGGGATCATACAGGTTCATTTACTGAACCGAAAGACATGAGCTTCATGCGATATTTCATGTAACAATAGATAATGTTTGTTGGATCATTAATTTAATATGATTAGATTAATTGGAATCCAATTAAAATTACAACACTCTATTATGAATAAAGTTGTTATTTCCCTTAGAAGAATTAATTATGTGAATATGATTCATAATGATTAATTAGAATTTGAACATGATATGGAGAAACATATAAGTGACACATCCATGATCTCCCGTCAAGGCAAAGGGTTCCGTTGCCAGGGATTGTAGCTTCTCGAAAGAGTAAGGTTGTATGCGTAGTGACACCAAATATTGGGTCCTCATATTATTGGGGCGATATTGGATTGCGCATAGCGAGTTCTAATCTTGTTGACAACTGGTTCAATTAACGATGGGTCAACATCACCTCAGGGGGTGGGCCCAGGTGTTAAAGACTGGATTGGGAATGCAAGTTGGCTTGCAAGGAGGAATGTGTTCCTGCTTCTTTTTATCCACGTTATAGATTCTCATACTATTAGTATGTGACAAAGATAAGAAAGGATATCCCAGATCTTGCTTGAGATATAATGGTAAGTATATCTCTTACATTGAAAGTGATTAAGTGAATGAACTTTCATTGTTGACAAGGCAAGAAAACTTAGATATAAAAATTCCTAAATTAAAGTATTATATATATATATTTATATAAATTATCTTATTTCAGATAATCCTCATTAAACCCAGTCAAACCGATTACACAATAATAACCAGTAAAATATCATGGATTGGATCCATGATCAAGATATAGTACTCGCAGTTGAATACATAATGTATGTGGTTGCAATGTGCAAGTTTCCTCATAATAATAAGGAATGACAAATTAATAAACAATAGGACTACAACCCTAGGGTTTGTACGTCTCTATAGTCTTGATCTCTCATCGAATGTACTTTGAAAGCGACTTGTTAATGATGATTGTAGCTGTTAATAATCCTTATAAAATCTAAGAAGATATTTTTGGCATATATCTATGCTCTCAACATTTAATCACGAATGACATGGTTCACCGCATTATGCATAATGGTGGCTCGATAAGAGATGATGTACTCAAAATGTTTGAGTTCCTACCTGAACCGAAGTCTTTTAGAGTTTAGATGGATGTAGATACGATGAGTGTCATCATTCTACTATCCAGTCATGAAGCTTCATAATATTCATATTGTATGAATTGAGTGAAGCATGTATAAATGTTGAAGTACTCTTACATTGAAATCTTTTGAATTCAACATAAGAGATCCTTTGTCTTAAGCAATGGTTGTTTATAGATGAAGGGAGCGCATCGGAAGCATGGGTCTGACCCAAGCAAGAAGGAAAGTTGAGGAGTTGAATGTAGTTCTGTAATTTCCATATGACATCTAAAGAGTTGGATGAATGACAATACTACAAGAAGCTAATGCACTGATAGTGTGACCATCTATATTATCTTGAATCCTTAGAGAAGGAACCAGACAGTACATCGGAATAATCTATATCTACATATAAACATTGAAAATTGACTTATTTGAAAAGATCAAAGTCTATTAATTGTATATCATTCTTCTAATAACACTTGCAATTGGTTCCATATGTTTAAGAAGATTTGAAAATTAGATCTTAAGGTTTAATAGTCATCCACATGTATATTGATGCAATTGTTGCAACAATCTCTATTGGATAGATAGACTTCATATTTTCAGTGGGAGAGCCCTTAGTCTTAGAGGATGCCTCTATGACCTAGATATCAGAATACACTCATTGTTTATTTCTAAATGTTGGAGATAAACATGAATTCTAGAATAGACCTATCATAAAGAGTTATGATGGATATATTTTAAATAGTAATATGACAACTAGAGGATTCTACTAAATATGAAAATTAATGAATGGTTCATTAACACTTCTAATACTGACAGTTAAACCTTAAAAGATCAATAGGAGGAATAAGATCATTTGGTAATGATCTATCATCAAACCTTGGACATATGACTATTGATGTGATCAATAGACTTGTAAGAGATGAAACTTTAGATTGTCTGAAATTTCAAATCTTACATACTTGTGAATATTGTATCAAAAGTAAAAATGTCCAATACACCCTTCTCTCGGAATGATGTAAGACGTCAAGGATCTCATACAGATTGATGTATGTGGATCATCTACATCATAATGAACATTTATTATTTGTGCTATTCATTAATGATTATTTTTGATACGAGACTTTTTTTCTTCACCTTAGAAACCTTTAAAATGTTCAAAGATTTCAATTTTTCATTTAGAACCGAAGTTTAAAGGAAGATGAAATGAATTTGATCTAACCTAGGTAGCAAGTACCTATTAGATTAATTCAAGGAATACCTTATGGAGATATGAATACCATTCCTATCTCAGTCCTCCTAATACACCTTCACTCAATAGAGTTGTATGAAGATACAATCGGATCATGTGTGATATGATTTGATCAATGTTGAATCTTAGCATAATTATCTCTTAGTTTTCAGGTATATATGTAGACTACAATATATCCTTAATATGATCTTATGCAAATCTAAACCTCAAACACCTCATAAGCTATGGTTTGGAACCTAGCCTAGTGTTGGATACTTGAGGATTTAGGGTTGCTTGGTCCATAACATTGTCATGGATGCAAGTAAGCTGGAATCTAGCACTCGAGAGTGCTGCTTCACTAGGAAAAATAAAGGGTGGTATTGGATACCTACTTTATGACCTTAAGATTCTTAAAGATCTCATATCTGAGAATGAGATTCTTAGAGGATGACTCTCTTGAGAATCAAGATGAGATTGAAGTGAAGGAACTCATTTAATCTTGAAAAGATAATGAGGCTCCTGGAATCAGAAAATAAAATGACAATTAAAGATGAAACACTCATACCTCTTAAAAATTAGTTTGAGGATGTATTCCATGTGTCAGTTAAGTCTGACAATGTGATGAAGCTTCTGAAGACCATGACATGGAAAGATGGATATTAGTAGTAAAGTCTAAAGTAGACTTCATATACAACTATTGTATATGGACCCTTGAGGATCCACCTATATGGGTGATGAATCCATGATTCATCTTACTAAAAGATGAAAATAGAGCTTCATTCCCGAATAATTAGCTTCATTTCATCATTTATTTTGCATTTTATCATTCATGCACTTAAAATTAATATTTGCATTTTAGCACACATAATTGCTTTCAAAATCATGTTCACATTTTCACCTAATTTCATTCATTTTTAACTAATTCATGCTAATTCCAATTAACTTAAACCACCTTCATTGTGTACATATTACTAATTAGTTTAAAGGAAAAATACAAAAAATACGAACTCAAATAATTGGCTCATGAGACAAAACTCCAATTTCATAATAGGAAGATTAAAACACACATATCTTCCTCATATAGTGTTCGATTTAGGTCTACTCACTTTAAAGTAATACATATTCAAAGACCTTCAAAACAAGGCCAATTTCATAAAAAATCAGAGCTCATATGTGAAAGTTGGGGTTTAGGTCTCTTTTGCGCATTTTGTGTTTTACCTGATTTTGACCTATTGATTTATATACTAATTAACTCTTTTTCTTTTATTTATTTTTCATTTGTATTCTTTAATGAAAGTTTTAATAAAATCCACAAAAGTCCAGCTTAAATAAGACTGAAATCAAAGAAACTGACCAAGTCTCAGTGCCTCTCGTGAGTTTGTACAAATATCTCACTTTTTCAACTTTATTTTATTTCTCTATTTTCTTATTTACTAAAAATCCAAAAAATATAATTAAAATAGTGATTTTTGATTAATCCAGGACTATCCTCCTGCAGTGAACATCTTTTAATCGTTAATTTGACTAAATTCAAAGGGTAATTTTACAGTTCTTCAAATGACACGGTTGCTGGGGAGGCACGGCTTAGGTTGTTTTTAGAAAATAAAGTTTTTAGGTTTTCCATCCCCAGGTAGTCTAACCCTTAATTTTTCTTGTATTTATTTCTCCATTTATTTTTTATATTTTTCTAACATTTATTTTATTTTTTTTATTTTTGTATATATTTTTGTGAATCTCTCTAACTTTTATCTGTTATTTTCGTTCGAGGTACCCAACGAACTTGGAGCGGCTCTCTTGAAAGCCGACACAACTCGAATCTACGGGACTCATGAATGTGTTTCTTCTTTAATTGTAGTTAATTGCTAATTTTTAGCGGTTCACGATCGGGTTCTCGTGCGTGTAAAAAACTAGATCTTTGTGGTGTGTCGGCCCTATTTCACTTTCCAGTGAGGGTGGGGCCTGACTTGAGTGATTCATAGTCCTTGGAATGCACCGCAAATTTTAGAGTTACTAGGATTTTTCGTGCTTGTAGGACTAGGACCACACTGCATTTAACTATACATGCTAGTTCGATTCTCATTTGGCCTAATTAAATTATTCTATCAATCGCTAATAGAAATTCTTGTTCTAGGTTTAATTTCCCATGCAAACATTAAATTTATTTTACTTGGGAAATTTCAATTCTGTTTAGAGTATTGCACGTTGATTACGAGGAAGCACTGTAAGTATCTGTGACTCATCATTCATTATCGTGTTTCCTGCTGCACAACTTTTTTGATTCTCCCTCAGTTTTCATTCACATAGGAATAAAGAAAATTGAAATCCCTGTGTAGATGTGCATTGATCCCTACTCAAATTCAATGTGATAACCAAACTAAAACAAAGGGACTGCTAACATTATTGATTAATTAAACCAGATAAAATTGAAAATCATTGTTTTCGGGAGAGCAACCCTATCATTGTTTGATTTTATTGTAAGTGAGAGAGGGACAAACATTAGGATAGAGCCAAGCTAGGATTTCAGTTTGTCTACTAATTCTACAAAAAATGATTAGCCATTTCTCAGTAAGGATCTACAGGTAGCCGGTAAATGGTCCGGGTTTCCTTAGCAGAGTGGGAGGTTTAGAGGACACTACGTAAGGATTCATCCTTAAGTAAGGTGTAACCGTATTCATACAGTAAGCACTTACTCTCATACTGGCTGAAAGTGGGTGCAACTAGTCGTAAGAATCAACAAGTCTTTAGGAAAATACATGTACCTAACAGCTCCGTAACTCTTTCAAAATTTTGTAATTATCACCAACTAAAATAGACAAGATAATTTGGCTGAACCTTTGAGATCTTCACCGAGTTGAGTTGGTGAATTTAGGGTTCGCATTTGTGTATTGAATTGTGTGATAGTGCATTTGCATAACCAGATCGAGGTTTTGTGAATAAACTTTTACCATTCCATTCAAAGATGTCGGAATATTGACATTCATACCCAGACTCCGCGGGTCGCGCTCACATGACAAATTCCCAATCTTCTTTTCCACTTCTTTTTCAGATGAATCCTCTCTTTGAGGTAGTTTCTCCTCAACCATCATTCTTTCCACCCACCACCCACCCTTGGTTGAAACTTCAAGATACGAGTCGCTCACATAACCGAACACGTTCTAAGAAGAAATAATGGAGATAGTAGATTTGAGGATGAATATAGACGTAACCAACTTTGATAGAGGAACACAATTCCCGGTTGTGTATGATAATTCACTATATGAACCATCCTATACTCGGTATGACTCACAACCCGAGTATGATCACTTTTCCTTTAACCACATAGATAACAACAAAGTCAAGGAAATAAGACTCAGGATCAGACTTCGAGAAAAGATATTGAATACTTCTCGATTTAGGAGAAAATGCTAATGTTGTGACATACCGAGCATAGTCACTCATCTCTGAGTCATGAGACAATAGTGGATAACATAGCTTGGATAAGTAAGAGAACCAAGGTTTTGATAGAACAATTTGATAATGCCATCCAAATAATAAAAGACATGATAATCAACCAAGAAGAATCAAGAAAATCAAAGAACGAACTTGAAACTCATCATGTGCCAGATGTAGACACCACGTACCACTGACAACCTTTCGAACTCTAGTGAAAATTCCAAAAAATTAAAAACTAGAAAATTCAAAAAAATTCAAACAACATCAATATGGAAGCATTTTGCAGAAGTCTGATATTAGAATTTCCATTAATCAAGGCCATAGAGTATGTTCCCGATCTTCAGAGATTTGTAAAGAGTTGATTATCACCAAAGAAGATAGGAAAGAATAGATCTTGAACATAATATCATTTAATAACTATGACCAGTTCAATGGTGCTGACCCAAATAAAAAAAGTCTGAAAAGTCAAACGGTTGACCAAGGTGACTTGTGAAATTGAGAATACATAGTTTAATAACGTTCATATTGACGACGATTCTACCTTGAATATCCTCCCGAATCTGTATTTGACATACTCGAATCGGACCGCTTAGAAAGACTCAAGAGATCATTCGGTTTCCTGATTGATCCATGAAAAGATCGAGAGGAATCTTTTCTGTCGCCATTAATTTCCAAGGTGTCACACATAGAGTGGATTTTATTGTCCTGGACATTGAACACCGAGAAGATTTATCTGAGTCTCCCATTATTTTGGGAAAGTCGTTTTTGGCTTCCACTAGAGCAACTATTAACTGCGAGAATCAAGACATTATATTACCGAACCCAAACCAAATAGATCAAATTCTCGAGGTCACACCAAACCCTGAGACAACCGAACCAAAAACTGCCATTTGTGACATAGAGGAATCTTCATATGCTAAGACCTCTCCACTTATCACAGGCACAAACGAAGGAGAGACATCTTATGAAACAACTAATGAGGCTACAAGGGTGAATGAAATCAATAGACAAACATCCGATTTGTCACACCCAGACATGTTATGTCATATCTCCTTGAGTCCATACACGTAAAGCCAACAAAGAGAAATTACTCAGGACATGTGCACCCTTACAAAAATATTACAATTTATATGGACTCATCTGATAGGGAACCCATGGTCAGTATCTCACAAAGAATACCTCATGAACTGACTAAGAATACCACTTTCAAAATTTTGGAAAAGGAATCTTCTGAGGTTTCCTCATCAGGTTTGGAGGATGTGAGCATGAGAGAGCTCAGTTCAAAGAATCTGGAGCCTGATTGGAACAAGAAGTCATACGTTGATCCGCATTGGACTTCCCCTGCCCCTCTCTATTATTCTTCTAAGACTGACTCCCCTTGTCCAATTCAATACACTGGAACAATTCATTATGATCAGACTGACACTTGTTCATCTGAATATTCAGACGAAGAACAAATTGACCTGAAAATTGAGTGAAGTCTGAGAAAGAAGCTCAAAAATAAGAATGATTAGAGTAACGTGACCTTTAATTATTATTCTGGTGATAGCTCTGATGATGGATGGGAATCTTCTGATTCGTCTTCTTTCAATAAATATTCCTTGCCATCACATTTTTTTGAAAAAGATAGGTTGTATACCTCCTTGAACATTAGCCACCCTTTACCCTGTCCCCATTAGTTCCCTTGTACATTTTCTTCCTAGACTTAGGCCAAGGCCTAAGTATAGTGGGGGACAGATGCCATATGTATTTACTCATCATTCTAGTGTCCATTCGCTCTGTATATTCTCCATATCTCATTAGTTCACAGACTCACTCCCGTCCTATGCTTAAGCTGACAGAGCCTAAGTATAGGGGGGATTGATGTCCACCCTGTATATACTTATCCATTTCTCCTCTTGACCTCAACCATTCCAGTTTTTGATCTTCTTATATACTTAGGTTGCCTAAATATAGGGGGCGATCGACTTCTGCACTCCTTTTATTTTTCACTCTCTTACTCTTAGCATGAGCTATGCATTTTTATCGCTTCTTGTGCTCTGAGGACATAGCACACACTAAGTATAGGGGGACTTGTATATATTACATATACACTTTATCCATAGCTCGTACTTTCATGTATTTTGTATATATTTTGCAATAATTACGGGATGGGTAAAAGTTAAAAATAAAAACAAAAAAATGAAAAAAAAAATGAAAAATCTCTTTACTCTTTCGTAACATCCTTGCGTTCATACCATAAAAAAACAGAAAATCATGTTGCACCTCATATGCACATCATATGCATCTACATTTCATTTGCATATCAAATATATGCAAAGTAGAAAGTTATTGGGTTCTGAACCGAGTTATGAATACAAGTAGAGAGTGGTCTTCAATTGACCTTAATCTTCCTAATTTCTAGAGGAACTTAATTGAGACTTCAGGTTTAGAAGCTTCAGGTCATTGACTTAATTCTTCAAGTTCCACATGACAATGTGCAGCCTTTGACTATTAGTGTCTAACATGGTCGCCTAATTCTGGATATAGCTTTTGAGTAGGAATTAATCTATTTTCTCGCACTATACACTTAGCTCAACTCAGACGGTGTGTTGGAAGATTGTGTGGGTCTTTTTTCTGGTAGCATGGACATCTAAAGACCAGAATATTGTTTTAAATAAAGCTTCCGAAAATGGATGGAAGACTGAGCACGTTTTTTTTCTAAGACCCCAAAATATGTATGGAAAAAATATTCCATATCCATAGGGGCAGAAAAGTTCCATGCAGAGTTACCAAACATCCATACCAAGAAGAAGCCAAAACTACAAAATAAATATCTGACGAAAAAAGGTCCAAGCTTCAAGAAAACCTGCAGATATTAGTGGAGGCTTGAATAAACTGGAAAGCTTCCAAGGGGAGGTGACTACACTGGTCACTCTCAAGATCTTTTCCCCTTCTTCTCATCCCCCTTCTTTTTAATTGTGAACACAACACGACAGACCTTAGAAGGAAACAACTGACTCCCTGAGGACAAGTTATTGGGAAGGAGGATTGAATGGTAATCTGACATTCTTGATGGGGAGTGCTAAAACCTTTCACACACATGCAACAGTTGTTTAATGTTCATGGTATTTGCTTTGGGAGAAGGATTGATCTAAGATGACTTCCGGGCCAAATCTGTTACAATGATATGCAGAACTCGAGGGTTGTTGATTTTAAAACCCTAAGTTTCATAGAAGTTCTACCATACTATTAATCTAGAGGTCGGGTCTCGCTCCATTTTCATCTTTTGTTCATGACTTTGGTATGGAACCTAAAATCATTTCACTTTTGCATTTCATTTTAGTTGCTCGGGGACGAGCAAGGTTTAAGCATGGGGGGTTGATGAATCTGTGATTCATCTTATTAAAAGATGAAAAAAGAGCTTCGTTCTCGAGTAATTAGATTTATTTCATCATTTATTTTGTATTTTTACCATTCATGCACATAAAATTAATATTTGCATTTTAGCATGCATAATTGCATTCAAAATCATGTTCACATTTTACCTAATTTCATGTATTTTTAACTAATTCATGCTAACTCCAATTAACCTAAAACCACATTCATTGTGTGCATATTGCTAACAAGTTTAAAAGAAAAATACAAAAAAACTATCAACTCAAATAATTGGCCTGTGAGACAAAACTCTAATTTCAGAATAGGTAGACTAAAATGCACATATATTCCTCATACAATGTGTTTTAGGTTTACTCACTTTTAAACATATTGAAAGACCTTCAAAACAAGACCAGTTTTCATAAAAATTGGAGCTCATATGTGAAAGTTGGGTTTTGAGCTGTTTTTGCACATTTTGTGTTTTACCTGATTTGACCTACTATTTTATGTACAACTCCTTTTCTTTTATTTATTTTTCGATTATATTCTTTGATGAAAGTTTTAATAAAATCCATAAAAATTCTACTTTAAAATAAGATTGAAATCAAAGAAACTGACCAAGTCTCAGTGCCTCTCGTGAGTCTGTACAAATATCTCACTTTTCAACTTTATTTTATACAAAACCCCTAAAAATTGGTGTTCTATGTACATAGTGTACCCCAAAAATACCATTCTACACCGATGACCTCTTTTGATCTTGATCCCTTCATGAAAGTTGTAGATCTAATCAAGAAGAGAAATTTCGATGTTGAGCACTTTTCGATTCGAGGTCATTTGATATTTCTTTTTTATTTATCTATAGATTTAATTCTTGAATTTTCTAGAGCTGACATGTGGCAACTCCTCGAGCCGCCACATGTCAGCTCATTTTGGTAGTATTTTTCCTTTTATCTTCTTAAAATAATTATACAAAATAAAATAAAAATAAAAAACATTTTCCCTCTCACCTCACGTGCCACACACGTGAGGTCTCACTCCCCTACCGCTAACCTTCTTCTCCACTCAACCCCCTGCCCCTCGTCTTCTCCGTCAACTCCCAATGTTGGCTAACCACCTCCCATTGTCTCTCCACCAGCCTACCGGCCACCACCTACCCTTATCCCCTCTCACCCTCACTATGTAAACTCATCACCTCCTCCCTCTCCGATGATCTGCCAAATCCAGGAAGAGGGGGCAGCTCAAAGGAAGGGTGGTGTCACTCCCTCCCTTCGTGGGTGACGATCTCCTCCAGCGCGATCGTCCCGATCTTCGTCGCGTACGCCACATGACTCGAGGTGATGACGAGAAGAGGACCAACATCCTCCTCAACTTAGGCGATTACCCTCTTCCCTTTTCTTCTTCCCATGTTTTCTCTCTAATCCCTCTTCCCTTTTCTTCTTCCCATGTTTTCTCCCTAATCCTCTATTTCTGGCTTCTACACCCATTTGTACCTGCTTCCACATCATCGATCCCATCATCCCCACATATGCCATACTTACTCCCCATCGATGATCCTTCACCTTCATTCTTCTCTCCTCTCGCTTCCCCTTCTTCTCTTCCACAACCTATTACCAAAAGCTCCTCTCCATCACTTCGAACCGAAGCACCACCACCATCGTTCTTCGCCAGTGAACCTCGGAACATCACACTCAACGGTCGGCCAACAGATACTACCCTTTGTCACCTTGGAGTGGCCATCACCTTCCGCCACATCTACTCGCACCTCCACCTTCACGCAACACACCACCTTATGCTCCCTTGCCTCACTCGATCTCCAACTCCCTAGCAGTAGTCAACGTCCCGTCCCTTGTGCGTACACCACCGCGTGGAGGAGCTCTACCACTTGCTCCTTCCTGCATACCCACGCCACTGTCTCTCTCACTGTAGACCCCCTTACCGTGCGTCGTCGCGTGAAGGGTGGGGCAACAGATAGTCTAGCTGCCCAACGCGCCACTGAAGGTGAGTTTGCCCTCCGCCTTGGGCGATTCTTCCATGCCACCATGGAGTTGGCTCCAGGAACGCCTCCTGGAACAGGAAGTTGCACCGCCCAACGGAGTCTCCTCCACCTCTCCTCCGCCTACGCCTCAGTTCCATCGAAGGATGAAGGGGACTCAACCTCTCACATGACCAACGCCCCCTCCTGGGGATATTTGCTAAAGATCCCCTCGGGGGTTGCCTTATTCAAGAAGACCCTCCCTGTACGTGTGGGGGAGGAAAATTTTACAGAGAAGCCCCCGACATTATACCTTATCACACAGAAGATCCAACCACTAGGGGGCTCATGCGAGGCATGCGTTCCTTTGGAAGCTTTGCATAGTTCCACATGGCATCTTGGTAATTGCTCTTTAATCCTTCTTCTACAGTTTTGTTTATTTTCATTAATTATTGTAATTACGAACAGAACCCTGTGTTCCTATATTATTTTAAGCAACATTTTCACATCATTTTAGTTATAAAAAATTGGCATTTTATGTATCAATTAATTCTTTACATTGTGGCATGGTCGTGACATTTTTAATCTCTATAGTTAATTAATAATAATTCTTATTGCGAAATATTACATAATTTACCCAATCTGGATTTATAAATTCATATAAAAATAACCATTACTCGAAAAATTGCTAAAATTTCAACGATAGAGAATTAATTATTAGTAAATTTGCCCAAAAAGAATTGCATTTGCACGTATATTTTATTCTAGAAAAGTCATTTTGTGTATTTCACTAATTAAATTTTTAATAGGTATTATATTAAGCATTTTCAGGGTTTAAGATTTTTCTGATATCTATCACCTCATGATATAACGTAGATAATTTTATTTCCTTAAGATAAATATATTTAATATTTATTATAATTGATTATTGAAAATCTCATTGTTTACATTCATTTAATCATAGAATATTCATATTGCATACAAAAATTCCAAAAAATTTATAGTAACCTAATTTCATCATATTTTACATTCTTAGAAGTTTGAGGATTTTTGGAATTCATTTGAACAAAATTTATAATTTATCCCTTGAACTTTGTCAAAATTGCATACCGCTCATTCCTTGCATTTAAAATTTTTAAAATACTTTCTTTGAAAACCTAACTTCGAGATAGACTAAAAACCAACCTAAGGAGACAATTGCCTTCCTGAGTTCGACCTTGGACCTTACCAAGTAAAAAAAATGAAATGACCGCTTTCTTTTAATTAACAAATTAATTAAAATACCGATTTTTTATTAAACCACGATTATCCACCTGCAACATACATCTTTTATTTGTTAATTTGATTAGATTAAAAGGGTAATTTCACGGTTCTTCAATGGGTAAGACCTGTTAGGTGTAAATGGACCTTCAAGAGAAAGTGGGAACCTGATGAGAAGGTAGAGACCTTCAAAGCACGACTCGTTGCCAAGAGCTACATACTGAAGAGAAGACATCGCTTGCGATGAGACTTGCTCTCCAGTGACCTTTGCTTAATCCATCAGAATATTTCTAACTATAGCTACACAACTTGACTACTATATGTGAGTCAAGATTGCATTCCTCTATGAATACATCTTCGAGGATATTCACATGAAGCAGCCCCAAGGCTTCATGGTTGTGTAAAATAAGGCGCGCAAGCTGAAGAACCCATCTATGGACTCAAGTAAGCTTCTTGTAGTAAGAACATTACATTTGATGAAATTATAAATGTTATGATTTCAGATAGATCTTGATGAACCATATGAAGCTTAGTGGGAGTACCATTGTGTTCCTCGTGCTAAATGTAGATGATATCCTAATCATTTGGAATGATATAAGGATAATAATAATAAGTGTTCGGCTTTTCCATACCTTGGGATATGATCTCAAGGATACCCCTTAGATCTTAGTTATGAAGTTCTTCAGAAGTAAGGAAAAGAAGGTATTAGACCGTCACATTAGTGGTACACCTTGGACATTTTCATTATCTAGAAAATTCCAAGAAAGATTTTTTTCTCTTAAGATATGGTATTGACCTATCTGAAGGGATAACACCTCAAGGAGTTGAGGAAGTGAATGCTAAAATTTTTTGCCCTTGTGCATAAGTTAGGAGAAGCCAGGTGTATGTTAGATGTGTACAAAAGTCAAATATCCGCCATGTAGTGGGAGTAGTGAATTGTTACTAATCCTACTATGGAAATAAAATACTTGATTGCAGTAATAAAAATATCTTCAAGGAGGACAAGAATTTCTAGATAGTGATCTGTGCTTATCTTTAAGAACTTAAGACTTTATGGATAGTTATCTAACATGTCTTAACTACAAATACCGTAGGAGATAGAGGTCTTCAGGAATAAGGGTATTCTGATAAGGATAGTAGAAATTACATAGTGTAATAATGATTATTGAATCGTAGTGTTAACAACACTATAACTGCTTCAAGATTGAGTATTGGTTGCATAAGATGCAACGTCTGCATTGGATGCGAGCACTGTTATTGGAGGATATGCAAGTGACATAAAAGGACTTGGCACATTCTCTTGGGAACAGAGTGACTGATCAACTTACCTAGCTATTTTTCTAAATAACTTATGATTGTCACATAAGTATGGGTTTAAATGATTAGCCAATTAATGACTCTTTGTCCTAGTAGGACATTGTTGGACCTGCGAGCCCACAACGAGCCATTATGCAATAAATGTTATTGCAAATATCATTCCTTGATCTGAAATGAAGAATAATTAATTTGCATAATAGGTCCCTTAGTACAATTAGGTTTATGTACAATGTCTATCTTAATGATCATACAACTATTGATTCAATTGCTGAATCATAGGGGCTGGCTCTTGGATGAATATCTAAAGAGTTAGATTGAGGACTCATCAAGCACCGTCAAATGATTATTAAGGGAGGGGTCTCCAACCTGATAAGGAGATGTCAATCCTTTCTCTCAAGGCTGATATCTATCTGACCTCTTGATGCACTTTCTATGCATTGGAATAGAGATTCAGATGTGTTAGATAAGTTAAGTTAAAGAGTTGACTTAATGAGATCGAGATAACCAAAGACAGATGTCGTATATGATGAATCCACGATTCTTCATCTCAATATCTTGATCATAGTAAAATTCCAGAGTAAAATCTAATGTATATAAAATAAATAAATTAACAAAATGATTCTTGTAAATAAAGCACACTAATTAATGTATATTAGATTGTACAAAATAAATTAACAATAAAAAAATGTAAAATTAAAGGAGTTTTTCGCCTGTAAATAGCCCAAAACTCCATGTATTTTTAATAATTGTATTTCAATTCTTTTTTGGCTAATTCTTTCTTTACCTTGTCCATAACAATGTATATAAAAATATAAAAATATAATATAAATTTCACTTCAAATAAATGCTCCTAGATCCCAAAGAGAAAAAGGCGTAAAGTCCAATTTTCTGACCAAATTGTCGTTCCGTATGAACTCCAAATTCACCAAATCACTTTTAAATTTAAAGTTAGAAAATTATCTATCCAACGGAAGTGGTTTCATTAAAATCGAACCTCATTTGCAAAAGTTGGGCTTTGGGACCTAGATGTACATTGTATATTATGTATATATTCATTCTTTCTTAATTTTTATTTTATCTTTCTTAATTACTAAAAAATCTCAAAAAATCATTATTGTGTTGTATTTTTATTATAGTATTTTATCGCATTTTTCTGTTGTAAATATCTCTTATTAAAAAGACAAAAAATATATAATAGAAAAGCAAACAAAAAAATGTACATGTTGTATGTCTTCCTTTGTAAATTCTCCATTTTTTTCTTCTTCTTAATATTTTGTTGTATTTTAGTAGCCTACTTTATTTTATTTTATTATTTATTTCCATTTCTCTACAATATCCACCATTTACTCCATCATTCTACCAAATTTTCTAACTTCTAATTCAACCCCATTATTTTGTTAACCTCCCATCCACCACTTTAATACCTTCTCATGTTTTCTCTTCATATATATCTCATCCTACTCATTTTGCACTTGATCCATCTTTATGCGAGGAGATCCTAGTCCCAGAGTTGAATAGGTGACGGCAACACAATCGCGGTTAAGCCACGACAACCCTCTCTTTGGTGAGATCCGTTGGCTTTTTGGCCAACATCGCAACCGCATCCGTGCGCTGCTCGAGCTCATCGCTCGCCGATGATTTGAGTAAAGATCGTGCTCTCGTGAGGACATCATAGGCGATCTGCTTACACCGTAGGTAATTTTTATTTTCATCTTGTTGTAGTTTTTATCTTTGCATTTTTTAGCACATCACATTCACTTCCCGAACACCTTCATTTGTTTATATCTCTATCATACATCATCATCACCACATTCCCCTATTTTCACATTTGTTTCATTCTCTGTTTTAAAAAAATTTTAAAAATAACTAAAAAAATCTTCACATATCATTAAGAAAAAACTTTGATTTTTTTTTAAAAAATCAGAAAAAATAACAGAGGGGGGAGCAACAGCTCCAGGGCACCGCCGCCACACCCCCTCCTCCTTCACGCCCAGCCGGGCACTACCTGCCGGTCGTCGTTCCCCTGGTCGCCCACCGCCCACTGGCCAACGCTCCTATGGCCACCCATCGCGCGGTGGGTCTCCTCCTCGCGCCACCAGTCCCGCCGTTCTCTTGCAGCCCCACAACAGCTCCGCCGACACCTCCACGTCGTCCACCGCAGTCCACGATCGCCTCTCCGCCCACCGTGCGTCGTCCGACCTTTGCTCTGGCAACTTCGCGCCGCTCCATAGCCGCGCGAGCACCGCAAGCCGCACCGACCGCCATCCCCCTTCACCCACGTGCAACCTGAACCAACGAAGAAGATGAAGGGGTAATTTTTTTATTTTATGTAAAAATGGCAACTTTTCCCGTTTAGTTTATGTAATTTCAAAGTATTCCTTATACATAAATTGCATACTAATTTTATTTTCTGAATTTGCATGGATAACCCTACATTTGCATCATGATTTGGACATCTGTTGAGTGTCATTTTCTTTAATGAAAAATGTCATTATGGTGAGCAACTAATTGTCTACATTCTGATTATTTATTTGTATTTTTATGAGCTCTAGATAATTAACTAGAATTATTTAAGTGCAAAAGCTCATATTTTACCCAATCTGGACCCGTAAATTCATATCTAACTCACGGTTGCTCGAAAAATTTCATAAAATTTAAGAATGATGCCTTGAATTGTGTTTGAATTATTAACTAAATTTCATCCAAAATAGAATTGTCCTCTGCCTGAAATAAATTGTGTTGCAATTTTAGTAAATGATTTTTAATTAAATCCACATCATATTTTTGCGTAATTTCAACTCTCCTATATTGTTCATCTATATAGCTTCTTGAGATAATTCGCACTCTGGATAATTTGATAACGCGGATTTATTAGGAATTAATTACTCACTCTGTTTTCAGTAAAAAATCCATAAAAATTCATATTTTGTTCAAAAAATCCAAAAAATACTGTACTTTCCTTGTATCATGTTTATGTTCCAGTATAATTTTCATAATTTTTTCTTACTGTTTGTGTGAAAAATTACGAAATACCTATAAAAGTATGCATTTTAATTATTGCATTTTAATCCATAAAATTCCCGAAAAAAATATCTTGCATTCATCACTGGATTAAGATCTTAGGAAAAATATAATTTGTCTAAATTGGAATTATTTTCTATTAAAACTAATTTGGCTAAGTTGTGTGATTTCTTAGTAACTTAATTCACTTGCATTGTGCATTTTTCATAAAACATATAAAAAAATACGCATTGAAAATCTAGACCAAAGTTTTTGAATTTACCCGAGTTATTCTTTTGCCTCCCTGTGTTCGACCCCGGACTTCCCCGAGATACAAATTAAAGACGAGACACTCTTCACAGAGATCTTATCTCGGTTCTGATTGATTCGCTAAGTACACATACTACAACGTGTGCATATTATACATCGTATTCAGCGACTCATCAGATGGCGCATTGCTGGGGAGGCAAACGTCTTAGAGATTAATTTAAAAAATTAGATTTAGATTTTTATTTACTCGGGTAGTCTGACCCCCGAGCCACTTGTAATTAATCGATTTTCCTCTTAATTATTTCTCTTCATATTTTTGTATATATTTTGTTTTATCTCTCTAACATAAATTTCATTTTCCCTACGAGGGCCCGATGAACTTGGACTACATCGGAGGTCGACGGACGTGACGCGTGCCGATTGCTGAAGAACAATGATATCGATAGAGTTTTTGTAAATTTTTTTATAATTATCGTGTTCTAATTATTTAGATAGTTTGCTTCATAGCGGCTCTTGTTTTAGGGCTCGAGTGTGTAAAGAGACTTAAACTTTATTTTATGGTGTGTCAAGACCTGTTTCACTCTCCGGTGAAGGTGGGGCTCGACTTGAGTGGCAAATTTAAGGATTAGGCACACAATAGTTTAGCATCAAATTTATTTGTGCCCATCGTGTTTTAGGCCACACATATCTTAGAAGATTCACTTATCTGATAAGATTCATAATGAGACATGCATAGACACGTACTACTTAGCTCAAATCAAATCAATTCTTCCTCGCTAATAGTATATTGTTTAGGTGTAGTTTTCTCGATCTGCATGCATTTAGTGTAAATTTTACAAATTCAGTTTTTCATAATGCACGGAGAGTGCTGGGATTCACTGTAAGTATACCTTCTTCTGAGCATGTATCATAGTTTCTTGTTTGCATTCTGATTTTCGATTTCCCTCTTGTTTTACAACTTAAGGTCAAAAAGGAAATTGGGACTGGATGGTAGACATGCTTTTGTGTTCAGATAAATTTCAAGTGATAGCCTAACTCTAAAATTGGGACTGAATTGAGCAGGTCGATTAAAAAAATTGGAATAAAAAGAACCTTGTTCACGGGTGCATAAAGCCGTCATTGTTTGATTTACTAACAAGTGAGAGAGAGAGAGACGACCCTAGGATAGAGCCAAGACATGATTTCTTACATACTAGTGGTTATTTATTTTTAGGCGATTAGCTACTTTTCAGTGAGGATTACAGGTATCCGTATTTATACGGTCCGAACTTCCTTAGCAGAGTGGGAGGTTTAGAGGGCGCCATAGTCCTCAAGGAACATGCGGTCGTATTTATGCGGTCCGTACTTACTCCTATACTGGCTGAAATTTGGTCCAACTAGTTGTAAGAATCGGACCAGTCTGTAGCAAAATACGGGCACCTAACAGCTCGTTAATCTTTCCAAGATTGTATTTATCACCAACTAAAATTGACCAGATTATTCGGCCGAACCCTTACGACCATCACGTGTTGAGTTGATGAAATTGAGGGTTTGAATTACGTTTGTATTGTGTAAGTTTACTCCGCACATTTACGTGCATCGTAGAACTAGCGCCTCATTGAATATCGTGATCTAATCGGTTCTTTTGACATCGAAGATGACCGATTGGGGGGGTGGGGGTATTTATTCGGACTTTACGAATCTCTCGTTGAACCCTCCAAGAAGTACGTCTTCAAAGGTCCAAGCGCAACTTGGACCAACCTGGACTCATGACCCTCTTGAGTCCAGGATCACCCACTATCGGGATGGTTACTCTCAAATCATTCCCTTTCTCCCTTCCCACCTCACCGAGGAAGACCTTTGCCTCAGTGAGAATATCTTAAATCATAAATCCTCTTCTAATCAAGAACACATTGCTGATTCAGGACTTAAAGAAGATACAAGAAAATGCCTCCAAAGAAGAAAGAAGAGGAAGAAGAACAACCCGAGGACCCGATGAGAATGGGACTTGCCAGATTAGCTGCATCTTAGCAGCAACACGCACTACTCCGAGCTCAGTTAGGACAGCTAAATATTGGGGTTGAACCACCAATGGATGCGGCGTATAACCCTGGACAATACCAAATTCGGAACTACTTGAGTCCGACAGAACCCACAGTTGATTTTGAATTAAAGCCGCACTTTCTGAACCTGCTGCCACAACTTTGATGGGAATGCATCTGAGGAGCCATATGCATTTCTAAGGGACTTTGAGCTCATATGTGCTAACCTCAGATATCCTAATGTTAGACAGTATTATATTAGGCTCACAACCCTTCCATTTGCCTTGGGTGGCGAAGCTGACTACTGGGTAAAGAACTTGGGAGTTACAGTCACCACTTATGCCCAGTTCAAGGACCTATTTCTGAAGAAGTTCTACCCGTTGAGTAGAACTAATATGATGAGGATGCGCATTAGGAGTTTTTCCCAGTTACCCCATGAAGCCTTTTGTGATGCTTGGGAAAGATTCAAGGACATCCTGCAGAAGTGTCCCTGTCACAATTTAGATGATAACATCTTGGTCCAGTCGTTCTTCACTGGTCTCAACCCTGACATGCAGGGTTTAGTGAGCGCTGCATGTTGAGGCAACTATACATCATGAGGATCGGATACCGTCTAGAAGGTATTCGAGAAAATGGTTGAAACTATCCGCTCACAGATGGCCAGCAGTGCTTATACATCATCCCCCGGTTCACTCTTATCTGGAGGGGGAAAGTTAGTTGTAGTCGATCTTTCTCAGGACGTGATCCCTAGCATGGGACTTCTTGCAGACAAGCTTACAGTAGTCGAGAAGATCGACAGGAGGATTGATGAGTTAGACCGGAGCGTCTCCAAACTTCCAAAATAGATGGGGAGTTGACAAAGAAGGTATCTAATATAAGGATACCCGCCGTGACTGCACCCTATGCCCCAGTATATAGAGTTCACCATATTCACGAGCAGTAGGTGTCAGGGCAACCCCAGCCGTGGGAGCAGGATCAGTCTTATGCCCACTCTTTCCAACAACCACCTCCATTAGCAGATACAATTCAGGAGGGGCCTCCACCGGTTTGGGAGGTGAATGGAGTATGGTATACTCAGGACCCTGCCAGGCAGGGAAGTACGGGAGACCGACAGGCCTATCACTGTCTCCCAATCTTTCACAACACCGCATTCACCTCCACACCACCTCATTCACAGCAGATCCCTGGATTCCAGCCACCCCAGCAGCATCGACAACAATACCAACAGTATGGCTGGCATGACCATTACCAGGCGGGCTAGTAGGGCCCGCAATCTCAGCAGATACCCTAGCATTAGCAGAAGAGGCAGTACCCTAACCAGCAGGGCCAGTCTTCCCGTTCTTCTTCCCAGTTGTATCCCCTTCCTTCTTTGTCTAGTCCCGTGTACATTCAGCAGCAGATACTCGCGAGCTCCGTTCCTACAGGAATGAAATTCATGACTTATGGGTGGATGTCAACCTCCTGTCTAGATGGCGAGATGAGCAGACTGCACCCTCTACCTTGATCCCAGCCCAAGTTCAAGCTAACCCTAATAGCCTGAATCGATCTAGTTCTCAGCAGCACTTTGGTCAGGTATACTATTCAACCTCTCCTAGATATGAACATGAGATTCTTTCGTGTGACGAGGCTATCATATGTCACTCAGGAGCGGAAGGACCGTGATCGTACCTGACTGGGCAAGGGACACGAGGAGGGGCATCTCTGGAGCTCTACCTGAGGAGTCTTCAGAGGACGAGGAGGAGATGCAGCATATTCCGGAGCCCTATCAGCACCATTCGAGGATTTCTACTCAGGGAGCCAAGAGAAGGAGAGTGCGTATGCAACATCGACAGCATGGATACACTTCTGATTCTACAGAGTACCTTGCATCTCCGATTGTGGCGGATATCACTCCAGCTTCTATTCCACGACCTGTAGATAGTCTAGATTTTGATTCCATGTCGCATCAAAAAGATTCTTGTATGAAGAACTCTGTTTCAATTAATTCCAAGAATGATCTTTCAGTTCATGATTCAGACTCTTCATCTTCTGTTTCTCTAGCTTCAATCCCTTTCCCCCATGCTCTTATGGCAGGAAAGCGCATCAAAAAGATTCAGAAAGGTTACCCAGATATGGCATTGTTTTGAAAATAAAATATTACTGTAAAGGTGACATTTGATGTGTATGTGGCTAATCATCCTGCATTTCAAAAATACCTTAAGGTGAGATGCACACCTACAAGGATTAACAGGAAGAAAGAGAAACAAAATATAAAGACACGTGTCTTGTCAGTAGCCACAACCTATTGTCTCAAGAATTAGACATTGCCATGGAAAAAGAGAGACATGGGTGCTCACTATGTGGAGAATCGTATTGACAACATTGCGTTTGCACACACACTCTTGGATAACGATTCTTCGATCAACTTACTTCCCTTAGCATTATATCAGAAATTGGAGTTGAAACCACTTCGCAAATCTAGAGCTTTGCTCCGATTCACAGATCACTCAGTGAAGAGACCTAAGGGAGAAGTGTTTACTTCACAGTCTTGGACATGGAGACCCCAAATCATTGGAGAGAATCTCAGATTATTCTTGGGAGGCCCTTCCTTAGGATCGTAGGCGCAACTTTCGATTATGGTACGTGAATGATGAAGTTCCGTTCTCCAGGCGGAAAAGTGAACCTTGAGATGAAGCAAACCAAATGTCAGTGACCTAATTCAGAGAGTAGCACAGAGCGAGTCCCTTTCATCTGGAAAGGGCATAGTGGATGATGCAGTTTGTCACGCGATGCCAGATCTTGTAAGAGATGCATCTACCTATTCTCTTGATGACATAGAGATCCATCTGGATCTGTCAGTTCCATCCCCATTCGAAATGATCATGGGACATAGATGACGAGTCGGACGCGACTTTGTCCGAACTACGGCGTTTCTTTGGCGATCCGACTCCCCATATTTCTGAGTTGGTGGCAGGTACTACTCAACTTAGCCCACCTTCATGCAGCAAGGAACCAGATTCAGATTCAGTTCAATCAGATTTGCTTGATGATACCACATTACCAGAACTGAAATCACTTACTCCTACACTCAGGTATGCCTTTCTTGTGGGACCCAAAGAGAGATATCCTGTTATAATTAGCTCAGATTTGACTTTAGAATAGGAGTATAGGTTGTTAGAAGTCTTAGAGAGGAACCACAAAGTAATAGGCTGGACAATGTTGGATCTCGTGGGGATTAACCCCGCTCTCTGCTCGTACCACATTTCTACTGAGGATACTGTGAGACCTTCCCGTGAGTTCCAAAGGAGACTTATCCCCAACCTATGGAAAGTAGTAAAGAAAGAGATTGAGAAACAGTGCAAAGCAGGGTTTATATACCCTATTTCCGACTCCAAGTGGGTGGCCCCTCTTATGTTGTCCCGAAGATGTCGGGAATTTAGATGGTCACCAACGAGGAGGGGGTGAGATCGTAACACAAGTACCCACGCCGTGGCGTGTCTATGTTGACTACATGCGCCTGAATGCTGCAACCAAGAAAGATCACTTTTCCTTGCCTTTTATTGATCAGATCTTGGGGAGACTCGCAGGGAAAGAGTTCTTCTGTTTTCTTGACGAGTACTCAAGATACAACCAGGTAGCTATAGCCCTTGAGGACCAGGAAAAGACCACATTCACATGTCCATTCGATATTTATGCTTCAAGGTGCATGCCATTCGGGCTCTGCAATGCCCCAGACACATTCCAGCGGTGCATGTTAGCTATATTTGCCGAGTTGGTGGGAGATTTTCTGGAAGTGTTCATGGATGACTTCTCGGTCCATAGTGACTCTTTAGATACATGTTTAGTGCACTTGGATTGATTCCTTACGAGGTGTAGAGAGGTGAATCTGGTACTCTCCTGGGAGAAGAGTCACTTTATGGTGACGGAGGGTATCGTGTTGGGGAATGCCATCTCTAAAAGGGGAATGGAGGTTGACCCTGCTAAGGTGGAGGTGATCAAGAAATTCAATCCACCTACCAACGTAAAGTCAGTGCGTTCATTCTTAGGGCATGTTGGATTCTATAAAAGATTTATTCAGGATTGTTCAAAGATCGCCCGCCCACTGACTGAGCTCTTACAGAAAGACACAGAGTTCGTTGTAGATCACAGGTATCTGGAGGCCTTTGAGCTCTTGAAGAGGAAGATTTGTGCCTTGCCTATTTTACAAGCTCCTGACTGGTCTCTCCCCTTTGAGATCATGACTGACGCTTCAGATTACGCTATAGGAGCTGCGTTAGGGAAAAAACGAGAGGGGATCCCGTTTGCAATCCACTATGCGAGCAAAGTATTAGATCCTACACGGAAGAATTATATAGTGACCGAAAGGAAATGCTTGCGGTAGTATGGACCCTCGAGAAGTTCAGATCATATATTTTGGGCTCTAAGGTGAGAATTTATACTGATCATACGACCATTCGATACTTAATGGAAAAGAAGGACGTGAAGGCACGTCTTTTTAGGTGGATTTTACTCCTCCGGGAATTTGATTTGGAGATAAAAGATAGACCTGGAGTAAAGAATGTTGTGGCTGATCACCTTTCTCGGATTGAACTTAAGGATTCTCCTGATTATGAGCGGATTAGAGAGACCTTCCCAGACGAGTCAATTTGTGTTATTGATTCACTCCTGTGGTATGCCAACATGGTGAACTATCTTGTCTCTAAGCAGGTTCCCCATGGTTGGACTAGGAGCAGCATTGATCGACTGAAGTCGGATTCGAGGAGATACCACTGGGATGATACTTTCCTGTTCTTCGAAGGACCGGATTGTGTTTGGAGAAGGTGTATTCCTCAAGAGGAATATCAGAGTGTCCTCACATATTGTCATTCACTTGAGGCTGGAGGACACCATTTGGGAAAGAGAACCACTCACAAAGCACTTCAATGTGGATTCTATTGACCGACCTTGTTTATAGATGCTATTGATTTTGTGCGGTTGTGCCTGATTTGTCAAAGGATGGGAGGGACAGTTGGACAGTGAGATGATATGCCCTTGCAGCCGATGATTATTTGTGTTGTTTTTGATGCATGGGGCATAGATTTTATGGGTCCCTTTCCCAACAGCCAAGGACATGAGTACACATTGTTGTTGGTTGATTATTTATCCAGGTGGGTGGAGGCTATCCCAACCCGAACCGCAGACAGCAAGAGACCATATTATTGCTAGGTTCAAGGTAAAAAAACTTTTTCATTTTTTTAAAAGTTTGTTCTTTCCTTTTTTAAAAAAATCACAAAAATTAAAATAATAAAAACTAACTAATAAGTTGGTTTAGTCCCTGACACCTTCACATTCACACAAGACTAGTGAAGTTCAAGAACACTTGGTTTATGAGGTCTTGAGATTTTGAGTTAACCAGCCTTATTCATTAGGTCATTGACTTAATTATTCACATTTCCCTAGTTTGAAAGATTTGTTTGCTATATTGTATGCTTAGTCTCTACCTTAAGAATTTGATCAGCACCTCACATACACAACTGCATCTGTGAGGAGATGAGTTGAAATTTTACATGAGGAACTGGGATGAGAGATTCGAGTTAGGACTTGATTTGATGATGCTCGAGGATGGGATAAAATCAATGAAGGCTTCAAGAAACCTGAGTGTCCGTGATGAATCCCGATTCACCATTCTTTATTCTATCATTTTGGCCTTAAAAACCCCAGCAAATGCATGTAAATAGCATCAATTTGTTCATAATAGCATTCATTACTTATTGTATTAAATGTACATAGAATAAGGTTTTTAATGCCAAAATTATAAAATAAAGAGAATAAAAGAAAAAGGAATAAAATATTGCAAATATTTTATGACCCGAACCCCGAGACCAAGGCCAGCATGGAATTGGTCGACAAGAAATAAAGTAGGGGGAGATAAGGGCCAGTGTACAATAAATACCTCATTTATTAATCCATTTATTTATGCATTTTTGACACCTATTTTGTACATAACTATTTATTCATCAAACAAAGAAACTTTGTTCATAAAAGTTGTAGATAATAATGTAAATAAAAATACAAAATTGAGTTTGTGTAAAAATAAGACTCAGTGTACATTTATACACAGAATAAAAAGCCAAAATCTCAACTTCACAGACCCATATCTTGCAAATAAAAACTCCAAATCACCCAAGCTCATTTTAGTTGTATATAGCTTCCCAAGAACTATTTAATAAAAATTGTTTCATAATTTTTGGAGTTCATCTGTGAAAGATAAGTTTTTGGCCCTCCTTGTATATAGGACTGATTAAAATATTCATTTTATTCAATATTTATTATTTCTATAAATTTATATTTTTAGAATTTTGTAAATAATGTATATAATACATGTACATATTGAAATTACAAGAAAGCCAAAAAGAATTTGAAAAATAAAATAAGTCTATGAGATGCATAGACAAAATACCTATGCTATTTACATGTATATAAATAAAAAGGAATTTTATTCTTTTATTCTTTATTTATCCATATTTTTATGTATATATTATATATAATTTATTAAAAATACAAATCCAAAATAAAAACAAATAAAATTCATTAAATAAATAAAAAGTTGATATAATATAGAGGTAAAATACTTATAAGTATAACTACATATACCTATACTTATTTATTTAAAAATGTAAATAAACTCATAAAAATTAAATAAAAAATATAGTTATACTTATAAAAATAAGTTATAAATTTATAAAATAAGAAAATAAAATAATAAACTAAAAATAAACAAAATAAAAATAAATACATATAAATATACTTAAAAATACATTATTAAAATAAAACCATAATAAACTATATCAAAAAAATAAATAAAAATCAGAAATAAATACTCCATGAATTAATAAACATTTTTTATTTTATAAATAAATTCTAATTAATTAATTTATTATGTGTAATAAATGGGTCAAGTTCCTCCTGACGTGGACCAATCAGGGGCCCGGGAGTGTTGACCTCCGGTCAACTTCCCCCTGCGCCTCTGACTCCCGTCAGACATGTCGCTTCCCCGATTTCTTGCATTTTTCCCGCTCGACTCAGTGCTCCGTCACCGTCGATCTCTTCACGGATTTTTCTCCCAGATGCATCATGAGCCTCGCCGTATACTCGATTCGTTTGTACATAGCCCAGGTTCTTTGATTTTGGCCGGTCAATAAGGGCGCCCCCTCTTGTTTATAAATAAACCCATCTCCTTCGTTCGAGCTTTTCAGCCATTTCCTAAGCCCTAGAACCCTTGCCTTCGGCCAAGTGAGCATCCTGGTGACAGCAGGAGGTCCCCTGAAGGATCAAGGAGGTTCGCGGAGGAAGGAGATGCGCCCACGGCGGCGCTCCGACAGTCGTCCTGCTCCTTGGCCCTCCATCCAAGTCGAGCTGCGCCTTTATGTTTCTTAGGTAGTTTTTTGTTCATGCATTTTATTTCCGTCGTTTATTTTGCATTTAGATAGTTAGAATAGTGTAGATTAGGTAAATAGAAGTTCGCTGGAGCTCAGCTCCGGCGACTTCGCCACCATGTTTCCGACTGTTCCCCGACTTCATTTCACCATCATTTTCTTCCCTACCGTATACTCCACCTCCCAGCCACTCTGTCCAACCAGATCTGCTCCAGATCTGCGAATCGTAGCCTCAACTCCGCCGCTCGCCGGAGGCGTCGCCATTTCGCCCATTTTAACGCTAACAGCTTCAGTTTCAGGTCGAGGGTGAAGCCCTCGAGCCATGTGGTCTTCCTGTGCAGGTTAGGTGCGTTGAAGAGCACCAGGAGACGATTCACATGCTGACGGAGGTACCTGGAGCTCCGTTTCTTCCCCGAGCTCGTGGCGGCACTCCAGCGTGCCTCCGCCCGATTTATACCCTCCAGGAGATAGAGAAACCCTCCAGGAAGCTTTTGGGACCTTCAGGTGCGGCGAAGACCGGCGGAGGAGCGAGATCTGACCAGAAGAAGTTCGCCCCGGCGAGCTTGCTTCCCTATTCTTGCACGTGAGCTCTCCGCCGTTGGATGAAGACGAAGGCCCAGGTCGACGATCAGTCGTCCGATCCCCCAGCGCTCAGGCCGTCGGATCCTTTTGGAGATCTAATCCTCGCTGTGGATCGCGAACCGTCATCAGCCCACGTGGAGGCGCCACGTGGATTAGTGGATGGAGACCAGCTGTTAGATCCAGCGCCTTTGGGGGTAAATTGCAAAACTAGCCCTCGTCCTTTTTGTATTTAATGTTTAATTCTGTAAATAATTTTTTATGTTGTAAATAAATTGTGTTTTTTGCTGAAAGGACCCTGAGGTTTATAGAATTACAAATAGGTCCCTCCGCGCCTCACGTGCAGTCCCACGTGAGGCGCATGAAAATTGCACTCTAGCCCTGACGAGTTTTGTTAATTGTAAATTAGCCCCAAAACTTTAAAGAAATGTTTATTTCTGTAGGTACTTTTGCACCGATGCCCCTGGTACTTATTTTAATTGCAAAAATGCCCCTGCCAGGCTGTTTTATTTTTGTGTCCTTTGTCTATTTATTAAAAATATCTATCAGGCTCTTAAAATTCCACAAAAGTTAGGACATGTGCTTCATGCAGTGTTCTTCTACGCCCATATTTTATTTTGCATTTTTTTCATTTTTCCTAATTATTAAAAATAAAAAAGGAGCCATTTTTGTACTATTTTAATTAGAAAATACAAAAAAATGATACAAAATGTTTTTTAAAAATTAAAAAAAATTTATATATGGTATATTTATATACATATTGAGTCCAGAAAATAAAAAACCCTAAAAATAAGAAAAAGGGAAATATAAAAACTTCAAGAAGCTCCAAAATCCTAAAAAAAGAGGAAAACCCTTCAAAAATACCAAAAAAATATGTTTTCCTATTTTATAATATTCTATATATTATTATTAATGCATTAAAAGTAATTTGGGTAATTTTTACACTTATTGTATAATTTTAAAACCCAAATTAATTTCGACGTATTTAATTAGTCCCATATTTGGGATATTTTTGGTATTAAAAAAATATAAAAATTAGAAAAATTCCAGAAAAATAACATAAAAATTAGAAAAATATAAAAACCCTAAAAATATTATACTTAATATATTTTGAGTATGTATATATATATCCATATACTACATTTCTCTCTCTTCTCTTATACATATCTATATATCTATATATCTATATTATATAATTCAAAATATAAAAAGAAAATAAAAAAATAAAAAACTAATTAAAAATCATAAAACCAAAAATAAAATAAAAAAATATATTAAAAACCCAGAAAAACAATAAAGAATTGGACATGATCATTGAATTGAATAATTGCACAATCTATTCCATCATACATTCCCTTCGCCTCCTAGTGTTCGACCTCTACTTGTGCTTACACCTATACACATTTGCATGTAGAGTTATAATAAATTTTAACTCCACATTTTTGAGATTTAATTGCATATATTTCATTGTGGGTTAATTGTTGATTGATTTGGGATTTATTGAGCGGTCACCGCATCGACTGGATGTCTCGCCTTGTGAGATATCTAGACCCTCGATTTTTCCCTTTCATCAAATGGCGCCGTTGCCGGGGAGGCAACAGATTTTGTATGGTTGTTCATTTATTTATTTAATTCTTTGCTCATGTCCAATGTTCATTTCTTTATTTGATTACTATTAAGATTATTGATTGACTGTTCTGACCCATATCTTTTATTCGTATTTGATGCGAGGGACCGCCAAGCGAAGGAGGAATTCCTAGGAAGTCCTATGCACCCGAGTGAGGCGGAGTTGGCTCCTCTCCACCAGCCAACAGGAAAGAGCATCAAAGACAGATAGAGGAGAATTTGGATGGCAGTCTCATTTTTGCATTATTTTATCATGTATATTTATGTGAGAGAGAGACACTTGAATGTAATAATATAGGACTCTCAAACACTCAGACTCCCGAGGTCCATTGCCCGAGGGATTGTTCCCTTGGGGACCTCGACGGTTTTTGACGCTTTTTCTTTTTTTTCTTTTTTTTTTATTTTGTGTGAATGAGTCTTAGCTTAGGAATTGCTTGTCTATAGATTAAGGTCCAAACATGCGTTTTGGACCTAGTCAAATCTAAACAGTCGGTTCATTTATCTCTTAACCCTTGTGCCGTGAGCGAGCCCCATCAAGCGCTACTCCTGAACTCGAGTGTGTCGAGAAGAGGAGGGGTAAGCCAAGACCGGACTCTTAGGTTAAGGATAAGTGACCGACTTGAAGTGCTTCACGATAATAGCAGTTACTATCCTAGGGCGATTTCTTCGATTTACATTTGCATATAGCATAGGTTTCAATTCTGTTGTGCATCCCGCATGGAGAGAGCTGGAAAGCATTATAAGTCTTCTTACTTAGCATGCATCATCGTTTTCCGACTTGCATGGCTTTTCCGACCTCCTCCCTCTGTTTTTGACCACTTAGGATGCTAAATGGAAATTGGAACCTCGATAGGCACTTGCATTGAAAATAACCAAAAAAAGTGATAATTTAAATAAAATCGGGACTACTAACTCTATTGGACCTAAAAATAAAACGTAATGGATTCCTTGTCTTGAGGAGAGCAACCCCCTCATTGGATGCGTTTTAATTACTTACGTACACACTAAGGAGTAGAGCCCAAATCCCATCAAGCCTCCTAAGTGTTTATACAAACTTTGTGATTCTCACCTAACTCTAAAACCGAAAAGATAAATGACCGTCACTTGACGGTCTTCACTGTGTCGAGTAGGTGAATTGGGGGTTTTGCCTTGTGTATTGATTGTGACTTGGAGTTCGTTGTGTTTTCATTCATTACTAGAGTAGTAGGTCCCATACGTGTGAGTCATGCATTCTTCATCTTTGAGTCTCTCTATCTCCCTTATACATATATCTCTGCATTTTGCATCGAGTCATGATATTGACGCTTGAGCTCAATCATTTCTTCGCCAAGCCCTTCGTTTCCCTCTTCTTCACCATCTTCTTCGTATCCATTGTACCATCCCTATCTTCTCTGGTTCGAGGAGAGCCTGCTCTTCGAACCACCATTTTGACGGTGTTCCCGCCTTGTGTGGAACACCCAATTTTGTTTATGACCCGATCTTCTTGCCCGCCCTCCTCGTTCCCTCTGTATGACCCTTCTAGCTCCCATGATATTGGCACTCACGCTCAATCAGCTTCTCCACCTCATTGTGTTACCCTTCTTATCCATCATCCTCGTATCCCCCGTACCATCTCTCCCTTTACCGGGGAATGCTGTGCATATTGATGAAGCCCGCATCGAGGATTCCATGAGTACCTTGATTATCTGTGTAAGACGGGACGATGAGTGAGGATGCTGAGATAGATATACTACTCTTGGTGGATTTGACTCCAGATACGAGCATATGAGCTTATTGGGGATTTTTGATGATGCATAGAGCATAGGTGTGATGCATTATTGAGGAATTTTAGTTCTTGCACACCGGATTGAGGATGTGATGTGCTTCAGTGAGTTGAGGATGATATCATGATATTTCTACTGATCTATCTATTTTAAGGTTTCGGCCTGTCTTGATTTGGATTTTGGATGGACTATCTTGACATATGCTTCATGATGACGATGCCCCGAGCCCCCATGATGTCTCATCTTCTAGATTGACCCACCCTTGATCTCCTGGTTCTACTATCCACCGATGGCACTTTGGGGATTCATGATTATCTTTCATGCCATCTCAGATAGATTTGACTAACCCGAGGGATGTTGTGTGATTGATCTGATTATTTGCTCCCTCCACTTGATCTTATGCCCTCCAGTAGATTGATGGATTCACATTATTTCGAGGACCTGAGACTCTATGCCAGCATTCCCATGACCTACATTGATCTAGCTCGCATTCGTCCCCGAGGACTATCAGCGGGAGAATGCGATAATTTCTAGGACTACGGTTTCATCCACTACTTGGGTCGCCCTGGTGGTGGGACCCGAAACCGAGTCATAAGATATGCTTGATTGGCCTCCTCCTATGATTGTGTACCCGATCTGTTGGTACTTGAGGCTAACTGTCTGATTGCTCTCCTTGACAATCCTCGCAAGGACGAGCCTGGATATTCCAATTGCTCACTGCCTAGTTCATAGCTCTCCGAGGGTTATCTGCGAGAGGCTATGACACATTTTTCCTTTCTTGGTCTCTTCTGCTGGTAGGCGGTCTGCTGTCTATCGAGACCAAATTCTCTGTGGATCCTCCTGATGGCTCCGGCTCCTTTAGGCCCTCCTCTCTCCTGGCCGACCCTCGCAAGGACAAGATGTACTCTGACTATTCACTGTGTAGCTCACACCCCTTCCCGAGGACTACCTGCAGAAGGATGTGACACTTTCTTTACGATAGACTTCACTCACTTCTGGTGCCTCCGTCTGTTGGAGCACGAAGCTGATTCGTCTAATTTGTGCACTCGATCTCCCATTCTGATTATGCACCTAACCTGTTGGGGCATGAGACCGACTTGCTCAGACTCCTTTGAGTCCGCTCGCCTTGACGGTCCTCACAAGGTTGAGCTCCTGATATCTGATCTTTCCATGCCTAGATGGCAGCACGTTCCCCGAGGGTTGTCTGCAGGATGCTGCCACATTCTTTAGATTGTCCAGTCTCTTTTGCTGGTAGCCGATATGTCGCCTACCGACTGGTACTGATGATCCGTCTGATGGATCACTGATGCCTTTGTGTCCGCTCACCTTGACGACCCTCGCAAGGTTGAGTTTCTGACTGAATATTTGATGATTAGCATGTAGCACTCCCCGAGGGTTATCTGCGGGAGGGTACATCATTCTCTAGGTACTCGGTTTCATTTCTGGTATCTCCTGTCTGTTGTAGCATGAAGCCGAGTCTTTTGAGTTGTGTACTTGGTCCCCTCTCTGATTGTGTATCCGATCTGTGGATCACGGGACCAAGTCTTCTGCTTATGGTCTGATTCCCAGCGCCTTTGAACCTGCTCACCTTGACGACCCTTGCAGGGTTAAGCCAGGACTTGCGGTATTCAGTGTGTCTCCTATGATCTTCCGACCTCATGACCACCGAATGCTACGATGTCTCTTGTTCTTTACTTGTCCATATCTTTCTAAGACTCTGATTGACCGGAGGAATCTGTACTGTTCCTTCTTCCTCCCGATCTTATAATATCGGCTCTGTTTCTTCATGCTGACCCTACGAGCCAATTGACTGCTTCATGCTACCGGTCCATGCTTTACTTCTGATCTACTTTCCCCGGTAGCCGACACCCACCTGACTGCATATCCGGGTGTCTTTTTACCTTCTGACTGCGTCCTCATTCTCACAGGGAGACGATGACGCAAGTACGGTATTCACTTGTCAGATATCGTCCTGTACTTCACCAGTCTCTTCATCGCTTGTATATATGTGTGCCTTGTTCATTCTTTCTCCCACATGTTATGTGTGCCCTAGATCTGTCGCCATATCTTTGTGACTACACTTAGGACGTACCTTATCCTAAGTATAGGGGGGTACACACCGCCTTGTTCTTTCGTCGTTCAGTTTCGTCACTCCTGTTGTTACCTATACTTAGGGATATCTCACCCTAAGTATAGGGGGAGTGATGCGTATATTCTCCACGATCTTTTCGTCTATCTATATATATATCTCTCTTTTCTTCTTTTCTTCTTTTCCTTTTCTATCTTCTGTATCTAAATAAAAGGTGTCGCCCCTTGTAGACAGTCTTCTATACTTAGGACGTACTTTGTCCTAAGTATACAGGGGTGCACCCCTGATTTGTTAATTCTTTGATATGTCTATTCCCACCCTTGACCCTCCCTGCTTTGTGTACAGTCTGCTATACTTAGGATTACTTGATCCTAAGTATAGGGGGACGGTCAACTTCTATTTCCTTCATTTCTTATTTCAATATTCTTTAGACTTGTCTATACTCAGTACGAGTTATGTCTTCTCTTTTCTTTTTCGATATATGAGGACATAGCTCAAGCTAAGTATAGGGGGGTCGTATATACTCTGTATATACTTTAGCCATAACTCGGACTTTCGTATAATTATTAATAAATATGGCTAAAAATAAGATATAATTCATTGAAAATTAATTAATAATGCTTCTTATTCCTCAGATTCTTTTTGTACATATTGATTAATAAATCAAGTTAAAAGTATTTTTGCAAAAGGATTTGGAAAATGGCGTGAACTATTTGGAAAACTTTTTGTGAAATATTTTCAACCTTTGTAAAAATATTTTGATTGCAAAAAAAATTCTTATATTTGTGTGAAATAAAGGATTTGAAAACCTATTTGCAAATAGTTTTGAAAACATTTTGTAAAATTATTTTGAAAAATGTATATAGTGTTTGCAAAATCTTTGCAAAATGGCTTTCAAATGTTTGTAAATATTTGCAAAAATTATTTTGTACTATAGTTTTCAAAATGATTTTTCAAATAAATTTGAGGAATAAAAGGAATAAAATAAATCATAAATAAAACACATTGAATTCTTTATCAATTGTGTATACACCTAAATAAATCACTTTGTTAAAACCTGTATATTCTTTAAGTCTTGTAAAATAAAGCAGCATGCCCGTGTAAATAGTTGTATATATTTTATATTTTGAGTGCCAAAAATTCTTTGATTTGAAAATTCTTTGTGTAAAAATTTTCTCTCTGTTTCAAATTCATTGAAAAATTGCATTATTCTTTACATATTTGTAAATAGCATCTGCATAACATTCATATTCCTTGATTGAGCTTGATTATTGAACTAGTCCAATAAAGTCGAAGATTGGAACTTGGTTGGACCTTACCGCACCTAACTGCACTGGAACCTTATGGGAACTAGGTTTAAGGTACTTCAGGTCTATTCAGACTTAATTCTTTGAGAATCAGGGCTGGGTTCAAGTCACCTCAGTGGACTAAATACAACTTTTCGAAACACACGCATGACTCTTGTCGGCCGTGACCTAACTTGGACACTTGCACCTTTCACTTGGCTCAACTCAGTTGGAGTGGTGAGGGGGTTGGATTTGCCAGTCTGAGACGCACACGAGTGGAAACATTCGTCCTCGTCTAGGGAGGGAAGTGCACCCCAACCTAGTCCAGTTTCAATGAAGTCGAATGACAGGAGAGTGTGGGTTGCAATAAAGCTTCAAAAGAGGGATAGTCTTCTGGCTCAAGAGGGAAAAGTCCTTATGTAAACGCTGCTGTAAGTAGTATGTTGAAAAAAAAGAGAAAAAAAAGAAAAAGAAGAACTCCAAAAAAGTGGACAGGCTTGTAAATAAAAATAAAAGTGCCTGCCGGAGTATGTATATATGTTGTATAGAAAATAAGCAAGCTTGAGCATCAAAGTTATACCATGTGAGCCTGCAACTGGATGACTTGACTACACTGGTCTTGCATCCTAGGATAGGTAGCTACACTGGCTACCGTCCATTCTCTTCTTCACCTCCTCCTCCTGAGTCGGATGTCACTTGAACTTAGAAGGGAATACCCCGCTCCTCGACGGTAGAGGGCTGGATTGGGGAATCATTGGGTTGCCATTCTGGAGAAGTCAGTTCCTTTGTCATTTCAGTTGGGGAGAGCCACCATCACTTACACCGTACAAGTCAGCTTCATAGTCATAAGGGTTTGCGTATGATGTAGGCTAATTCTGACCTGGCTATTGAGGTGGGTTCAATCGAGTTCTAAGACTCTCGAAGGCTGTTGTGTTTTAAATTTGGTTCCCAACCAGGTTCCACACACATTTTCACACCGAGGTCTAACTTGTGCTCCACACTTTGATTTTGTACAGATGAATTTAATAATCATGATCAATTTGTTTTATTCTTTATTTTTGCTTTTTCTTTTCTTCTTATTCTTTATCTCTTTGTACTTATTACATAAGTATTTGCTAGGGACTAGCAAAGGCAAGTATAGGGGGATGATGAATCATGATTCATCATTCTTTATTCTATCATTTTGGCCTTAAAAACCCCAGCAAATGCATGTAAATAGCATCAATTTGTTCATAATAGCATTCATTACTTATTGTATTAAATGTACATAGAATAAGGTTTTTAATGCCAAAATTATAGAATAAAGAGAAGAAAAGAAAAAGGAATAAAATATTGCAAATATTTTATGATCCGAACCCTGAGACCAAGGCCAGCATGGAATTGGTCGACAAGAAATAAAGTAGGGGGAGATAAGGGCCACTGTACAATAAATACCTCATTTATTAATCCATTTATTTATGCATTTTTGACACCTATTTTGTACATAACTATTTATTCATCAAACAAAGAAACTTTGTTCATAAAAGTTGTAGATAATAATGTAAATAAAAATACAAAATTGAGTTTGTATAAAAATAAGACTCAGTGTACATTTTATACACAGAATAAAAAGGCCAAAATCTCAACTTCACAGACCCATATCTTGCAAATAAAAACTCCAAATCACCCAAACTCACCTTTAATTGTATATAGCTTTCCAAGAACTATTTAATAAAAATTGTTTCATAATTTTTGGAGTTCATCTGTGAAAGATAGGTTTTTGGCCCTCGTATATAGGACTGATTAAAATATTCATTTTATTCAATATTTATTATTTCTATAAATTTATATTTTTAGAATTTTGTAAATAATATATATAATACATGTACATATTGAAATTACAAGAAACCCAAAAAGAATTTGAAAAATAAAATAAGTCTATGAGATGCATAGACAAAATACCTATGCTATTTACATGTATATAAATAAAAAGGAATTTTATTCTTTTATTCTTTATTTATCCATATTTTTATTTATATATTATATATAATTTATTAAAAATACAAATCCAAAATAAAAACAAATAAAATTCATTAAATAAATAAAAAGTAGATATAATATATAGGTAAAATACCTATAAGTATAACTACATATACCTATACTTATTTATTTAAAAATGTAAATAAACTCATAAAAATTAAATAAAAATATATTTATACTCATAAAAATAAGTTAAAATTTATAAAATAAGAAAAATAAAATAATAAAATAAAAATAAACAAAATAAAAATAAATAAATATAAATTTACTTAAAAATTCATTATTAAAATAAAACCATAATAAAGTATATCAAAAAAATAAATAAAAATCAGAAATAAATACTCCATGAATTAATAAACATTTTTTATTTTATAAATAAATTCTAATTAATTCATTTATTACGTGTAATAAATGGGTCAAGTTTGTCCTGACGTGGACCAATCAGGGGCCCGGGAGTGTTGACCTCCGGTCAACTCCCCCCTGCGCCTCTGACTCCCGTCAGACATGTCGCTTCCCCCGATTTCTTGCATTTTTCCCGCTCGACTCAGTGCTCTGTCACCGTCGATCTCTTCACGGATTTTTCTCCCAGATGCATCATGAGCCTCGCCGCATACTCGATTCGTTTGTACATAGCCCAGGTTCTTTGATTTTGGCCGGTCAATAAGGGCGCCCCCTCTTGTTTATAAATAAACCCATCTCCTTCGTCCGAGCTTTTCGGCCATTTCCTAAGCCCTAGAGCCCTCGCCTTCGGCCAAGTGAGCATCCTGGTGACAGCAGGAGGTCCCCTGAAGGATCGAGGAGGTTCGTGGAGGAAGGAGATGCGCCCACGGCGGCGCTCCGGCAGTCGTCCTGCTCCTTGGCCCTCCGGCCAAGTCGACCTGCGCCTTTATGTTTCTTAGGTAGCTTTTTATTCGTGCATTTTATTTCCGTCGTTTATTTTGCATTCAGATAGTTAGAATAGTGTAGATAGGTAAATCGAAGTTAGTCGGAGCTCAGCTCTGGCGACTTTGCCACCATGTTTCCGACTATTCCCCGACTTCATTTCACCATCATTTTCTTCCCTACCGTTTTCTCCACCTCCCAGCCACTCTGTCCAACCAGATCTGCTCCAGATCTGCGAACTGAAGCCTCAACTCCGCCGCTCGCCGGAGGCTTCGCCATTTTACCCATTTTAACGCTAACAGCTTCAGTTTCAGGTCGAGGGTGAAGCCCTCGAGCCATGTGGTCTTCCTATGCAGGTTAGGTGCGTTGAAGAGCACCATGAGACGATTCACATGCTGGCGGAGGTACCTGGAGCTCCGTTTCTTCCCCGAGCTCGTGGCGACGCTCCAGCGTGCCTCCGCCCGATTTAGACCCTGCAGGAGATAGAGAAACCCTCCAGGAAGCTTTTGGGACCTTCAGGTGCGGCTAAGACCGACGGAGGAGCGAGATCTGGCCAGAAGAAGTTCGCCTCGGTGAGCTTGCTTCCCTGTTCTTGTACGTGAGCTCTCCGCCGTTGGATGAAGACGAAGGCCCAGGTCGACGATCAACCGTCCGATCCCCCAGCGCTCAGACCGTCGGATCCTTTTGGAGATCTAATCCTCGCCGTGGATCGCGAACCGTCATCGGCCCACGTGGAGGCGCCACGTGGATTAGTGGATTGAGACCAGCCGTTGGATCCAGCGCCTTTGGGGGTAAATTGCAAAACTAGCCCCCGTCCTTTTTGCATTTAATGTTTAATTCTGTAAATAATTTTTTACGTTGTAAATAAATTGTGTTTTTTGCTGAAGGGACCCTGAGGTTTATAGAATTACAAATAGGTCCCTCCACGCCTCACGTGCAGTCCCACGTGAGGCGCGTGAAAATTGCACTCTAACCCTGGCAGGTTTTGTTAATTGTAAATTAGCCCCAAAACTTTAAATAAATGTTTATTTCTGTAGGTATTTTTGCACCGATGCCCCTGGTACTTATTTTAATTGCAAAAATGCCCCTGCCAGGCTGTTCTATTTTTGTGTCCTTTGTCTATTTATTAAAAATACCTATGAGGCTCCTAAAATTCCACAAAAATTAGGACAGGTGCTTCATGCAGTCTTCTTCCATGCCCATATTTTATTTTGCATTTTTTGCATTTTTCCTAATTATTAAAAATGAAAATGGACCCATTTTTGTACTGTTTAAATTAGAAAATACAAAAAAGAAATGATACAAAATGTTTTTGAAAAATTACAAAAAAATTTATATATGGTATATTTATATACATATTGAGTCCAGAAAATGAAAAACCCTAAAAATAATAAAAAGAAAAATATAAAAATTTCAAGAAGCTCCAAAATCCTAAAAAAAGAGAAAAACCCTTCAAAAACACCAAAAAAATGTTTTCCTATTTTATAATTATCTATATATTATTATTAATGTATTAAAAGTAATTTGGGTAATTTTTACACTTATTGTATAATTTTAAAACCCAAATTAATTTCGACCTATTTAATTAGTCCCATATTTGGGACATTTTTGGAATTAAAAAACATATAAAAATTAGCAAAATTCTAGAAAAATAACATAAAAATTAGAAAAATATAAAAACCCTAAAAATATTATACTTAATATATTTTGATTATGTATATATATATATATATCCATATACTACATTTCTCTCTTCTCTTATACATATCTATATATCTATATCTGTATTATATAATTCAAAATATAAAAATAAAATAAAAAATACAAAATATAAAAAATTAAATAAAAATCATAAAACAAAAAATAAAATAAAAAATATATTAAAAACCCACAAAAACAATAAAGAATTGGACATGATCATTGAATTGAATAATTGCACAATCTATTCCATCGTACATTCCCTTCGCCTCCCAGTGTTCGACCTCTACTTGTGCTTACACCTATACACATTTGCATGTAGAGTTATAATAAATTTTAACTCCACATTTTTGAGATTTAATTGCATATATTTCATTGTGGGTTAATTGTTGATTCATTTGGGATTTATTGAGTGGTCACCGCATCGACTGGATGTCTCGCCTTGTGAGATATCTAGACCCTCGATTTTTCCCTTTCACCAGTCAGCACCTTTAGACAGTATGAAGAACATGGTTCTTGTACTATCTCTTGATATTTACGTATGTGCCAAGGTGTGATAAAAAAAATTATTGACCAGTGTGCGCCAACTTTTGGTAAAAAGCAGTGGAGCTAGCCAAAAATATTACAAAGCAATGAAATGTTAAAGAAAAGCCCTCATTCCACAAAGTCAAATATCAAAAAGCTTCCATCAAAGGTGAGCGCTCCCAACCATTTCAAAGTGTCCACTTGAACCACCGTTATTAGGATCAGGAGTCGGGCTTGCACCAAAAAAGGGCTCTGCATCGTAAATGCTACAAGTTTGGGTGTAGAAGGCATGATAGGTACTCAAAAAGGCACACCCTGGTGTACTCACAGGAAAACAAGTGCAGACGACTCCAACTTCTCTTGACGGACTCACTGATCAATACCAAAAATATGCGTTGAGTAATAAGGCACTCGAGAGGATCCTTATTCCAATGAGCGGGAGAGAAGAAATGACACAATCCTATGCCCTCCATCAATTGGCCTTCCATCTACACTTTTAAGTCTGACAACTAAAGCGATGGTGGATTGGATGCAAGAAATGGTTTATTCCTTAGTGTTGAGGATAAGGTTCTTAGGAGAGTTTCTTGGACTGGAACCTTGGGTGACATTGTGACTCTACTATTGTAACTGCTGCCAACACTTAAGTCATATCCCTATTATATATGTATACAAAGAGAGTCTGATGATTAGGGAAATTGGATACCTTTTGACTAGAGCTTCGTTCAGCTTAGAATTTTAGGATCTCTAAAATCAAGAGTTCTTGAACGGATCGAGTCTTGTATTCACATACACAGTCAGGGGTTAATCCAACTTATTCATTCTATATTTGCTCGAGAACTAGCAAAGTTTAACTATAGGGGGTGATGAATCCACAATTCATCATCTCAATATCTTGATCTTAACAAAATCCCCGAGTAAAATCGTAAATAAATGATATATAAAAGAAATAAATAAATAAAATGACTCTTGTAAATAAAACACACTAATTAATGTATATTAGATTGTACAAAATAAATTAATAATTAAAAACCACAAAATTTAAGGAGTTTTTCAGCTGTAAATAGCCCAAAACATCATGTATTTTTAATAATTTTATTTCAATTATCTTTTGGCTAATTCTTTCTCTAACTTGTTCATAACAATGTATATAAAAATACAAAAATATAAAATAAATTTCACCTCAAATAAATGCTCCTAGATCCCAAAGAGAAAAAGATGTAAAGTCCAACTTTTGGGCCAAATATCCGCTCCATATGAACTCCAAACTCACCAAACTCATTTTTAAAGTTCAAGTTAGAAAATTATCTACCCAAGGAAGTGGTTTCATTAAAATCAGAGCTCTTTTGCAAAAGTTGAGTTTTGGGACCAAGATGTATATTGTATATTATGTATATATACATTCTTTCTTCATTTTTATTTCAACTTTCTTAATTACTAAAAAATCTAAAAAAATCATTGTTATGTTGTATTTTGATTATATTATTTTATTGTGTTTTTCTGTTATAAATATCTCTTATTAAAAAGATAAAAAATATATATTAGAAAAGCAAACAAAAAATGTACATGTTGTATGTCTTCCTTTGTAAATTCTCCATATTTTTCTTCTTCTTTATATTTTATTGTATTTTAATAGTCTACTTTATTTTATTTTATTGTTTAATTACCTTTTTCTACAATACCCACCATTCAACTCCATCATTCCACCAAATTTTTTAACTTCAAATTCAACCCCATTATTTCATTAACCTCCCATCCACCACTTTAATACCTTCTCATGTTTTCTCTTCATATACTTCTCATCCTCCTCATTTTGCACTTGATCCATCTTTATGTGAGGAGAGACTACTTCCCAGAGTTGAATCGGTGATAACGACGCAACCGCGATCGAGCCACGACAACCCTCTCTCCGGTGAGATCCGTTGGCTTTTTGGCCAACATCACAGCCGCATCCGTACACTGCTCGAGCTCATCGCTCGTCGGCGATTCGAACGAAGATCGTGCTATTGTGAGCACATCATAGGCAATCCGCTTACATCGTAGGTAATTTTTATTTTCATCTTGTCATAATTTTTATCTTTGCATTTTTATAGCACATCACATTCACTTCCAAACACCTTCATTTGTTTATATCTTTATCATACACCATCATCACCACATTCCCTTATTTTCACATTTGTTTCATTCTCTGTTTTAAAAAAAATAAAAAATAACTAAAAAATATTCACACAGTAGTAAGAAAAAACTTTTTAAAAATTTAAAAATAAAAAAAAAATAACAGAGGGGGGAGCAACAGCTCCAGGGCGCCGCCGCCACACCCCCTCCTTCGTCCCACCCAGCCGGGCATCGCCTGCCGGCCATCGTTCCCCTGGCCGTCCACCGCCCGCCGGCCGACGCTCCTCTGGCCACCCATCACGCGGCGGGTCTCCTCCTTGTGCAACCAGTCCCGCCGTTCACCTGCATCCCCACAACAAGCTCCACCGACACCTCCACGCCATCCACCGCAGTCCACGACCGCCTCTCCGCCCACCGCCCGTCGGTCGTCCTCTGCACAAGCAGCTTCGCGTCGCGGGATGCACCAGCCGTCGTCCCCCTTCACCCATGTGTAACCTGAACCAACGAAGAAGATGAAGGGGTAATTTTTTATTTTATGTAAAATTGCAACTTTTCCAGTTTAGTTTATGTAATTTCAAAGTAGTCCATGTACATAAATTGCATTATAACGTTGTTTTCTGAATTTGTACGGATAACCCTACATTTGCATCGTGATTTGGACATCTGTCCAACGCCATTTTGTTTAATGAAAAATGTCATTATGTTGAGCTACTAATTATCTACATTCTGATCAGTTATTTTTATTTTTGTGAGCTCTAGAAAATTAACTAAAATTGTTTAAGTGCAAAAGTTCATATTTTACCCAATCTAAACTCATAAATTCATATCTCTCATGGTTGCTCGAAAAATTTCACAAAAATTAAGAATGATGCCTTGAATTGTTTGAATAATTATCCAAATTTCATCCAAAATAGAGTTGTCCTGTGCCTGAAATAAATTGTGTAGTGATTTTAGTAAATGATTTTTAATTAAATCCACACATAATATTTTTGCAAAATTTCAACTCTCCTAGATTGTTCATCTAAATAGCTTCTTGAGATAATTCACACTCTGGCTAATTTGATAACGGGATTTATTAGGAATTAATTACTTATAGTCACTCTGTTTCCAAAAAAATCCATAAAAAATTATACTTTGTCCGAAAAATCCAAAAAAATTACTATAGCTTCCTTGTATAATGTTTATGTTCCACTGAAATTCTCATAATGTTTGCTTTCTGTTTGTGTGAAAAATTATGAACAAATCTATAAAAGTGTGTATTTTTATTGTTGCATTTTAACCCATAAAATTCCAAAAAAAGTGTCGTGCATTCATCACTGGATTAAGATCCTAGGAAAAATATAATTTGGCTAAATTGGAATTATTTTCTATTAAAATTAATTTGGCTAAGTTGTGTGATTTCTTAGTAACTTAATTCACTTGCATGGTGCATTTTGCATTCTTTTTGCATAAAAAAATATAAAAAGTATGCATTGATAATCTAGATCTAAGTTTTTGAATTAACCTGACATTGTGCTTTTGCCTCCCTGTGTTCGACCCCGGACTTGCCCGGGATATAAATTAAAGACAAGACACTCTTCACGGAGATCTTCTATCGGTTCTGATTGATTCGCTAAGTACACATACTACAACGTGTGCAGATTATACATCGTATTCATCGACTCGTCAGTATGCTATCACGATATATGCACGCATCCTCTGACTGGAGACATACATGTCACTATGTGTCTGAGTTTGTACATTTGATAGACCAATAAGTGGATGACCCAATCGAGGTCTATACACCAATGTGCTGGTGTGCATATAAATGCATACGAGTAATATGATCTCTCAAAGGGATCATACATGTTCATTTACTGAACCGAAAGACATGAGCTCATTCATGAGATACTGAGAAGAATCAAATTCCGTGCACGGTCATCTTGCTTTGTAAGCTTGACTGAATTTGTAGGTTTGATATATGCTTTTTGAAAGTATATCATCAACACTCGGGTATGATACATACTTTCGGAAAGTATGTGATCGATACCAACTCTCAATAATCAAATGAGAAGCTTAATTATAAAACCCTGAAGGAGATAATCTAAATGAGATCTAAAACTTCAGGTTTATTCTTAGTCCTCCAGTATGCAGGATGTATGGGTATTAGGAATATCTGAGGGTGATTTGATCATAAATGATTGTATAATCATGATGCTTCCATTCCTAGTGAGTGATTAAACGGGTCTGGATTTTAGTGACTCCTCTTGATAGAGAAGTGATCTGACCTTGGTCCAAATGTTGGACATTGATTTGAATGTGATTCAGATGCAATGAGAAGATTAGATTTGCGGTCTTGATTTAATCAAGCATATATGAGAGGTCCACAAGACCTGAGTTTGAGATGTGATCTCAATATCCAAGTCACTATACGTGGAACAATACAATCACCTTGTCCTTATCTCCAAGTATCCGCAGAGAAAGCACATTATCCTTGAAGGAGTTCAAAGGATAATTTCATTGCTGATATGTATACGAGCATTGAGAAAATTGATAGCTAAATGTGATTTAATTATCATGAATAATATGAATTTGATTCATATTATAAGGAGAGTTATCTTAGATAATTAATGTGACTAAATTATCAAAGATGCGAATAATGTGAATGAGATTCATATTATTTGGACACATGAAAATAAAGATCTAAAATGATTAATTTGATTTAATTATCATGGATATGAATAATGTGGATAGCACTATCCAAATTATTCATATATATCATGAATGTATTAGAGAGAGAGAGTACATTATGATTTATATTTGTTAATTAATTATTACCGTGAATTGGATTCACATTGGATAATTGATTGAATATGTAAATCACATTTTATTTTGAGTTGTGAATGTGATTCGCAACTTTCCAATGACATGATTGCAATATTTATAAAATAATTATGAGTTATTTTTGTATAATAATTTACAACAAGTCTTGTTGTAAATCTTGGAGATTCCGATAGAATAATGTAATCTCATGAGATTACATGAGATTGGCTCCTACTCAATTGGGAGGGTGGAGGACCACTAAATACCATTAGAAAAGGGTGGTCCTCTACTCCCATATTAAGGAAGGAGGGAATCTCCATTCCATAATATCTAATGCATGATTGATTTAATTTAGGATTAATTTATATTTATTTATCAATATATATTTAATCTAAAATAAATTAGTTGTTGCTGTGGTTTTACAACAAAATATTGGTCATTGAAAGAAAGACAAATCAATATCATCCATTGGATTTATGTGCACATGGATTGGGATTCGTGACTCCCAAAATACTATATAATAAGAGACAACCCTTGCTCTTCACATTACAATAAGACAACTTCATACGCTCTCTCTTTATCTCTTCACACCAACTCTCTCTCTTTCTCTCTCATTGTGGCCGTACACCATGGAGCCCTAGAGAGTTGTCATCACCACAACATCGATGTTATGCTGTCGGATCATTGATGAACGTGAAATTTACCTCTTTAATAATCAGGAATAGTCGTAGTATAGGAGGCAAATTTGGTTCGTCAAAAACCACAAACTTCGAATGTTGTGGAATATTTATACTTGGCAAGTCTACCAAGGTTGAACACATGGATACGAACCTCTTTAATCTATTTATCAAATTTTGTTTGATGTCTGAATATCTTCTCATTTATAGGTCTTCATGCATATGTGCAAAATAAAATGTAGAACAATGCCATTATATGATGCATGTAATTTTTGTAACATTTTTTAATGCAATTGTGAGGTGATGCATGAACATAATGTATGAATGAATGCAAGGGATAAACATGTAAATAATGGATTACGAATATGCCCTTGAGAAGATGAGCATTAAATATGATTTAGATTCAAAGTCAATTTGAGTATAAAACCACGAGCAAACACCTATTTAATGGCAAGGCAATTGAGCGAGGGACACTATATAACATAAAATTTCATCATATTTCATTTGGCATTAGATGAGAAAATTAACTAGACCATTAGATAGATAATTAAATAAGGAACAAAATGACACTGAAATCATATAATTTAGATCTACGATGCTTAAGTTATGAAAGAAATAATGTAGGGGTATAAATACAATAAAAATACGGCAAATTAGAGACAAATAATTGCAAATAGGTCCCAGGAAGGACTTATTTGTAATAAATAAAACCTGGAGGGGCCCCATTGTAATTTGTCCATTGCGCATAGTGGCATATATGCAATTCTTCATTCCTAGTGGGGTCTTAATGTAATTTTCTCCAAGCCAGAGGGTGCCACATGGTGAGAAGAGGGAGCGACCACGTGGGCAGCCCGGAAGGTGCCATGTGGCCAAATATAAAAATCAAAATATGAAAAAAATAAAGAAAAATATAAAAGAATTAGTTAGAGGCAAAATTAGGAAAAAAGTCAAAATATAAAAGTTGTAGGTCTCAATGACATCTACAAGTTTCATGTTGGACAAAAATCCAAAAGAGCTCATTTTTTTAAAAAAAGTGTATTTTGGGGTATTTTTAAAGGGTTAAAAAGACCGATTTTTAGCTTTGAGATTTTTGTTTGTATTTTTTAATTCTTTTAGAGGTCAGTTTTAATATAGATAGTTACTTAACCTAAGTTTTTAGGATTTTTAATGAGAATTAAAACAAGGAAAATGGTCGTAATTAAATACAATAAATATAATTAGAATATAGGTAATTATACATAGTTTATATACAATATAGTACAAGATAAAATGAATGAATTATCAGCGATTTTTATTGGATTATTTAAGCAAGGAGTTTATGAATTGAATTTTAATATGATGAATGCACGATTCATCAATCATTTGCTCGTGGATTTATGTCTCCTTCGGTGCACATCGCTCGTGAAGTAGACATCAGATATCGTGTGACTAGATCAAGAGATTCATCGCTTGGATCATCAACATGTATTGCGAGAAGCAAGTATTTCATCAATGCTCTCGCAAGCGTCTCCTCTGTCGGATCGGACTCGAGACATACGGTCTCTTTGTTTAGAGACTCGATCACAACCACACTTCAATAAGTAAACCTAATATTTGTTTGTGGTTTAGATGAAACGATCCTAGAAGTGTTCTTGGATCATCTGGTTTCATCGTTGAAAAAATTTTTAAATTCCATTGCCTCGAGCAACTAGTACGACTAGTCATTCTCGATTGTATACGATGCGATCCTCACACTTCCGTAATGCATTTAATGATCTTTCCATATCCTTCAAATATAAATGATAATTGAACTTGAAAAAAAATCAAATCGCAGAATCGAACTGCTCTGATAATTCAAATGAATTCTTAAGAATAAAAATACTAAATTGAACCCACTCTTTATACAATGTTGAAAACGATGAATGTTCAATCGCAATATCAGATATAATAAAATAAGCATGAGGATCCATAAGAAGCGTGATGAACCACGTGAGAACTGTTTCAAAGGACTGATGTTTCTATTGATCTCTCTCCCTCTCTCTCTCTCTCAACTATGACAATGGGTGTGGAGTTTCTTATATAGCCACACCAGAATGACTGAGTCCCACCCACATATAATATGAGATTAATTTTGTGATTGTGATAATTTGATCATGGAAGGATCTAATTACTCATTTTTAACACATATCTTAACAAACCTCTTAAATAGATCTTGACCCATTTACACTTGGGTAGCTATAACTTGATGGAGGAAGATAGGATACATTCTTGATCTCATTGAAAATTTCTCAAAGAGACACTTCCAATGCCACTATTTGGCATCATTGGTCTCCATTGGAATCTCCTGCCATCAAAGAGAGTCATGAAAAAGGAATCGTATATGAGAACATTGGGGTAGTTCTTACAAGATTTTTTTAGTATTTTCATTACAAATCTAATAGTTGTAACACCGCCAGATGTTAACCCATGGCAAAAATATAAATCTACACAAGTTTAGTAGGTGAAAAATGGAAAGGCGAGAGCCGCTAAGTAATGGTCTGACAGATTAGACTCACTGTCGCTGAGGCGACTACTCAAGCCTTCACTTTTATCAACAATTAACCCACACAATCAATCAAGCAATTAAGAGCAAGGATTAAAATTTATTATATCCTACTAATAATTTATAATGGCAAGCAAGTAGGGGTCGAACACAGGAAGCAAAGGTGTAGCGCAGGCTAATCAAAGTCTAGCACTCTATGTCCTGTGAATTTTTATCCAAATCGAGATTTTTTATGGGCTTTTAATTTTATAATTTTGTATTTAATTTTTTTATTTTATATTTTTATATTTTCATTTTTAATTACTGATTTTGTATTTGCCTTTTTTATATTTTATATTTTATATTTTTATATTTTCTTTTTCTTTTAATGAAGATAATATATATGTAAGGAATATATATATACACTAGAGATAAGGGAGAGATAGAAATAGGGAAAATACCCAAAATATATGAAATGAAATGTTTTTGTGAATTTTATATTTTTCTAATGTTTTTGTATTTTTTCTAGAGTTTTACTACTTTTTTTATATTTTTAAAGTCAAAAATACTGAAAACAGTGGATAAAATAAAGGGCTGAAACTAAAATGGAGAAATAAAATATCAAACAGTGGTCAAAACTCTCCAAATTAATTTTAATTTAAAGATAATAAATTAAAGAAAATTTAAAAATAGAGATTGTATTTTTAGGATTTTTTAGGAATTTTTATATTTTTATGAAGTTTTTTGGAGTTTTATACTTTTTAGTGGTTTTCTTTTGTATTTTTTGGTGATTTTTGGTCTGAATATAAAATATATAGAAACACACAAAATATAATTTTTTTGGAAATTTTTCAAAAACGTTTTCTAGTGTTTATGTATTTTCTAATTCAAACAGTGGAGAAAATGTGTGTTTTTTTTGACTTTTATAAATACTAAAATGCAATAAATATGTAAAATAAAAATATGACGTGAAACTTCAATGCAATAGGAACTTATGGTATTTTTTTGGTAATTTTTGGGATTTTATAGATGCATGAAATAAATAAAGGAAGCAAAAAGAAACTACACTACTGACAAGGGTATATATGTAAATATCCAGACACACAGAGGCCAGAGTGCAATTTCCCAACAAAATATATAGTTGTTCAACAAAAATCCAGGACTAAATGCAAATACATAAACCCGTAAGGGTACGCCTGCAAAAATCCCAACACCGTAGGTGACTAGCACGCGCCTGGCGAGAACCGAAACGCAAATAACAAAGCTTGAGGGGGGTTCCTTACAATTCCACCAAAAATATTATACTTAATACGAAGCTTCCTGGACTAAACCGAAATACCCAAAGTTTCGAGGGTCCCTATGCAAAAATCCCGTACCCCACGTGCGTGAGTCACATGAGGTGACGTGGACCAGGACTAATATGCAATAGTAAAAAGTTCGGTGGCCTAGTTGTAAATATTACAAAACATTTAAAACAACAAATGGAAGTTTGTGTGCGAAATATTAATTACAAAAAATGACAAGGAGATGGTTGCAAAATTCCCTCACCCAGTGGATCGGACGGTTGGTATCCCTTCACTTGCCACTTGTTACGACCCAGTGCGTCGATACCCCTTCGCAGATGAGAGGTCAGGATTAGATCCTGACCCCTTGATCGGATGGTGATAGAAGGGCTAGATCGGACGGCGTGGATTCCAACTGGAGAGACTCCTTGATCGGACGGCGTGGAGCACCAGAGGACGAACTGGGAAGAACTTCGCATGGGCAAAGTTCCTCCGACGTGTACGCGTGGCTCCGATGATCTGTGCCGCCACAAAATGCCATGTGAGGATCCTGGAGAGATCCTTAGTGCACTGGGGACTTCAGAATACTCCGACGAAAGCCAGAGCTCACCAACGACGACGACGGAGCACAGTGGCTCCAAGTACCTCCAGTGAAGCACAAAATAAGCACAGATGCTTGGTTGGGCTTCAGACCTGCAAGGAGAGCGTGAAGAAGTCGGGGGCAAAATACCCCGACTCTGTGGAGGGTGTAACGGGTGTGTAAGGCGATGTGGAATGGATTCGACGTCGGTCGACGAAACTCGATGTCGGCCAAGGCGAAATCCAAGGGATTCGACGATGATTAGGCGCGAGATAATGGAAACGAAACACGGGGTGTTTTTGCGGCTAATCTGAGATCTAAAGAACAGTAGAGCAAGGGGGAATAAGACCTCACCGAGGTGCGCGCGGGAAGAGAGCACCAGCGAAGGGAAGCGACTCGATTAGACACCCTCGCAGACCTCCAAAGGCAAGGATCGATTCCTGCTGTCACCAGGAAGACCCTTGGATACATAGGGACCAGTTTGAAGGGTGGAAGAGCGATCAAAAGTGGGAGGCAATTCGTGGGGCATTTTGAAGGGTTGACGAGGTGGCGTCAAAGACCGATGAAGATCGGCCGAATCGCGGGTCCTAAGCCCGAAAAAACATAAGGGCATGTAAGAGGGATTATCGAGGCAAAAAAGTATAGAAGGAATCATCACGAAAGGATGCAAGACTAATCCTCGAAAAATCCGTGAAAATAGGTTAAAACCCATTCTGACACAAGGCCAGACCTCGGTCAGAGAGTTGACCGAAGTCAACCAGGGAAAGAACAAGGTTGGTCCACGTGGACCAACAAGAAAAATATCTGGGAAAAAAGTTTTATAAATTCGATTAAAAATAATAAATGATTTAATTAATTTTTGGTTATAAAATAAAAAATATTTGTTATTTTGAAAATTATTTTATTATGATTTTTATTTATTTTTTAGAGGTATAAAAATACAAGTTACCATTTAGGCCTATATAGCTATACATATCTATATATTTTAATAATTTATTTTTATTTTGTATATTTAATTTTATTATTTTTATCAATTATTTTATAAATTTATAAATTCCTATTATAGACTTAAATATATTTTTATTTTATTTCTGTGATGTATTTTGTACAAGTATATAAATATGTATATGATCTTTATAGGTATAGACATATGTAATCCATCTATGTATTTTATACACGTATTTTATTTTTGTGTTTTCTTGTATTTTTATTCCTGTTTCAATATACATATATATTATAAGTAATATTTACAAAAATATAAAAATATAAAATTATAAAAATAATGAATAATTAATAAAATGAATATTTTAATCTGTACAAGTATGCAATAGGGGTCCAAAACTCAACTTTCAAACCGTAGCTCCGCAAAATGTGAAACCACCTTCATTAAATAGCTTATTTCAAATTATATACAATTAAAGGTGAGTTTGATACATTTGGAGTTTTTACTTGAGAGATACATGTCTGGAAAGTTGGGATTCTGGAATCTTATTCACATTATAACTTTTTATTTGTACATTATTTTTGAGTGAAATCAATTTGGTATTTTTTGAGTGAAATCAATTTGGTATTTTCCTTTATTTTACTTGAGAGATGCATGAATGCTAAAATGCCTAAATTAAGCCTATTTACACGCACTTACTAGGGTTTTTAAGGCTAAATTGATAGAATAAAGATGATGAAACGTAGATTCATCAGTAAGGCATCCATATAATTTCAGAAAAATGGAGTATACGTAATATGGACATGATTTATTTTTACTGTATCCTTTTATGATTCATAATATGGATGAAAACCAAGTGGAAACTGATTAGATATGGATATTTCCATATCCAAAGATGATTCATCTATACCAAATACAATTACAGGTATTAATTTAGATAATCATATTCTAACATAATCGGATACGAATTCAGATCGAATATTCATCGAATACTAATCCAGATCGAATAAAGAGCAAATACGGATCGAATTAGTATGTATGATGTAATCTAAAAATGAGACAAATGCAATAAACACACTGTAATAGAAATATTTAGACAATCAATTAAAGTTATAATTGCAGAGAGGGCACTCTATAGATATGGTCATCAAGGGGTTGAAGCTAATTCATAGCTTCTTATATTACAAATCCTATGAAGTTATTGAGGCAAAAAGACATAGTAGTTGTCACTTGTCACAGATTGAGGGGGATGTATGGATTTGGGTTAGCTCTTGTTTACGAGACACAACATTTTACGAGACACAACATTGTGCGCATGCGCATATGTATGTCATTATTTGGTATTCAGATATCCAAAACTGATTCTTTCTTATTGTTACCATATTTGAACTTCTTGCAACTAATATCCGAATTCGATTGGCATTCAAACACGGAAGTCCATATTCATTATTTTTTCGAACATCCTAGTTGATATTCCGTTTTCGAGACTATAGTATTTTACTTTTTTTAATATTGACGTACATCAGCATCGATAAGTGATGCAAATAGATGGATACAGATACAAATATCGGTATTATTGTATCCTTATCTTCTTTTGAATACGAATACGGATGCGGATACTAATATTGACGGATATTAAAACTATGTTACCATATCTTTAAAAAACGGATATGTTTTAAAACGCATAGTGATCGCATACAAGTAATATTAGAAAAATCATATAGAATTGACTTAAATATATATGAATTGGAAGAAAAACACATTATTCAAATTTACTAAATGTGTTTGCATCATAAAAATTATTCAAATATGGTAAAAGAAGATATAAAATTATGTTGTATAGGATAAAAATAAATGGGATTTTATCACTTGTGCCCCTCCGAGATATCGCAATATCAGTTATGCCCCTATCTTTTTGGTAATATCAGTTGTACCCCTCACTTCTTGCTAATCTATCACTTGTGCCCCTCGGGTTAGTGACCGTCCATAATCAATACAAACGGACGTTAACTTCAAGGATACAAATGGAATTAAATTAAAAAAAGGATAGAAGAGTCATCCTCCCCCTTCTTCTTCCTCTGTGCTCTTCCTCCTCTCCCATCTTCTTCCTCTTCCTCCCTTCTCTTCCTCCCTTCTCTGCCTCCTCCATAGCTCCTCCCTCCTCCTCCTTGAGCTCTTTGGCAACCTCCTCCGTCCCCATCCTCCTCCTCCGCCCCCCGCTCCGCCCCGTGCACCTCCCCTCCGCTCCCGGCACTGCCCCCCCTCCGTCCCCTGCACCTCCCCTTCTCCCCGCACAGCCCCCCTCCGCCTCCCGCAGCCCCCCCGCACAGCCCCCCTCCGCCTCCCGCACAGCCCCCCGCAACCCCCCTGCATCCCGCGCACAGCCCCCCGCAACCCCCTGCACCTCCCCTTCTCCCCGCACAGCCCCCTCCGCCTCCCGCACAGCCCCCCGCACCCCCCGCATCCCGCGCACAGCCCCCCGCAACCCCCTGCACCTCCCCTTCTCCCCACACATCCCCCCTCCGCCCCCAGCACAGTCCCCCTCCGCCTCCCGCACAGCCCCCCGCACCCCCATCCCGCGCACAGCCCCCCGCAATCCCCTGCACCTCCCCTTCTCCCCGCACAGTCCCCCTCCCCCTCCCGCACAGCCCCCTCCGCCCCCCGCACAACCCTCTTCTGCCTCCCGCACAGTCCCCCGCACCCTCCCGCATCCCGCGTACAGCCCCCCGCAACCTCCTGCTCAGCCCCTCTCCGCCTCCCGCACAGCCCCCCTCCGCCTCCCGCACAGCCCCCCTCCGCCCCTGCACCTCCCCTTCCTCCCGCACCCCCCCCCCCCCGGCACAGCCCCCCTCCGCCTCCCGCACAACCCCCTCCGCCCTGCACAGAAAGGATTGAAAGGATTAAGAACAAATGGAGGAGGAAGAAGATGAAGGAGATGTCTGGACAATAATACCCCTATTGACTGCACCAAGGTTTGAAAAAATCATGGTTAAGTCAACTTTTTGACGGTCAATCTAACGGAAGGGCACAACTGATGACGGAGCAAGAAGTGAGGGGCACAACTGATATTACCAAAAAGATAGGGGCATAACTGATATTGCGATATCTCGGAGGGGCACAAGTGATAAAATTCCAAAATAAATCTATGACTATTTATATACGAAAACAGATATACGAATACAGATACGGATGTTTGCGGATATCAAAACGATATCCATATCCGTATCCATTTTAAAACGAATACGAATACAGATGTCAAAATCTTCATAAAACAGATACGGTGACGGATCGAATACAGATATATCCGTAATTGATTGCATCCCTATCATCGATGTTTAAAATATACAAGAAGATGCGGACACCGATATCCGACCCATGTATATCGTGGATTGCAATCAAACGGCTATACGCCCCTTAGGAAAGGGAACCGTTGGATGGCAAAGCAGCAGAGTACAGAGATCCACACGATGGGGCCCAGTTAATGCAGAGACGGCCTTCTGTCTCAACCCCCATCAACGGCAATCCATTCAAAACTCCAGGTGGGGAAGGAGCGCTCCTCCCTTCCCAATGGAGCGCCCGCAACGCGCCTGGTTTCCCTCGGCAACAGGACGCGTGGTAACAACAAGAGCAGTGAGGACATGGGCAATCTCCTCGCCTGCTGCGCCACTTCCAGCAAGGCAACCGATTCGAATCCCTCCGGCGGATAGCGGTTCGCTGAGTCCTTCCCCATTGAAGCTCGCATCAAGTTCAGGTGGTGTCCGTGGTGGTACTGATGCTTGTGCTCCTGAATTGAGGTGTGCATTCAATTAATAAACTAATCTCTCGTTTTCTTTTGTGAATCGACTATACGCTGAATTGGATATAACTCTTCTTCTAGCCGTTGACTGTATTTCTTGTAAAGTTCAAGTGTTTTCTTTCTGGACCGTGTAAACTAAAAATTGAAACCCCGTTAGTTTTCTTGGGATTTCTAGACAACGATCACTTTTATATGGCTATCAAAACTAAGTTCTCTTGAAAATGTAATCCACCATGTCATACGTGTTAGTTGATATCAGGGGTCCTGCCAGTAGTCGAAGAAACCGATGCACAAATCAAACAAACAAATACACATGCACATGGATTTATGATGTTCACCCTTAACTGGACTACGTCTGCGGGCAATGACGATTGGTTTCACTATATGTGGAGAAGGAAGAATACCGAGGATATCAAGAACAAACGAATACCAGAGACAAGCGTCTCCAATTACCCAAATTGAATTTTGTTTCGGCTACGATCGTGACGATACATCAAGACCACCAATCGGTATGACGGGTTTCACCTGCCCTTCTTGTAGAGGGTGTAGAGAAATTTTTTCTAGCTGTGTTCAACAGAATAGATGGTTAGGATTCAAAGCATATCAATAAGGTTTGTACAAATTATCTAGGTTAGCAGCTACCCAGCTAGATCGTGCATTTTAACTCTAAATCCATGCGTACCGTATGAAAATACTAGGTCAAGTACCTGATATACCATGACTCATGCCCCATCGAAAAATTCACCTAGAAAAATGAGTACCAGATTGGAGGCTTCCACATCTTATTGATTTAAGAATATGCAAATGATCAAATATGGATACAGTGTCACAATATCATTATCCATTTTATAAAAATGAACGTAAATATGGAAATTGAGAAATATTTAAATGGTATTACCATTTCCTTAAAAATGGATATATATATATATATGAAATGAATGCAGATAGGATACATACAATAATTGAAATACTATACAGATCATCTTACATCTACATGTACTCGATGACTTATTAGCATCCAATTAGAAATTGATAGATTCAAATGCCAAAATATATAAAAACCAATATGATAGTTGATTGTATCTATTGCATCTCTCTTTAGAACTTGTGCCCTTTCTTTTCTTTCTAGTGTTTTCATGTCTTGCAGTTCCAATCCATCTTGATATTCACGTTGTCTTTTAGGTCCTGTTCATTTGGAGAATAAACATTGGAATAATGGATCAATTCCCAACCTGATGCAATTCTCAAGAGTACGGCTATTCCTATCCACATATTGTTAGAAAGTATAATGCAGAAGCATATCAGAAATAAAAGATAAAGAACATTGATAATGCGAGATTTAATGTAGAACCCTACTCCTTAATGAGCGAGATGAAACCACAGAAGAAGGTTTCAAAGGGCTATATGTTGCATTACACTTTCTCATCTGATACAGGGGGCCGTGGGTGCCTTATATAGCCTCAACAAGCCCTCCAAGTTCCACCACCGGTATATGTGGGACTGCACATTGGATGTGGTAAATGGATCTTGGAGGGATCCATTTACCCATATATACATATAACATATATACTCCAACACTTCTCCTCAAGCTGAAGCATGTAATGCTTTGCTTGGACAAATAGAAAGGAATCTCAAATTCACAATACAAGACACTACATACAATAGCAACTCAATGCACACAATTGTAACTGTTGTCGAGGATTTTGCTTGTGCAGGTGAGGAGGAACAAACGTGCTGGAGTGTGAATCGAACTGAGCCTCCTCGTTAGAGAGCATCTGCTTTGTACCATGCCTGTCAGAGTCATTGCAACTAGAAACGAGCCTCCATCTGGAGAACTCTGGACTGTCACATCATGTGGACAACTGCTCCATCTCTGAAAGGGCCAAACTGAAAAAGCTGTGGAGACATCCTCGTCGGAGTTCACGGTCGCTGGAGAATGGAGTCTGAAAAGTCTCATCGTAAGAGAACTGGTCTTTCCCATACTGGCTCAGAGAATGTGATCTCTACTTTGGAGTCCCTATGAAATTACATGAAAACCCTAGCCCACATGGTATAGGGAATGAGATCTCTACTCTGACGTCCCTATTGAACACATGAAGACTCTAAGATCAAAAACAAAAGATGGGGACCACACAGAAAGGACCGCACACATGTTCGTCTGAAAATGAGTCTCTCTCTGGTGAACTCAAAGAAATTGAGTCACTAAAATATGGAGTGCCTCAACTTGGACTCTAAACCAATCCGCATAGTCTGAAACTAAACTGTAGAGTCTGAAAATTCTAGCTGATTTGGAATCTGATATCTGAATCTGGAACAGACCTGTGACTCTACACAATACTCCTCATTTCTCCCATAATTATTGGAAAATAACGATGCCGACAAAGTTGGAGAAGACATAAATATGGGAAGGACAAAAACTAATAAACCATCACAATTTTCTCAGTTTTTTTCTCATTTTTAAATCATTTTTTCTTCTGCTATTTCACTCTTTTTTAATAGCTGTCTTGATTTTTTTAAATAAGCCATTCGTCTCCTTTTTTTCTTGTTTTTTTCCTACTTTCCTTCCTTTTTTCTTTGTGTACGACTTTTCTTTTGCACTCACAATTTTTAAAAACAAACCCTCTTTTTTAATGCAAAAGACCTTTTTTTCTCCCTTTTTTCACTAGACCCTTCAATATTTTAGACCAGTTGGGCTAAATAGTTTGTGCCCCCATGCCCCTTTTTTTTTCCATATGCCCAAAATCTCTACACATACTCCCCCTTTATTTAGGGCCTGTTTGGTTGCAGGGTTGGGCAGGGTTGGGTTGGGTTGGGTTGGGCTGGGTGAATAGTAATCTATGAGGAGGAAGTACCCTTGTGAATAGTAACCAGGGTTGGGCCAACCCTGCCCAACCCTGCAACCAAACAGGCCCTTAAGGTTCCTTGATGGGAGACCCTTTTCACGAAGGGCATCACCCACCTGCGCACGATCGAGGCTCTACTTGGAGCTATGAGTAGCCCCTCGTGCCGCATGGGAATCCATCGCCTGGGCTGCTGAATTTAGAGGATGTGGATATGCAACTTCAAGAGGTGAAGGTTCGTACATGATGGAGGCGACGAAGAGACGTCATTGTCGTCGGGAGCTTGCAGCAGCTCTGCCTAGGACTAGAGGTAGTATTGCTGCTTGGAGCGGCCTTTGTCGTTGGAGAGGATATGCTACTGCGGCCGCATAAATCGCCTGAAGAAGATGAGCTGCCAGCAAGAGATGAACCACGCGAAGGGGTTTTGTCATGCTGGGCTTGCGCAAGGAGGAGGTGGGATTGTGGCTCTGCCTGTGATTGGTGTCCTTCGTCGTCGGAGATGATTGTCGGTAGTGCAGAGGGCCCTCCCTTTTTCTTTGCTCTCATCGACTAGGGTTTGGAACCCCACATGGAATCTACGCCATTCAGAGGCACCCTTTCCTGGAGCCTGGAGGTTGAAGTGAGCCTCAACCAGATGCGAGGTTTCAATGAATATATAGTTGCTAAGCATGCCTCTGGAGAATTCTTCAGAACTTGCGGGAACAATACAAAACCAGTGTTTTCACCAGAACCCCTAGAAATTTCTTGATTAAATCAACAACCATCAATCAAATCCGGAATAATAATCCACAAATATGCATTGAACAATCTCTAGAACGTGCAATTGAACGCAACAACATTAACTTACAGGATTTTGGATTTCTAAAAACCCTAAAAGTTGAAAAAATAATCTTCAAGTATAAAACATAAAAAAGTGAATCTCGGAAAAATAATTCCTCGAGAATCGAACCGCTTTAATACCAGGTTAGAAAAATATAATACGGAAGCGTTTCATAAATAAAAGATAAAGAATAAGAGAATGGTGAAAAATCGTTATCCTTTATCGTAAATCAATGATTTGTTCGACCATCTTTAGGGATCTTCATTCGGGCTATCATCAGCTGAGGATTTGAGAGTCCGGTATCTGAAGATAGCTTTGAGGACCTGCTGTAGACATTACGAGTATGTGCTGATGCCGTTTGGGCTCACCAATGCGCCTGCAACATTTATGGATATGATGAATAGAATTTTCTGTCCATATTTGTATAGGTTTGGTATGAGTATTTGAAAGTCCGATATTTCGAAAACAACTTTTAGAACTCGCTATAGACACTACGAGTATGTGCTGATACCGTTTGAGCTCACCAATGCACATGCAACATTCATGGATATGACGAACATAATTTTCCTTCCATATTTAGATAGGTTTGTAGTGGTATTTATTGATGACATGCTGATATATTCTTGGAATGAATGTGATCATGCAAATGATCTACAAATTTTCCTAGACACTTTGTGACAGCACAAGCTTTATGCCAAGTTAAGCAAGTACGAGTTTTGGTTATCTCATGTCTCATTTTCCGGGCATGTCATTTCTGGAGCATGTATTACAGTTGATCATGCGAAGATTGAGCCAGTCATGTCTTGCGAGCAAAGCAGAACAATCACTCAGATTCAGAGATTTCTTGGATTAACAGGCTATTACAGATGCTTTGTCAGCAGGTTTTCACGTATTGTTCTTCCTCTGACGTGGTTGACACAGAAGGGAGTTCCCTTCATCTGGAATGATTCATGCGTGCATACCTTTAGGACACTGAAGGAGAGATTGACTACAACGTCTATTCTTGTTCTTCCTTCAGGCACTCAGGACTATGCAGAGTACATGGATGCTTCATGAGAAGGTCTAGGAGTGGTGTTGATGAGAGGCCATGTGATTGCTTACGCATCACGACAATTGGGACTAAATAAGCGGAATTACTCTAACCATGACTTGTAGTTGGCAGCAGTTGTCTTCACCTTCAAGATCTAATGCCACTATATATATATGTGGTGAAATTCAAGATTTTTACGGATCACAATAGACTGATGTATACTTTGATCAGAATGAGCTGAACATGAGACAACACATGTGGCTCAAGCTATTGGAGGATTATGACTGTACGATCTCTTATCATCCCAGTAAGCGAAATATGGTAGCTGGTGCGCCTAGAAGGCTAGCTCATACAGAGGGTACGATGAACTAGTTATACATGTGGGATATGCTCACATCTTTGATTGATTGGCATCTCTAAGAGAGTGCATCCATTTCTGCTGTTGTGCCTCCACAATTCAGTAGTTTGTGGGATCGCATCGTCGAAGGCCAGAGGACAGAAAATTGGATTCGAGATAGATACACGTGCGCTATCAATGATGAGATTTATGATTTTGTAGTGATAGTATATTTTATGGAAGGCAGGTTGGGTCGTTGTGCCCAACGATGAGTAGTTGCACAGTCGTTGTGCCCAACGATGAGTAGTTGCACAGTGATATCCTTAATGAGGCACACAATTCACGATTATCTATTCATCCTGGCAGGACAAAGATGTATCGTGATATGCATCGATATTTCTGGTGGAATAGAATGAAGCGTGATGTGGAACAACATGTTAGTAGATGCATGACTTGTCAGATGGTCAAGGCTGAGCACATGAAACCACCAGAGCAATTACAGTCTCTCTCCATTCCCATGTGGAAGTAGGGGAGTATCTTTATGGATTTCGTCACAGGTTTATCAAAGACACCCAATGGTCATAGTTCTAGTTGGGTTGTTATTGACATGTTGACCAAGTCAGCCCATTTCATACTTGTCTACATGATCTATACACTATCTAGATTGACAAGGCTATATGTGCAGAATATCACCAGACTTCATGGTATATCACGCGAGGTGGTGTTTAACAGAGACTTGAGGTTTACGTCACACTATTGGCATCAATTCATGTCAACACTACAGACAGAGCTGAAGATGAGTTCTGCATACCATCCGCAGACGACAGACAAAGTAAGTGCACTATACAGACACTTGAGGATTTTCTACGCGCATGCACTTTAGAGTAAAAAGGATCTTGGAAGGATCATCTACAATTAGTAGAATTCACGTACAACAACAACTGTCATTCCAGTATCAGCATGGCAACATTCAAAGCCCTGTACGGGCGGAGATGCCTTTGACGACCGCTCCCGCACCCTTGGTTAATTCGGTCAGATTAATGTCCAAATCATTTGTGATGTTTGTTGTAATCGGATACGAGAGGGAATATCAAAAACCACTTTTAATTTAAGCAAGTTAATTTCGAGTGGCAACTTTTTTTACTTGGGAAGTCCAAGGTCGAACTCAGGGAGGCAGCTGTCTCCTTAGGTCAAATTTTAGCAAAATCCAATGTTCTATTTTCAGAGGGAATATTTTTGGTCTTTTTCGATTTTTTATGCAATACACATGTAAAATCAGGCCAAATTAAATGTTAATTCAGAAAGATGGTCAAATTAATTCCAAAAATTATCAAACTTGGCCAGATGATGAAATGGGATGAAATTAAGCTACCCTAATTTTTTAGAATTTTCTGTTGCACGGATAATAAAATATGCAGACTTTAGTGAAAATGACTAAATCAACTTTAATAATTACCAAACTATGATATTTCTCAGAAATAAAATTAATCCAAATAGGTCTAATTAAGAGCTATCCAAATCAACTTGAATTTCCCTAAAACACTTCACGGTTGATTAACTAAAAATCGATTAAGGTTTTCACTAAATGATTTTTCTAAGACAAACTATACGTGCAAATAGTGTGATTTTTGGATATGTTGTAGCATAGACCTATATCTACCAATGATGATTTTTCAGAGATTTTTCGATAAGCAGAGAAGATGCAATCAATTGATCAATCAAAATGGGTAAAATGTTGTAATTTTCACCAAATTAACTTCCATAAGTATTCTGCAAATCAGAAAAATACAAATAAATGGTAAAATGGTAGAACAAGAGTTATACTACACAATGCAGCAATTTTCGGAATTAAAAATAGATGACAGAATGATGACAAAATAAACATACAAATGCAGGGGTATGAATGCAATATAGAAATGAAACTAAACAACTTAAAACGTGCACATAGACTCTTTTGCAGTAACTAAAACTTAGAATGAAAATTATGCAATTTTTACAATACAAAAAAATGAAATTGGACCTTCTCTTTTCTTGCTTCCCACGCAGGTACACAAGGAGCTGCTAGGGCTGAATGGGGCGTTGGCGGCGGGAGCGACGTGGCCTAGCGCCGCGACTGAAGCGGCGTCAGCGACGAGGACGGTGCGCGCGAGGCGCGCTGGAGGGCTGCTTGCGAGCGGAGGTGCTGGAAGTGGACGACGTGGCGGCCTGGAGAAGAGAACGCGGGGCGGAGCGACGCTCTCGGCCGCGCGCTTCAGCGGTCGGGCGGCGCAGTCGAGCGGAGGGGCGACGAGCTGCGCACCGCGCGGAGGAGGTGCGTGGGCGGCACCGCTCGATGGCGCGGTTGGCGGAGATCGGGTGCACGCTCGCGGAGGCTGGGCGGCAGGCCGCGGTGCTGCGGCTGTGGCCCGCGGCCATCGTGAAGGCGCCGCACGAGGGCGGCGCGGAGATCGAGGGGCGGGTGCGCAGGCGCGGAGCTCGGCCAGGCGGGCCGCTTGCTGGCGGGCGGCGGTCACGTGCGGCCTTCTCCAGGAAGATGGCGACTTGGCTGATGGGAGGCCGGGCCGAACCTGCAGCTTGTTTTTTTTATTTTTTTTTTGTTTTTGCAATTTTTTTGTATTTTTGTTTGGTTTAAACAGGAAATGTAGTAATGAAATGCAAAGGAGGTGATGATGATTGTGTGGTGAGATACGAATGATGGTGGTGGTTGATGAAAATAATTTGTTTGTGATGGTGTTTGGTGAATAAGGGAAAAAATGTTAGATAAAAATAATGACAAGGAAAAGTTGGGAATCACTTACCAGTGGTTTGCCAAAAGTGGAGTCGCGTGTACGGCTTCCGTTGTGGCTTCGAGGAGACGGCGGTCTCCGAAGCTTGGCAGCGAGTTTCGAAAATCTCCTGCTACGTGAGCGGTGCTCCACGGATCTCACCTAAGCCTTATCATCGCTCTACCTATTGCGCCACAGCTGTCACCAATGACACATCAAAGGGGGCTCGAGGCTCTCTTTCTCTCAAGAACTGTGGATGAAGATGAAGAGAGGAGGTGATGAGAATATAAAGAAGAGGAGGGAGTTAGAAAATAGGTGGAGAAAGTAGAGTAGTGAGAAGTTATTGGTGACTTGGAGTGGGGATTAAGAAAAGAAGAGGTAAAAGGGGGATAAATAATAATATAATAATGATATCAAATAAGAAGGCTACTAAAAATAACAATAATTAAAAATAATAATAATAAAATAATAAAATCCGAAAATAAAAAAAATAAGTCCGAAAATCAAAAATTGGAGTGACATGTGGCGGCTCCAGGAGCTGCCACATGTCGCTCCTAGAAAATTCAAAGATTAAATGTAAAGAAAATCAAAAAGAAATAACAAAAGGGACTAAATCAAAAAGTGATCAACACAAAAGTTGCTCGTCTCAACGAGATCTACAACTTTCGTGAAGGGCCGAAAATCAAATGAAATCATCTGTACAAAATGTATTTTTGGGTGGCACCTTATATGTATAAAATACCACATTTTTATCTTTTGCATTTGTTTTGTCATTTTTAAAAGAGAGAAAAATCAAAATAAAAATAGAGAAAATATGAGGAGAATATTTACAATTTAATCTATTTTTTTGGATTTTTAATAATGAAGAAAATAAAATGATAAAATGCAGGGGTAAAACGGTCATTTTGTATAATGAACAAAAGGGGCCCAAAACCCAAGTTTTGCATACAAACTCTGATTTTATTGAAATTGGTCTTGTTTCGAAGGTCTTTGAATGTATATTACTTTAAAAGTGAGTAGACCTGATTCGGAGGTCGTATGAGAGAGATATACACATTTTAAGGTTCATGGTTTCAGACTTGAGTTGGGGTTTTATTGGTCAATTTTGTAAGTTAGTATTTTTTTGGATATTTTTCTTTAATTAATGTTAGTAATATATACACAATAGAGTTAGTTTTATTGGATTCGAAGTTAGTATAAAATATATACAAATAAGGTATTTTATCTAATATACAGGTGAATATTTACAAGTGAAATTGGCTTCTTATTTTATGCAAATATGAATGCTAAGATGCAGATATTACGCTTTCATGTATGAATGCTAATTATGCAGGATAAGGGGAAATATGCTACTATTTACTCCGGAACAAAGCTCTATTTTCAACTTTTAGAGTGATGAATCACGGATTCATCAGCCTTACACCGCTCAGTTGGCGTGAGGTAGGTAATCATGCTATTTACTATGTAAATCTTCTGAAGGAGACTACAAGAGTTATTGATCTAGTGAGGCGGAAGCTTCTGACAGCACAGAGCCGTCAAAAAAACTATGCGGACCGTCGTAGGAGAGATATGGGGTTTCAGGTATCCAATCCCTTTCTCATACTCCATTTGTAACATGACATTATAAGTTTTAGCTTAATTTGAACAAATTTCCTAAAATTGCAGGTGGGAGATTGGGTATTTTTCTGTGCGTCTCTCATGAAGGGAATATAGAGATTTGACATTCGTGGCAAGTTGGCACCACGATATGTTGGTCCATTCGAGATTCTGGCTAGAGTGGGGAAGGCGACCTACTGTGTAGCCCTTCCTTCACATCTTTCGACACGACATTTTTCATATATCAAATCTGAGGAAGTATGCGTACAAACTTCAACACGTCATCAGCTACGATAATCTTGACATAGAGCTAGACTTGACATATAAGGCCAGTGCAGATACTAGACAATGTTATAAAGAAGCTTCACGACAAGGAGATTCCATTGGTCAAAGTGTTGTGGCACCAACATGACGTCGAGGAGGCGACGTAGGAGACTGAAGATGACATACTGGCACACTACCCACATCTCTTCTCAGGTAATCATTGAAACAAGCCATTGTAATTACATACATGTTAAAAGGATATGGCTTGTTTTTCCTTTAAGGTTTTTATGGGTTCAAAACCCTTTGAGGTTTTTATGGTCAGATGAAACACCAACAAGACACGTAGGAACCTCGATCGAGTCTCCAAGATGAGACTCTCATTGAGGTTTTTATATTTGTAACATCAGGATCCAATTAAACTTAACCCAACTCAATTAGGGTCCGTTTAATCCAATAAAGTTATCCGTCAATATTGAATAACCTAAATCAATCAGTTGATCGTAACTTAATAGTTTTTCAATCGCAATCGATCAAAAGTCGGTCGCATCATAATGCATGCCACAGAAAAGCCACGACGCAAGTTAGGAAACTGCGAAACAAACCTAGATCGTCATAAAGTTCGATTCAACGAAATAAGACCAACGGAATCGACCGTTCGTTAATTAGAGGTCACTTGATATTTCTAAATCGCAAAATTTAACCATAAATCAAAATCGTATCTCGAAAACTTTGGAGATCTAAATCCGATCAAAAATATATCAATATTATACTCATATTGATCGTCGTTCAGAGATTATCAAATCGAGATATTGTGCGTCAAAATTGGAGGCTCGATATACACATACAGATTTTTTTTAAAACATCTCAAATAAATGAATTTCCTATAATTCAGTTATTGTAGGTGGAAGATTGGGTGTTTTTCTGTATATGTCTCATGAAGAGAATACAGAGATTTGGCGTTCGTGGTAAGTTGGTGCCACGATATGTTGGTCCATTCAAGATTCTGGCTAGAGTAGGGAAGGTGACCTACTGTGTAGTCCTTCCTCCACATTTTTCGGGTATTCACAACATTTTTCATGTATCCAATCTGAGGAAGTATGTGCATAACCCTCGACACGTCACCAGCTACGAGAATCTTGACATGGAGGTAGACCTGACATATGAAGAGAGACCAGTGCAGATACTAGACAACGCTAGGAAGAAGATTCACAGTAAGGAGATTTCATTGGTCAAGGTGTTGTGGCACCGACACAACGTCGAGAAGGCAACGTAGGAGACTGAAGATGACATACGAGCATCATACCCACATCTCTTCTCAAGTAACCATTGAAACAAGCCTTTGTAATTACATACATGTTAAAAGGATATAACTTGTTTTTCCTTTAAGGTTTTTATGGGTACAAAACCCTTTGAGGTTATTATGGTCAGATGGAACACCAACAAGACACGTAGGAACCTTGACTCGAGTCTCGAGGATGAGACTCTCATTGAGATTTTTATATTTGTAACATCCATATCCAATTAAACTGAACCCGACTCAATTAGGGTTCGTTTAACCAAATAAAGTTATCAGTCAATATTAAATAACCTAAATCGATCAATTGATCGTAAATTAAAAGTTTTTCGTTTGCAATCAATCAAAAGTCGGTCGCATCATAATGCGTACCGCAGAAAAGCCACGACGTAAATTTGGAAACTGCGAAACAAACCGATACCGTCATAAAGTTCAATTCGACTAAATAAGACAAAGAAATTGATCATTCGTTAATCAAAGGTCGTTTGATATTTCTAAATCTCAAAATTTAACAATAAATCAACACCGTATCTCAAAAATTTTGGAGATCTAAATCAGATAAAAAATATCAATATTATACTGATATTGATCGTCGTTCAGAGACGATCAAATTGAAATATTGTGCATCGAAATTGGAGGCTCCATATACGCATACAGATTTTTTTAAAACATCTTATAAATGAATTAAAAATTAATTAACGCTACAGACTGTCTTTGTTGCATATTTTTTTAAAAGACGAAACATGCCCTTTCTGCGTCCGAGGCTGGGGAGTGGGTTCTTCTTCCGGTTCTGGTTGGATGATTGGACTGGGGATGGGGTGTTGGCCTCTAGGTTCCCGAGGCTGGCAGCCCTGGCGGCTGACAGGGGCGTGCGTGTGGCCGAGGTGGCTGATTCAGGTTTGTGGGCTCCGAGGTTTCTCTCTGATCTCTCCGATCAGAGGGCGGAGGAATTTTTGCGGCCTATAAATGAGATTCCTGCCGTTGAGGAGATGTTTGGAGACCCTGATCGCTTCTTTTGGGCGGAGGACAAGTTCTCGGTGAAGGTGGCATACCGGATGTTGAGAGCTGGTGCAATAAATGACGATGATGAACTTTCTGCGGACATGAAGGTGATTTGGGCGGCAAAAACTCCTAACCGGGTCAAGGTCTTCCTCTGGTGCCTCAGGATAAACCTTCTTTGTGATAAGGTGAGGAGGGGAAGGCTTCTGGGTTCTACTGATCTGCAGTGTGACAGGTGTGGGGAGGAGGTGGAAGACGCGGATCACCTCTTCTTCGGTTGCACGACCTCGGCGCAGGTTTGGGACGCAGTGGGTATTCCGTGTGTTCGGACATCCGGCCTGGGTCCTTTCTGGCGGTCTGTCCGTTTGGTGGGGCTTGGCTCCACGGGGGATGTCTCGAGGCCCTTCGTCGTTCTGTGGGCGATATGGCTTGGCAGGAAAGATATTGTTTTCAAGGTGCAGCGGTTCCACTGGGAAAATGTAGTTGCTCATTGTAATGTTGTGCACAATGAGGAAATAGATGGCGGGGATGGCGGCTCCAGGGGCGATTCCAAGGGCGACGGGGAAGGCGGTCGTGCGCTACGCTCCTACCGAGAGGGACAAGGGGAAGGGCTGCGCTTCATCCTCTCAGGATGTCAGCCCCCAGTTCGTGGCGGCCGAAGGGGAGGAGAAGCTTCTAAAGGATCCTGCTTGGGTGACGGTCTCTCGCAAGAAGCGTGGTCGCACATGCTGGCGATGTGGGGTTAAGGGCCATTTGGCTTCGGTCTGTGCAGCAAGGCCTCATTGCTTCTCTTGCGGTGGCCTCGGCCACAAGCAAGCGGGGTGTGGTGCCTTTCATCGGGGGCCTGTCGGTTTCTCTCTCGGTGGCCATCCACCTCGACGGAATGCCGTTGTCTCGGGGAGGCTGCATGCAGATCGTTTTGCCTCGACCTCTGCCTCAAGGTCCTTCGCGCAGGTGGTGGCGGGGAGAGGACCATGCTCTTCGACGGAGGGTGATGGGTCTTCAGGGAAACATGGCTTTCAAACACTTCCTGCTCCCACGTCAAGGGTGCAGTTCGAAGCTGGGAGGGTGATGGGTGCTTCTGGGAGCGCCTCAGTGGAGGGGGCGGGGGAAACGAGGGGTGCAGCTCTTTCGGAAGGGGGGGCTGGTATGGCGCGACAAGGTGGGGTGCTGGTAGGGGTATTCCTCGACCGGTGCCTCTCCTTGGAGGAGGTGGGCAACACTCTTCTTGAGCTTCTGGGGACGAGCTTCTCGGGAGACCTGTTCCTGATGGGTTCGAAAAGATGCGGCGTTAGAGGTCTTCTTAGGGACCAGCGCTCCCGTTTGATCCGAGCGGGACCGCATGGAGGGATCGTTTGGAGAGAGTTGCGCTTCGCAGACGGTGCCTGCTCCAACCTGGAGGTTTGCGTGGCTGAGGTCAAGGGGGTCCCCTTCCTATCAAGATCCGTTCATTGCCTTCGGCGTCCGCTAAGAAAGTGGGGTGAGGTGCTGGCCGTTACCAGCGATGGCCTAACACCTGGAGATGATCCGGTGACAACGAAGATCCTTATGGAGTGCAACAAGGAATTCCTTGACAGGGCGTTTGGGCAGGTTTTCTTTGAAGTGTTAAATTTGGGAAGATTCTACTGTAGAGTTGAGTTCTCTGTGGTGCAACCTCCGCCGCCTCCACCACGGCCGGAGCGGCGGGCTCCGGTGGGGGAATCCGACAACAGCCTTGTCTCGTTTTCCGAGGAGTCGCAGCCGCGGTGGAGGGTCGCTTCGATTTTCTCGCCGCAGCTGGGGGCGCCTCTCGAGGGGGCGCCTTGCTTTGATGTTTACGTAAGGCCCTCTCCCCCTGCTGTACGTGATGGCCATCCCCCCGCATGGCATCGTTGCATGGTTGCCGCCCTCGGGAGTACGCGGGGGGACGTGGCGGGCGGTTGGGATGATGTGGAGGGTAGGTGCACGAGTTTTGATGCGGATTTGGCGTTATCGGTGGGGTCGGCTGCCTCTGCCTTTCGAATCTTCTCTCCTGGCGCTTCCATCCTTGGGCGTGCCGCCTCATCATCACTCGGTGTCGTACGTCAATCCGTTCCTCGGGTTGCTGACGCAGGCCTGCTCCATTTCTCAAGCGAGGATCCTTCCTTTGCCCCGGGTCGGGCGAATGCTCCTTCAGATCCGGTCCACCCTCTTCTCCCTCCTCCGCAGCCGGATCCTTCCTCTGACCCGGGTCGGGCGGGTGCTTCTTCGGATTCGGACCTCCCTCTGGTCTTTCTCCCGCAGTCGGGCCAGGGCGCCCTGCCCATTTCATCAAGCTTGTTCCTTACACAGCTCTCAGACTCCTCCTCCTTCGATCGCAATCCGGGGTCTTCTGCGCTCCAGGCTGGGTCGGCGTCTTCTGCACCTCAGACTGGGGCTTCGGCTGTGGTGGGGGGCTCGCATGGGCCTTCGGCTTCGGTGGGGGACATGGAGTCCCTCACTGCCATGGCTTCAGCCTCCGAATCCTCGAAGAGATCTTGCAAGCGTTACAGAAGAAGACGGACCGCGCGCTCGCGGTCTAGGGAGCACCACACTTGCCTGTCCTTCGAAGAGGCGGTGGCGGAAGCGGCGGGAGTGGTACCTTCAGGGGATCTCAACGAGGTTGCCAAATGAAGGTCCTCTCATGGAACGTTCGGGGGTTGGGGGATGCGGCTAAGAGAAATACAATGGGCTCCAGATTCAAGGAATGGGGGTGCGACGCTGTCCTCCTTCAAGAAACCAAGCTGGCCTCTCTGGACGATGATGTTTGGCGTTCCCTCAGGGGGGGGGGGGGGATCTTGACCAGTTCTCTGCTCTCCCTTCGGCGGGAAGTGCGGGGGGGTTGCTTATCGCATGGAAGTCTTCTCGTTTCTCCCTTGTCTCTACTGTGAAGGGAAACCACTCCATCTCGGTCCTGCTCTCCAGGAAGGAGGACTCTCTCTCCTTCCTTCTCTCCTGCGCCTACGGCCCTTGCGACGCGGCGAGAAGGAAGGAGCTCTGGGAGGAGCTTCGCAACGCCTCCGTGGCCTTCGCGGGCTTGCCTTGGCTTATCGGAGGGGATTTTAATGTCACGCTCCGTTCCACGGATAGACCCCGGTTCAGGGGGGGTTCGGACCCGGGATCGGCGGAGTTCAAGGCTTTCGTCAATGACTTGGCTCTTCAGGACTTAACGGCGACAGACGTCAGGTTCACTTGGAGGAACTCTTCTTCGAAATCATGCATTGATAGGTTTTTCGCGTCCACGGCCTTCATGGATCTATTCCCTCTGGCGGTGGTCCTCTCGCGTCCACGCGCGTTTTCCGATCATTCTCCGATCGTCTGGGATGCACAGGTGCCTTCCCTACGGGCAGGCCTCTTCAGGTACGAGAAATGTTGGCTGCTTGAGGAGGACTTCCGCGCGCTGGTGGCTTCCTCTTGGACGGAACCTTGTGAAGGTCGATCGGCGGTGACCAGGTTCCGCATGAAGCTGGAGCGGCTGAGGGGCGTTCTGTCCCATTTCAAGAAAAGATCGCGGGAGACTAGGCTTGCGGCGAGGAAGGAGGCGGAGGCTATCGTCAACGAGCTGGACTCCTTGGAGGGGCTGAGGGAGCTCCGTGACGACGAGTTGGCTTCCAGATCGGCGGCGATGGCTGCGGTTGAGAGGGAGGAGAGGAAGAGGGTCACGGAATGGCGTCAGCGTGCGAAGCTGAGGTGGATCAAAGAAGGCGACACGAACTCCTCCTTTTTTCACAGAACGGCTTCAAACAGGAAGCGGTCAAGCCTGGTTCGCTCCTTGTCGGTTGGGGGGCGCGAGGTGGTGGGTGAGGACGCGATTGGGAATGCGGTGGTGGATTACTTCAGGGACTTCTCTTCGGTTCGTTTACCTAGACGCTGGCGCTGGTTGGGGGAGGATGTTCCTACCCTTTCCTCCGCGCACTGTGCTGAGCTGATCCGCGGCTTCTCCATCGATGAAGTAAAGGCTGCTGTATGGGATCTCAATGTCGATGCCTCGCCAGGCCCCGATGGCTTCCCTATAGCCTTCTACAGGGATTTTTGGGATGTCGTGGGCCAGGATGTTTGGGAGGTTGTCGTGGAATTCTCGTCGGGAAATCTTGGCTTCGATGGGATTAATAGGGCTCTTCTTGTTCTAATTCCGAAATCCCAATCTCCAACGGCTATTGATGACTATCGACCTATTGCAATCTCGAATGCTCTGTACTTGATTGTTGCGAAAGTGCTTGCGAGGAGATTGGCGGTTCTTTTAGATTTTTTGATTCATCCTTCACAGGTGGCTTTCATCCCCGGTCGCTCGATCTCCGATGTGACGGCCCTTGCGTCTGAGATGGTGGAAAGCTGGGTCAGGCAAGAGAAACGCGGCTTTCTCTGGAAGGTCGACTTCGCAAAGGCTTATGACTCATTGGACTGGAGCTTCCTTTGGTCTGTGTTGCGCGCCCGCGGATTCCCTCATATTTGGATCTCCTGGATGCGTCGATGTGTCTCTACGGCATCCTTTTCGGTCATGCTGAATGGGCGTCTCGTTGGTAGCCGGTTTCAACCAAGGAGGGGTGTACGACAGGGGTGCCCCCTGGCACCCATGCTCTTCGTCATTGCCGCTGACGTTCTCCCGAGAATGGCGGATCGGGTGATCGCGAGGGGCTTCTCTTCTGGCTTCTCGTGTAACTTCAGCAACTGTCCTACACTTCAATATGCGGACGACACAATCGCCTTCATTGAGGGGGGTCTGGAGGAGGTTAATGGAATGGCGGTCACCTTCGATATCTTTAGCGACCTATCGGGGTTACGAACCAACCACTCAAAATCGAAGGTGATCCCTTTCGCTTGGGATGATCGTTATGCGGCGGCTTGTGGCTTGACTCTGGGATGCCCCCCCACTACTCTTCCAATCGATTACCTGGGCCTGCCGCTTGGCGCGAGAAGGACGAGATTGTCTCATTGGAACAGGATCATTGATAAGGCGGAGAGAAGACTTACTGGTTGGGGTGCGGCGATGCTTTCCAGGGGTGGGCGCCTCGTGCTCATCAGGTCGGTTCTGGCGGCCATTCCTATCTATTTTCTGGCGAATTGGTCCATTCCGGTGGGGATCAGGAGGAGGCTCGAGGGCCTTATGCGGACATTTCTTTGGGGGAAAAGGGGCTCCGCATCGCGGGGCATCCATCTGGTGGCCTGGAAGGAGGTGGCGAAGAGGAAGTGCGACGGTGGGCTCGGGATTCGGAGCCTGGATCTGGTAAACGACGCTCTCATGCTTAAATGGGTCAACAAACTTTGGGGTACCGCCTCTGGCTTCTTCCCCTCTATGCTACGTGATATTCTCTCCATCGGGGTTGACATGTTGCGAGATGCTGACGCTGCGCGTTCTGGGACGCCTTTTTGGAGGGGAATCGCCTCGGCGGCTAGGCGGTTCTCTCATCTGTTCAAGCGGGTGCTGGGTGATGGAAACTCCTTCCTCTTTTGGCACGACGCGTGGGCGGGGGACGCCACTCTCGGTAGCTCCTTCCCTCGCCTCTGTGCCTTGGCGACGAACTCGGGTGCTTCAGTAGCCTCCGCTTGGGATGGGAGCGGCTGGTTCCCATGCTTTGCGGCAAACCTCTCCGACGATCGCTTCGATGACTTCTTGCGTCTCCTGCACCAGCTTAGGGATGCGCCAACACCTTCCAGTGGAAGGGATCACTGGATATGGCGTGGCGGCGCTTTCTCTGCGAGGCGGGCTTTCAAGACCATCTCCCACCAACCAGTCTCCGATCGTACCTCACTTTGCAATGATCTGGGATGGCTGTGGACCCTAAATTTGCCGGAAAAGGTGGCTTTCTTCTTGTGGCTTCTGCGCCGCGGTAGGATATTGACCCGGGATAGGTGTGCTATTTTTTTATCGGGGGATGGCTCCACGGATTGCGTACTGTGCTCCGGCGAGTTGGAGACCTTGCAACATCTGTTCTTCGGCTGTCCGTGCTCTACCTCCATTTGGGAGGGCCTCAATGTATCTTGGGTGGACGTTTCTTCGGCCGACTCTTTCTGGATCTCCTTGCGCTCTCGTGCGGATCGTCAAAGACGGGAGCTGCTCCGCCCCCTTGCTTGCATCTGGGCCTTATGGCTCGCTAGAAACGCCAAGATCTTCGGGGGCCAAAGATTTTACAGGGAAAACGTTTTCGCGCATGTGGAATTACTTTTGAATGAGTGGTTGCTGCGGTGACACTATTGTCGGGTGTGGTGACTGGGATTGTGGACTGTGATTTAGACAGGGATCCTCTTGATCCCGGGTGCTTGGCATCACATTGTTCCTCTCTCCCCGTCTCCCTCTTCTCGCTTTTTAATAAAATTGGGGCGAACACCACCACGTGTCTCCCCCGAACCTTTCTGTGTTCAAAAAAAAATGTTGTGCACAATTTCTGGATCTCTATCTGATGTACTTTGCTCTTGCTTAATGAATATTTTGGTGTGGTGACTCCCGCCTTGGGAGGGCGCCCCCTCTTTTTATAATCAAAAAAAAGAACTATTGGAACTCCCGATACTAGCATGTAAATTTTTTATCTATTGCACAAAGTTGGTTGTACTAATAAGCTCGATATTGTGCAGCTCGGATAATCGCTTTCATTTCATCCAAAAGATTCTACATGAAGCTCGTAGTGTGGGGCTTGTAGCTCCACACAAGTGTGTCCAACATGGCCTTGAAAAAGGAAAGATGTGGAAGTGAAAACTATATGTAAAAGTATAGCTAACATGACCTTGAAATATGAAAAATATAAACCGAGAAAACTTACTCCATAAAATGAAGTAGATTTTGTGTTTCTAAGTGATTGAGCGAGTTCTTATCAATGTTTTGAAAATCGGAACGGACCAACCTGTTCGACCGGTGAACCGGGCCTGGACCGGTCTGGTTAACCGGTTCTTGCCGATTCGGTTTGAATGTTCAAATTTATCAACACATCAGTTCAACTTATCATTTTAACCTGGTTTAACTCAGATTCAAATGAAGTTGAACCGTATTTAATTTATAATTTATTTAAAAATAATGCTAGTAGTGGGAGTTGAACCCATGACCATTGGTTATCTATTTCAAACTCCTAACCAACTACTCTAACACAACTTTTTGCATGTAATGGGATTGTATATAATTAAACTACTATTATGTTATAGAGCATCTAGTCCAATTAATATGTATATATATGATATATATGACAATTGATGGTGCATACAAAAAAGTATTTAATGTATAGTGTGAAATATGCATTGTCTATGTATTTTATTTCTAGTTCAAGTATATCTAAATGTATATTATATATATAAACATTGTTTCATTTCGGTTTGATTGACCGGTTCAACTACTTTTTTCTCATCGGTATGGTTTAATCGGATTCGTGGTTATCATCTGGTTGAACCGGTTTGATTACATGGTTCAATCCGATCCGACCATTTCGGTAAGATTTCCAGCTAAGTGTCCAGTTCAGTTTCAAAAACAATGGTTCTTATACCACCTCTTTTCTTCTTTGCTTCAGAATATGCTTTGATATCCAAACTTCTATGCACCAAGTACGCATGATTGGGATCCCTTCTCGCTTGCCACTTCTTGAAGCCAGACATATCCTCCTTCGCCCATCCACTGCAAAGAATTGCTAACTTCTCTTTATCGTCTAGTGCTCTAACCGAGCTCCACCATCTCATTGCCCGATCATCGTCAACCCATATATCATGGATCTTTATCTTTCTTGAAACCTTTGGCCAATGTGTGCTCGTTTTGTTTAACCCCGACATCTACGAAGGGGTTGTTGTCCTTCACTTCAAACTCAGTCTCCTCCTCGTTTTTTAAGTAGCCTTTATGAACAAATTTATAGTGCATACATTACAGGTCTTACTTATATATATCAGCATATGGTATGTGCGACCATTATAATGATCCAATACTACTAAAAACTTCTAATTAAACCTTTGTTACCTAACAATTCTATGATTCTAGCTTATTTGTTAATTAAAATTACTGTAAACCTCAACTTTTGGAGAGAAAAATCCGCCAGCAGCTACCACCCACCAAGCTTGTCTACATCACCCGCAGATCTAGGCCCAAGTGATGCTTTAGCCACATCCAGGAAGTTGATACCTTCTCTCACAAACTTCGAGCATATCTCAGCAACCAAAATGCCATGGTGGGGGTCAACACGCTCCTCTCCCAAGGCAGGGTATTTGTACGAGGGCCATCCAAAATCACTTCCTCGGGCACCTTCATTTGCTCGTCGCCACACCCTTATAGTCGTGCACTCCCGACGTCGATGGCCCTATCCTCCACACATGAAGCACTTAAGATGATCTCCACAATCTTTGGTAAGGTGGTCATCCTTCACACGCCAGAAGCAGAACCACCCATATCTTTGCATATGAATCCTCCCTAAGTTGGAAGTGACATAGGAACAAGCATTGCCCACTCGATGACAACGCCTCCCATGATAGATTTTTGTCTCTCCTTTAACCGTGCCCCTTCCTCCTTTGTGTTATCTTCTGAATCGCCTCTCTCGCTCGACATCCCCCTCATAAACATGTAAGCATAAATCTCAAAGTGTGTATTAAGGTTTAAGCTACGCCAAAGTAGTGGTCCTTTGTATGGAGTGTTTTTAATATCTAAGTAGACTAAGGTTACGAACAAGATGTATCTTCACACAAGGTGAACCTTTATAAATCATTGCATTGCGGTGCATGTCTTTGTGCTTGTTTATGTGCTTTTATAATTTGTGATTTTCTAGCACAAGTTATTAAAATATGTTAATATTTTTGCAAGTCACGATTAATCCCCTTCCCTTTAGTGTGCTTTCAAAAGAGAGGCTTCTCAGTTACATAAATAAATAGGATGAAGTGGTGTGTCACTGTGGTGTTTTTCTCATTGCTAGTGAATGAACAGCCAAAAAGAGGGTTGATACGATCAAGAAAGGTATGAGATAGAAATGTTTGTTGACACTCATGTTGTCCACCATGTTGTCCATAGTGGCGGTGGCCATGTTGTCTTTGGCAATGTTAAAACACTACAGTAGGGATTTGTTCTACAGGTTTGAAGTGGGCCCACTTAGGGCCTACTAAATCGCATTGCCCCAATATATGGATGGTGTGCTGCTCTTCGTGTGAAGATCTAAGTTACATGCTCAACTACTCAATGTCTTCACAAAAATGTTCGAGAGGCTTCATGGATGAAAATCAATATGCAGAAGTCAGTTTACGTCAAGGGTTTAAATATGGACATTGGACATTGTATCAGTACAATGTCACGAAATTTCTACGATAAATATCACCATATCGAAGATCATTTGTGAAGGAAATTCCTTTTCGGAGGCATATATCACTATACCGCCCAATATATCGGTCTCATGTCGATACCGACATATCATCGATATATCACGATACCTTGAACACTAGTTTACATGGGATTTGGCTAAAAGAATCAGAAGTCCAAGTCGTGCTAGAGGGCCTTGAACACTAGATAGGTTCAACGACCTATGACTTACCTAAGTCCACCCGTTGGTGATCATGTCTGGTAAGTTGATGGACTCTGGGTCAACGATGAAAGATTAGAGGCAAGTTTTGGAGGTTCAAAGCAATCTATCGCCTTAAGGAGGATGCCTTATTCTATTGAGAACAATGCATAATGCTATACGTCCATTGTAGACGGGGGTGGAGAATCAAATCGATAGGGTCGGAAGATAATTCATGTGCAAGAGAGCAGAGGAAATGGGTGGGGCATTTGAATTGAAGAAAGTTAAACTTGGTAGAGTGTGCATCAAGAATTTTGAGACAGTTTACAAGGTGTTATTGACCAAGTGAAACTGTCTAATGCAATCCTCGAAACTAAATATATGGGTATGCCAATATTATGAACTGATGTAATTGATCAAGTAAATAAATGATTGTGTGGATGGCGACCTTCTTGGATGTCCAAAAAGACATACCGATCATATCTTGATTAGAATCAAGTGCTGCAACTTCATAGGAAAACAAGGAAACACACTGTGACTTAAAAATAATTGATGATCAAATAACATGAAGTAAAATAACACAGCAATTAAATCAAGGCAGAACATATGGAGTAAAAGAAATTAATGGACAGTAATAAGTTTCCAACTTCTAGAGAAAATAACTCATCGATTGAGACTATGACAACAATGAGATCATATTTCATTCATGAAGGAAAGCAGACTTAGACCCAAAAGGTAGCAGACTCAGTGCAATAGATAACAATAATGGTAAACATAAAACAAAATACCGCATACCAGGACCCAAGAGGACTGCGGAGAAAGGTGGAGATGGCACCCGGCGAAGAGAGCGGCGCGATTGCCGTGGCAATTTGGTTGGCGGCAGAGGGTTCTATGTTGGGGATCGGGCAGCGGCTGTCTTGATTGGCGTTGGCGAACGACGGGTGGGTTGGTGAAGGGCTGGTGGCGGCGGAAAGGTTGTTGGGGGTGGTGGGGTTGTCGGTGACGGTGGAGCTGTCGACGGTGAGGCTGCCGGTGATGGTGGCGATGTTGGAGTGGGGCGATGGGGATTTCAGGGGAGAAGAGGTAGTGGGGGTGGTATGGTGGGGAAGCAAATCAGAGAAAAGGGTAGGTTTTGGGGAAGGAACAAAAAATGGAAGTAGAGATGCAACAATCTTTGATCTCTTTATTTTTGTTTTATACATATTTTGATATATTTTTTTCGAAATGAATACAATGACATGTATATTATTTTGATATTTGTGAATATCTGTATCTATATCTATATCTATATCTATATATATATATTCATATATAAATATGAGGAAAGAGAGACTTGAAATCCACACCCACAATCTACGTCGCGCAAAATAGGGATAATTCCTAAATACGATGATTACATGTGAAGTAAATAGTCTAAAAATATAAACTATTTACCATTGCCTCTTAATGACTGTATAGATAAGAAATTCTCTCTTCCAAACTCAAAAAAAAAGTCGTATCGAAGCGGAATAGGTGGGGCATCATATTGATTTTTTTTATCATATAAGGTGGAGGGTGGTGTGCTTGTCTCTCTTGAGTTTAAGCGGAAGAAAAAAGATCAGTTCTCTATCCAGCCCCACATGTTACGTACTACCCTACTTAATGAAGTAGGTAACCTTACATACTTGACATTTATTTTTAGTAATTTATTTTATTTTTTGAAAAATACTATCGTGGATTTTCATAAATATATCCATCTAATATGTCATTCAAATTTCGTCAGAAACAGAGACTCGTAAGCCCTCTATCAAGAATATTTCAATTACAACAAATTAAGACAGTTAAAAATATTTGTTCTGGATGGAGGGCACAGGAGTCTCTGTTTTTGACAAAATTTGAATGACATATTAGGTGGATATATTTATGAAAATCCACGATGGTATTTTCAAAAAAAATAAATTACCAAAAATAGATGTCAAGTATGTAAGGTTACATACTTCATGAAGTAGGCTCCCTTTCGGCCTTTCATCTATAAATATAGTTGTAGAATTATTTTTAATAATGCGTAGCATAATATTGTGCATTCTTTCACCATATTTGATATAATATTTATATATAGTAACACGTGATATTGTTATTGTCGCACCAACTATAGCATATGCAGATAAAAATGATATAATAGTATTTTTTTTTGCTTTTGTAGTAACAAGCATTGTTGATCCAATGGTGTGATTTTTGACACTGCTTTTTGACAGGTCATGGGTTTGAATTCTTCAAAGCACCAATCTTGGTGATTTATTTTCCAAGGAGTATTTGAATATCTGATTGATGTTTTAAATTATTACATGTGTGCTTCTGTTAGCATTTGTCATTGCATAGTTATCGTGTTACGTGTATCTTCATAAAATGGAGAACCGAATGGTAATTGTAGTTGCGGTCATGGTTCTAAAAATCGGACCAGACCGATCAATCACACACCGATCCAACCATGGACCGGTCGTTTTTTGATCAGTCCATCCAGTCCTAACTATTAAAAAGGCGATAAAGAAACCGGCATCGAACCGGTTGGGACTGGTTGAATCAAACCAGTCCAAACAAGAAATTGTGTCTACTGGATTCGAAATTACAAGTTGCAATTATGCTAATTTGCCTCTACTTTCTTCGCTTTGGATTATACAAGAAAGCAAGACAAGAGTCCTGTGATTACTTCGCTTGGGATTATCAGATATGGAAATTTTGTATCATTCGTAAAATGAATATATCAACATGTAGAATATGATTACAATGGTTGTTGACAAGGGAATCTCGTTTTTTTTTCAAAGTATATTAATCTTCCATTTGATCAATGATGGTTGTAGAGCTCCCATGTTGACGCATGACCTATATCACGTTTATGTGATTGCTAATACATAACATATGCTATGTGATTTACCACATGGACGGTATTACTGTGATTTTTTTGTTTTAATTAATCAAATGATGTGTATACATGTAAAAATTATTTTGTATGGTAGCATAACAATCAATCTCATCCATGCCAACATAAGCGCAGATAATCCATTGTAATGTTCTGGACTTAATTAGATCTCTAAAGCCTTATTCGGAAATGTTGGACCATGACTTATTGTCACCCAAAATACTTAAGTCTAAATTATCAAGTAACAATTTCAATAACTTATAATACATTATCACGTTTTGAAAGTATTATACATAGGATTACGTTGAGATGTTGCACATAGGGATGAGAGATGGTCGACCAACAAGCATGTATTAAACTCGTTAGTCATGTAGCTGTACTTCGATGACTTCTCATATCAAATTTTATCAACCATGTGTTTTAGCAATCTTTACATCGCTACACTGCTATGGGCTTGTTTGGTTGCTGGGTTGGGATGGGTTGGGATAACCTGATTGGAATAGTAGCTGTTTGGGATAGTTATGAGGGATGGAGAGGGTTGGAATAAAGAATATGTGATGTCACTATAAATTGTGATAGAATTCCATCCCATCAAAAGATGAGGGTAAATTGGATTACCTCGAAATAATCTGGGGTAACCCGATTACCAAACGCGCCCATATTATTGTGGGATGGGGCGAAATTATAGAGCAGAGAATGATGAATGAGAGTAACATAAGGATGCGATTAATGTAATTAAGAAATATTAAATTTAATGTGTTTCTGATGTGAAGATTAGTCACAATTAAGGTGATTATGGTGATTGAGAGAGGATGCTTCCTCCACGCAAGTTTTATTGTAATTTCAGAAGCACGTACAAGAAAATCATTAACCATTTCTTACATTGTCGTTAATGCACTTTAAAGCAGTTATATTTCATCTCCATCATCTTATGATTAGCTTTTTTTAATAGTATCATAGCAGAAATGTATAAATACAGCAATATAGATATCCTTATGGTTCATTTATGTGTCTAGCAAAATGTATTACATGGTGACGACGGATATAAGCTTTAGACGTCAATATTGTAACATCTAATATTGAGGGTGCGTTTGATTGTCGGGTTACCTCCGGATAAATTAGGAGACGGTAACTCATTTTTGTATCTTGATGTTTGGATAGAGAGTTTTGTGTTGAGTAGGTTTGTTTGTTGTGATATGATTTTATTGGAGTTTGGATAGTGGGTAGTTATTGTGATGTGATTGTATTGAAGTTTGTAAAAGTGAGTAGAAGTTGAGTAGTTTATAATTTTTAGATGATATAATGGTATAATATATTATTTTTTGATGGAAAAGATGAAAGAAAAATGATTTATGTAGTGTATTAAAAAATAGAGGAATAATGGACCACACAAGTAAGAGAAGGGGTGGATTTTGGGAGATAAACCCCACAAAGTAAGGGTTAACTAGGGATGCCAACGGGTCGGGTTTGGGGCGGGTATTACTATTCCCAAACCCATACCCATTTATAATATCACTACTCATACCCGCCCATTTATTAAATGGGTAATTTCTAGCGGGTACCCATATACATGTTGGATACCCGTGTATCCAATGGATACCCATATATCTTGGACATGGTAAATCTTAAGTTGTTTATAAATGTATACAAGATTTTCACAAATAGACGAAATAGAACGAGATCGTGTAATATGGTGATTCATAAAAATGTGCAATATATAGAGAATATTAAAGTTTTATATATGTTAAGTGTTTAACTCTTTTGTGTTGATAGTTTTTATTTATTAAAGATACAAAAGGTTAGTTGAATATGAATAAGTAGATGGAGAAGAGAAAATGGAGTTGGATATTTATACATATAGATCGACACATATTAGATATGAAATGGATTTGGAGCTACTTTGATTAAAATGCAACACACATGTATATCTTTATATTTTTTATTATTCGGGTTTGGGGCAGTTTTGGGTTCGGGTACCCGCAAGGCAATCCCAAACTCCTACCCATACCCGCATGGGTAGTTAATTCAAATCCCAAACCCGTCCAAAAGTAAATGGAACGGGTTTCAAGACCTTAAATTGGACAGATTCGGGTCGAGTACCTAATGGATAGACCCAGATTGACATCCCTAAAAATAACCCTCTATCCAAATATTGCCTAAATAAGCAATTATGAAAATTACTTGTCAGTATACTTTATAACCCTCTTTCCATTGCTCACTTTATTAGTTCTACCTTCACCACTAGAGTTCATCAAAACACCACTTTTATAGTTTTGTCGTACCACACACTCTTTGAGGTTCAAAAAATATGAACATTTACCTTGGTCAATACAGGGCTGTATGAACTTGGTGTGGGATTGGTTTTTTAACACTGCCTTCTTTCTCCTCCTCATAGACCTCCTCCTCCTTTGCAACTCCACCCCTAATCAAAAGCGCCCAAATAATAGTTTCGAGGGCGGAGGTTGATTTGCATGGTGGAAATGTTGGGGTCATTGATGGATGGGAAGAATGATGACATTTACGAAATGTGGCTGTGGTTAAGGGAGTGCATGATAGTAGAATCTCGGAGTGGTACAACTGTAAAAGGTTTACATCGAAACAGACGGCAAGCGGGCAACAAGCTGCACCGCTAGTCCTTTTTGTATTGCAAAGCTAATCCTTCTAAACACTACATCCATAGATCTGGGATCCATCACATTACTGTTCATCACTTTTTGGATTCTCTTTAAAAGCTCAATAGCTTCCGGTGCATGCATGATTGACATGCATGAGGGATTTGATAGGGGCTTGTCCGATGAAGGGAGTTGCATTCAAAGACGATGGTCAAGTTGTGTTTAAAGGCGACAACAGTGGTCGAATGTAAGATCAGGCCCAACAAAGAATGCCGGTTTGGTTGTTGCAGAGGATGAGTTGACAGAGGGTCGGGTGTGGTTTTTCACCTTAAGATGATGATGTGGGTTGTGGCTTAGATGATGAACAAGGCGACACTCATTGTTGATTGATAAGCTCGTATCCGAAGGCCTCAAATTAACTATCTCTTATAATGCTAAGATTTAAAGAAACTCAATGAGCGAGAAGGTTGTAGTGAGTTTAGGGCAAAACCAGTGGTTGTTTTATCGATGTTAGGGGGGAGAGATCAAGGACGAAGGATGTTTGTTCAACCATGTTAGGGGTCTGTTTGGTTGCTGGGTTGGGGTGGGTTGAGATAACCTGATTGGAATAGTAGCTGTTTGAGATGGTTATGAGAGTTGGATGGGGTTGGAATAAAGAATGTGATGTGATTTCACTATGATTTGTGATAAAATTCCGTTACATGAAAAGAGGGGGGTAAACCGGGTTACCTTGGGGTAACCCGGGGGTAACCTGGTTAGCAAACGAGCCCTAGAAGATGGTGGCATTCTCCATGGATTGTCAGAGATCCCTTCTTTGTCACAATGTGTGTATTTTAATGTCGTTGTTCGGTTCAAATAATAGAAACATACATTTTATCGGTCTTGATTTTTCTCTCTTCGTTAAACAATCTTGCATTTTATACAGACAAACTTCGTAAACTGGGAATGTTCCTTTTTGAAACTTGTTTTATAACAAGGGAAGTTTATTTGTGATTATTGAGTGTTCGCATACACATATTTTCATTAAAATTGCATGAATGTGCAGTAAGAAACCGATGAGAATAATAAATATCTATAAATATTATATGTACATGAACAAGGTCAGCGTACAATCATCCTTCGTGGTTTGAAAAACATTAAAATGTTGACATTTATAGTGCTGTCGATGTTCAAAGAGGTTGCCTATCTGGTTGCCCAACAACAAAAAGTGAGCCTCCTCACATGGTATTCAAAATGTCACTCTTCATTATCCGAAGTTGATGTTTGAATGTTCATTAAGATCCCAACAACATGGGTACTAGTACTTTCGAAGTTCTCAAGGATGACAAGGTTGTAACAACATATGTTGATCAACTTGATTAACGTCTCATTATATAAGAACGATGCAAAAAAATGAACAAGCACGAAGTTTACAAAATGTTGCATAATGTAAAATCTACTAGTTGTGTCGTTGCATATCACACCAATCAATTGCTCACTGCTTCGGCTCCTCAGCATCACTACGAGATAGCATATGCTACTCTACATGGACACATTGTCGTCCGACATGCATGAGATCACATACACGGAAACAACATAATATGGGTGCAATTATACTTGGAAGGACTACTATGATGAAAGATCACCCATATTTGATCGAGAAGTTATCGTCGCGTAACTACAATCATAACAAGCCAAATATATGCATGCAATGGATCACCCTGTGGCATCCTACCCTTTAGGGGATGTTGTAGGCAACAACGATCGACACTTCCAAGATATCTAACTTTTGGTAAGTCCATAACATGCGCATTATATTAACATTCAAAATACATAACATGACTACTGACCATAGAATGAATAGCTTAAAACCGCATTCATTCTCATTAACTGTATTAATAGCATATCTCCCACGATCATAATTATATTCATCACCCATAAGTATCAAAAAAATATCATAAATATGCTCTCAAAAAGTAAATATCTCTACAATGTCTCTCATTAAAAGCGACTTTATAAGTTAATGTAACTGCACAAAACTCTTACATCCATGACTAATGAAAGCGTGTCTGTGAACTTCGAACTCTCGATTAAGTTGGAAACTATGCGTATCGGATCGTGTATCTAAACTGCTACAATCACAAATCGCAAACACGCACTAATCAACAAGGAGAAAATTTTTAATCAAGCAACTCACAATTGATAAATTATTTAATGTGAAAACCCTCCTATGAAGAGACCATGACATGGGTTTTCGTACTCGAGCTTTCAACCTGACTCAACCTGGATTTTTCTACTAACATGGATTATTTGCGCATGCAACTCAATTGTATTACAATGAGTTGATGGTATGACAATACCAAATCATATAACCTCAATAGCAAAATAAATATACAATAAAGAACCAGGTATATGAAATGATTTTATAAAGTCAGGGGCATGCTTATAATATGAGGCGTTGAATCGACATCTCTTTGGGTATGCATCGTGAACAGAACTGTAGTTCTAGGGGTTCAAATAATTAATAAAATACTTCAAAACATTCCTGAAAATAGTTGATTTACTAATTATAAACGTTAACCAAACGGAATTCAAAAATTGATCGATCAATTCAAAAGTATTAATTAATTGTTTCTGTAGACTAGAAATAGAAGTTGATCGATCCATCAAAAAGTTGACCGATCAATGTCAATCCATCAGTGCAAAAGTATTGATCGAACAATGCAAATGTGTTGATTGATCAATGTTGATCGGTAATTCTTAACTAGTAACAAAAATTTAAAGATTAAATGACAAGGGTTGATTGATTGGTTCATATGAAAATGTTTTTCAGGGTGCATGATATGCTCTAAGGTTCTTTGCAACATTACCGAAGTTACGAGTACGTGACTCAAATAATGAAAAGTCTTCAACTTCTTCTCGAGCTTGAGTTTCTTGTCTTTCAGTTTCTTGCAGCTTTATTGCTTATTTTTTTAAGCTCAACCCCGGAGATTCTCTTCTCGATTCCTCATCTTATTTGTTTTTGACCCAGTTCAAGCTAAATACACAAGTTTCGTTATCATCAAAGCATGTCTCCTTATGCAGTAATTAACTTGGGATAAAAGTTTCCAAGAGCTGTTGCTTTTGGGATCGCTTAAGTACACCTATTGTGTTCACATGAAGGTAACATTATAAGCAACTACACATAAGCCATACCAACACGAACCATTAGTGTACATGCGCACAGTCTCATCGGAAAACAAGGCTCTACAATGCGTATCTTAACTCACATCGAGTCACACGTTTGAAATGTGTATTGATTATTTGATTCTTGTTATCATATATAAACATCATAAAACTATCCAGCTCTATTATCCGGTGGTAGAAGTCCTTGGTGGGACCAAGCATAAGTTTGGTCTCTCAATCATTATCCATTAATATAACACACTCGAGTAAAAGTTTCTAAGGATATTTTCTTCCCTCTGTATATATGAAAATTGTTTGGTATTACACTACACAACCTTCTAAGTATTAACTGCATGCATAAGAGCAAACCCTATGCTTCTAACCAAACCATCATGCAACTAAGATCCATCGAAAAAACTCCAAAATACAACATCGACATCAATAAAACAAATCGTTGGGTCACAACCATCTAAGTCTCTAACCCGATGCCCAAGGGTGCATTCTCATCTCATGTGATACATGTCAATGCTATCTAGTCACCATGAAATCTCTCTTACGGAGCAGTACCAAGTTCGTAGTTGCCAATAACAGGATGTATACTTCTCGCAATTTGGTGGACATTTGAATTTTTGACCATGGTCATAATTGTGAAATTAGACATCCATTCCCACACATATTCATTCGATGGTGGCATGGCATGGGTTTCAACTCTAAAACTGCCGTATGCTTAATCTTGAACCGTCAGTTTTAGAGTGACTTGCCATGGACACAAATCATGCCGAACTATCGAGTTGTAGTGACCTTACACGAGCTCAAACAAAAGTCGACAAACCATACGTATAATAACTTGTTGGATTCGGGCCCAATTGGATCCGTTGACAACTACCCAGAATGCTTAAGCCTAAGTTGTCAAGTAGTAATCCCCACCACTTATAAACCACACCCACACTTCGTGTGGTTTTAGGTATGACACTATGTTTGGGGTTGGGGTGTTACAACCTCCCCCACTTATATTCGCAACATCCTCGTTGCGACATGCCTCATTACTTATTTTCAATGATAGTGGCGGCTGCACGCTCCAGGTAACCATTTCCTCCAACCTCTTTGTAGGGGCGGCTTCATCTCTCGGGTAGCCCTTTCCACTATTAGAGAGAATTTGGCTCTGATGCCACCTGTAACGTCCCGGGCTTAGGTCCATGGTCCGTTATCGAGGAAAACTGTCCCTGGCAACTTGTTGGATTCGAGCTCAATTGGATCCATTGACAACTACCCAAAATGCTTAAGCCCAAGTTGTCAAGTAGTAATCCCCACCACTTATAAACCACACCCACACTTCGTGTGGTTTTAGGTATGGCATTATGTTTGGGGTTGAGGTGTTACATATAATGTGACATGTCATGGACTCAAATGTTGTCCGACCCTTAATATTATAGTGACTTGTCTAATTGTACTGGATGCCATGGAATCAACACGGGGAAAATTATGGGTTGGATAGCCCGTAATTTTACGTTCAACGACTAAGATAAGCTTACACAAAAATCAAGTGGTAAATAGACAATCTAGAGATGGAAGGAAATGTGGTGAAGAAGTGCAAGCGAAGCATTATCGGGGGAGAAGAAGAGAATGAGAAAGGCGTAACGGCTTCTATTAAGTTTCGGATATGAGGTTGGGAGGTAGGTAGACCTAAATTGATATAGATTTTCAAATTCCTTGCTCTATATATTAGCATGTAATGAAGATACATTAGAATAACCCTGATTGAGTGAGAACGACACCACCTTTGGTGACATGATTCATACGCTTTTGATAACATACTTATTGTATGTGATATAAGCTTATTATACACGCTAGACCAATTATTCCTTATATGGTAATATACTTCTAATATGTGATATAGAGGCTTGATTAACCGGTGGCTCTACCATTGATAAATATGAGATTCGTTCTATACTTCATCCATTCATGACGTGGGGTTCACTGACTCTTCATTACTTACTCTTTTCAATTTATTATCTCCATATCTCTCTTATTTTCTTCTGAATATCACATTTGAAATAATAAATTTTATCTAATTTGCCTTTGATATATGATGTTATATGAGAGGAACCTGATTTTCTCTCTCAAAATATCATATGATATAAGGAGGGTCTCTGCAAGAACTTCAATAGAATTTACGTTCTTCGTGTTCTTCATCTGTTCTTCGCACTGTCAGTGTTCTTCGCTTGCTTTACACATTTCTCATTTATTCTTCACATTCCTCGTAAGTTTTCCATTTTCGTAAATTGATTTATATAGTTTTAGGACACATGAATAATTTTAGTTTAATACAAATCAAACTGGCATCATGAGAAAGTTTATACATTCAATATCAAAATCTTTATGTTGAGTAAAACCTAAGGAGGACACGACTGCCCTTACAAAGTATCAGGGTGAAATAAATTACTTTCAATTTGTGGCACTCAGTTGCCATCAAATGGATTTCGTAACAATAGATATTTTCACATTAACTGGAGGTGGGAGGGGAAATAACTAGGGTTTATGTCACAACAACATTTACCTTAAATCATTGGTAAAGAAAATTAAATGGTTATGAGAACGTAGATTTAAGAAATTGTCGTAATTCTCTTGCTATACATGATGAAGGTAAAAATCATGAATGATACGATAAATATAAAATTCTTGGAGTAACATTGTAGTTTTGGTTGAGGCGACTTGCGACGTAATAATCTCAGTTCACCCCAACTTCCAATCTCAATGTTTCCACGACTCCAGAGTCTGTGATAGGTGACATGACATATCATATAAATTAATCACATGGAATGAAAATAGATGCAAAAAAATAAAGAGGGAATAAATGAAAATGATCAACAATAGTGGGATTTTCTAATGTGAATAGTTTCATAAATCTATCAAAATTACTTTACTTTCACTTTCTTAGTTGATGGGCATCATCACATTATATTCTATGTTTTTTTAAAATCTGATGAGCACATATGAGCAAGGTTTTATAAATCGAACCGAACATCAAACTAGGCAGATATCATTTCTTGTTTTATGATTAGATCAATGGGAGTGAGTGGTCGAACTGGTGATGACGTCAGTTCATGGGTTCCAAAAATTTGAAAAGACAGAACTGTTGTATTGTTGGTTTGGTCTTATGGTTCATTTGGATCGAACTGATTTGTACTGATAGTACCATATAAATAAATATGAAAAATGCTACATCATATTATTTAGAGGATTTTGTATACTTGTGTACTTCCAAGTTTTTCCAATAACACTTACACTCTTGCTTTTTTTTACATTTACACGTGTGCCCCTATATTCTTATAAAACATGTAGTAATGATCTTTTATTAGTACAATTATGTTCTTATATTATACAGACACAAGGATAATATTGTGACTTTTATAAGAGTATTGGAGTACAAGAGAAATTGATAAAAGTTAGGGGTGTAATGTTAAGAGCAAAACTCAAATGGCATAATAAGCATATTTTGTAACATTAATACAAAACATATATATGTTCTGTATAAAATTAACATGGTAAAACTAAATCCATTTAATAATATCCGTTGTTAATTTACTACTTCCCGTAATACAAGTATGACACCATCTTCTTCATGTGTTCTTAATGGAAGTAGACAACCTCATGCACAACGTGAGAGAGAGAGAGAATACTCGTATAACAAGAATGGAGTGGCGATATATGTGTCATTGACAATTGTGGAAGAAGAGATAAAGGAGCACTGTGTGACGTGGATTAGAGTGAGACTACATTACATATATTTTTTAAAAGTTTGTATTTTATTAACTTTTTATAAATTATTTTTTGTCAAAAAAATGGATGTTGAACTGGTGGTTTGATTCAATTGGTTCAACCGTATTTAAGAGGTCCGGCCAGATTTTGGCTGGTTTTAATTTTATGAATAAAGACCGGTAGTTGGACCATTTTTCTTCCCGTTCTTGTTTTTAGTTGGTTGAACCGGTCAGTTCGGTTTGGTTTTTTAAAACTTGCATATGAGTCATCGCATAGTTAGTAGCCACCCATCCATTAGTGTTTCTTTTTAGTCTCAAGCAGTCAGTGGTAATATTTTGGGTTCTTTATTTTTCTGTCTTGATGCCCGTGTAAATGAACGATATAGTTTGCTATATAAACTCTATGTTGGTTATAAAAAGAGAAGAACGATTTTTTTTTATTTTTTTTAAATTTCAATATGTTTGTGAATGTTATCTATTATTGGATAAAGTATGGATGAGTAATTATACCCAGTAAATGGGAGGATATAATGATCTGAAATCGAGATCATGACAAATATTGATTTGCCATGTGCTATAGTGTCAAATCATGGGTATCCCATTAAACTGTAATGGGCTCAAACGACATCGACTCATGGAATCTGTAATAACTTGCCATTGGTCTAAACAATATCTAAACCAGGGGTTTAAAGTAACATATCACATACGTAGTGTCAAACAATAGGTATCGGAATAACATGCAATGGGCTAAATGATATCAGATCATGAGTATTTGAGTGACATGTCATGAGCGTTTATGGTGATCAACATTGGGCTAACTATTGGTTCAATTGGTGACTTGATATGGGTTCAAAGGTGACCTGTTGCGGGCTAAATAAGGGTTTTAAGTTGATGGCATGCAATCGGCTTAAAAATGGTCCACTATTATATGTTTGGCAACTTCAATTGATGACATGACAAATGTTCAAATATGACAATTTTTCTGGCTAATTAACGCTTTAATTGATGACCTACCATGGGTGCAATGATGACATGATGTGGATTTTCCACCTAAATAGGCATGTGAAATCAAACTTACGATCAAGCATATGTACATAGTGTATGTAATATTTTTCCATAGATAGAATTTGTGATGTATCCAACATGGGGGTGTCGTAGACTTATTTCTACATATTTTGAGCATGAAGTTTTGGATATTTCTTAAAGAAAGTGAAAGCATTTACTTCCACGTACTCAAGATAATGCCCATATAAAATCAAAATGAATGTCCGTGGCACTCGACCCCACTTTCTTCCGTGCATGTCTTCACTTTTCATGAATGGATACAAAATTGTCCATGGATTTTACAACATATTAAATCGCTCTTGTGGATCTATGGGCATATCAAATAAAACATGAAGAACTAACAATAAGAGGAATGTGAACATAATTACCTCCAATATTGTTTCCTCCTAACCTCCGGCATACATAGAAAATTTATCAAATGGTGCACCATTGGTGACGAGCAGATGCCAACTTCCCTAATATTGGCGGCTTCGGATTTTCGAACTGAAAAACATCGACGAGCTTCAATGGTTATTCGACAAGGTCTCCCAACGAGGGGAAGATGGATGCGATTATATTTAAATCTTATGGCAACCAAAACATCCATTTTATGTGGTTTCAAACTCAGATTCGATTTGGATTCGGATATTTAAAGGGATATTGACCCACACATGCTGAAATGGCCGTATATTGAGCAATAGAGCTCGAATTTTAATGTTTCTTAGGCTCAATGGAAAGTTTTGAACGAGTTTTATCTAATGAATAATCTCATATGAATATTGGAAACTTCCTACATATAAAAAAATAATATTTTACGTACTCATTGTCATAGAGGATGTTGAGTACCAATATGAGGTCAATTATGGGGACATATTATTCTTACTCGGATTCAATTGCCACTAAGATGCCACTTACATTCAAATCCGACAAGTGACATGGGGTCATGTTGTTGGAAATGATTGAAGTCCACTGCACCTGAGATCTGAACGGTGCTCACATATTGAATAATACAGTTTGTCGCTGAGTGGGAGTGGGTTGGGCGGGTGACCTAAACTTCCACCCTAAGTCTACATGTCTGACCTTCCCAGATTTAGGAGTTGTCAGTGGTTGCCTTCGACTTCAGAAATTTATTTTGGTTGTGTAAGCCTGATTGATTATTTAGAGGTGTAAAATTGAATCCGACAGCCCGAGAAGATCATCTCTTTGATTGAAAACCTTCAGGAGCTCAACTGGGCATAAGGAGACTCCATGTGCTTAATGTACTTATAATTTGATTTTTCACTAACTAAAATTGCCAAGATAAATTGGTCGAACTTTTACATCCTTCATGTGTGAAGTTGGTGAACATATGGGTTTGCATTGCATTTGTTTTGTGTGAATTGATTCCACACGTTCAAGTGCACTGTAGTACTAGATCTTCTTCATTCATTTTTTTCTCTTATACACATCCTCTTGAAATTGAGGATGGATAATTGGTCGGAGTTTTGTTCGAACTTTGCAAACCTCTCATTGAACTACTAAATAACACGTCTTCTGAGGTCCAACCCCCTTCTTTTCCTGAACTTCCCTAGATTTGATGACCCTTGTCTCAATTCGGGATTTCATGATTCATTCTTAGGGAGCGTACTTATCTTGACCAATCCTTTCCTCTCTTCAATCCTTTCACTTCTTACCGAGGAGGACTTATGCCTCAGTGAGATTGATTTAATTTCAACTACCTCATCGAAATCTAATTCCAACCCTTTTGTTGATGAAGGTATTGAAAATTCAATAAAGATGCCTCATATGAAGAATCGGGATGAGGAACGTGATGACCCTTTATAGATGATACTTGTTACGACGATCGCTTTTGAGCAGCAAAGCACATTATTTAGAGCGCTGCTAGACCAGCTTAACGTGGATACTGATGCACCTATAGATGCTACGTATAACCTGTGAACATTTGTATAGATCAAGAGCACATAGAATGTACCTTGCCACGGTCTTTTTACCTTCTAATTCTACCCTCCCCTTGATCAAAATTTCCATATGAATCAAGACCATATAGAATAGAATTCCACATGTGCAAGAGCTCGACAGATATGGAAACCTGAGAAAAGGGATAAAAAACAGGAACTACTTCGACCAGATGTGACCTCAGACAACTTATAAAATGAAGACTGTAAGCAAGTCTGAAGTTATCATGATTGTAAGCATCTGGCTTTAGCCACATCAAGACAGAAGAGAAAATGTTATAGATCAATACATGTTTATAGACAAAATCTAGGCAACAGGACTGGCCTTCTACGCATCAAAAAGCTCCAAAGTTACATGAGAGAGCCACCGAGAGCCAAAAGACATCAAATTTCACTCGAGCAAGGAGCACGTTTGGTGAGGGAGGGACCCTCAATCTGATTTGTTATGAGCCAGTTTGAGTTCTGTCAATTTTCATAGGAGATCTGAAGTAAACAATAATAGAAAATTATGTTGGGATAGGTTGTTCGCAAACCGGTGACTCAAATGAAATCTTTCCAGAGAGCTCATCAAAAACAGGGGCTTCCAAAGAATCTTCTGCATCTTACTTTACAAAAAAAACGAAAAACTAGCAAAAATCCAAGAGGTGTCAATTATGACGCTTGAACCAAGTAAACAACCATCCCTTCCATTCCATCCTTCCACAGAGTGGACGAGCAACTAAATTACAATAACATCAACCAAATAAAAATATAATGGTAAGCTAACAAATTGGTAAAAAAACTCACGTTCATGTAAAAAAATATCTTCATGGATTATGAAGAGCAAGATATTTCATTGTACTTCTTGATTGAAGAAACAACAATTACAAGAGATGGTATGATACCGGCGGCAACACTTCATGTAGTTTTTTTGGGTAAAAAGAAGGTAGAATATACTATTATATCATTTTTTATTTAAAGGCTTCATAATCAGTGATCCCACCCGTAACATGTTCTACTTAAAGAATATAAGCAGACCCTTTATCAAGAAATCTATCAAGGTTCCAAAATCATGAAGATAGGAACTACAAGAAAAAAAAGATTGATGGCGGTTTTTTTCACTATTTTTGAAGGTTTTGGTTAGCTCCTAGAAAATGATTGAGAGGTTTTATATTGCATATGCAAGTTTGGAAAACTTAAATTCCCTTTATCAATTTTTGAAGGTAGATTACTCGTCCAAAAGCAGGTTAACCCATGTTTTACCCCGTAAACTCTATACAATTATTGGGAGTTATCCCGGGATAACCGTACAAGGCTACAACGAAACGAACCTAAAACATTTTAGATTACATTTGGATTGCATGTTAAAAGTCTGTTTACCACTTTTGACAGAGTTGTAAATCTAAAAGTTGAATTAAAGAAGCAAGAAATGAATGATACCTCAGAAGCTCGGATTTGTTAATGCCTCTTCAGCAGCTCTCACAACCTCCGACTGAAGTTGTGTTTGTTTGCTCCAAACACAAAAATTTCGCATACTTTGTATCCTTCCACCTCTCACCAAAAGAAGAGAGGATCTTGGGATTCAATAACCCCAAACCCCGCTCCAGCATACCACGATTAGATGAGATTCCATCCATAAAATCCTGCATAGTCAATTTCGCCTCCCACTTCAATCTCGTGAAATCTTCATCACGAGCTGCAACCACTCCCTCTTTCGAAGAATCATCCGCAGCAACAACATTGGTGTTCATCTTCTTCCTATGAGATGCAGTAACACTCCACAACTTGCATGTCTTGATATTGCCGCCTTCTTAACATCCTCCTCCATAGTGTTATAGCTCGCTTCCCCTTTAACCACCTTCAAGTTACCCCAGATCTTCTTGAAGAGAAGGTACACCAGCTTGTCGTGATCGTTGCTGAAAACGTCCTTCTCCTTGGCTAAATTGGTAGTATACTTCTTCTTCAAGTTTCTGAGTTTTGTTACGATCTGAGTGGCGGTTAACTCCGAGTGTAGCCGCTGCTTCACCATATCCAGTAGAGCCATGACATCTCTAACAAAATTGGGGAGCTTGTACGGGTGATGGCGGTTTTTTTCACTATTTTTGGGGGGTTTTGGTTAGTTCTTAGAAAGGATTGAGAGGTGTTATACTACATCTATAAGTTTGGAAAACTTAGATTGCCTTTATCAATTTTTGAGGGTAAATTACTCGTTCAAAAGCAGATTAACCCATGGTTTACCCCTAAACTTTATACAATTATAAGAAGTTATCCCGAGCAAACCCTATAAGGCTACAACGAAACAAACCTAAAATATTTTAGATTGCATTTGGGTTAAATGTTAGAAGTTTATTTACCACTTTTTACAAGGTTATAAATCTAAAAGTTAAATTAAAGAAGCAAGAAATGAATGATACCTCAGAAGTTTGGATTTGTTAATGCTTCTTCAGTAGCTCTCACAACCTCCGACTGAAGTTGTATGTTTGCTTCAAATACAAAATTTCTCATATTTTATATCTTTCCACCTCTCACCAAAAGAAGAGAGGAACCCAGAATTCAATAACCCGAAATCCTGCTCCAGAATATCACGATTACATGAGATTCCATCCATAAAATCCGGCATAATCAATTTCGTCTCCCACTTCAATCTCGTGAAATATTCAACACGAGCTGCAACTACTCCGTCTTTCGCAGAATCGTCCGCAACAACAACATTTTTGTTCATCTCTTCCAATGAGATGCAGTAATACTCCGCAACTTGTGTTTCTTAATATTTTCGCCCTTCTTAACATCCTCCTTCCCAGTGTCATAACTCGCTTTCCCTTTAACCGACTTCAAGTTACCCCAAATCTTCTTGGAAAGAAGGTACAACAGCTTATCATGATCGTTGCTGAAAACGTTCTTCGCCTTAGCTAAATTAGCAGTATACTTTTTCTTCAACTTTCTGAGTTTTGTTGCGATCCAAGTAATGGTGAACTCCGAGTCTAGCCGCTACTTCACCATATCCAGTAGAGTCATTACATCTCTAACAAAATTGGGGAGCTCGTAGGGGGTGATTACGGTTTTTTTAACTATTTTTGAAAGTTTTGTTTAGCTAATAGAAAAGGATTAAGAGGTGTTATACTATCTCAACACACTCGTAAACCTATGACATCTCTAACAAAGTTGGAGAGCTTTATAGGGGGTGATGGCAGTTTTTTTCATTATTTTTTAAAGTTTTAATTAGCTCCTATAAAAAGATTGAGATGTGTTATAGTACATCTACAAGTTTGGAAAACTTAAATTACCTTTATCAATTTTTGAGAGTAGATTAGTCGTTCAAAAGCAGATTAACCCAAACGAACCTAAAATATTTTTAAATTGCATTTGGATTTCATGTTAAAAGTCAGTTTGCCACTTTTGATAAAGTTGTAAATCTAAAAGTTAAATTGAAGAAGTAAAAAATGAATGATACCTTAGAAGTTCGGATTTGTTAATGCCTCTTAGCAGCTTTCACAACCTCTAACTAAAGTTGTGTATGTTTGTTCCAAACACAAAATTTCTCATACTTTGTATCCTTCTACCTCTCACCAAAAGAAGAGAGGACCTCGGGATTAAATAACCCCAAACCCCGCTCCAGCATATCACGATTAAATGAGATTCCATCCGTAAAATCCGACATAATCAATTTCGCCTCCCACTTCAATCTCGTGAAATCTTCATCACGAGCTGCAACTACTCCCTTTTTCGAAAAATCGTCCGCAGCAAAAACATTGTTGTTCATCTTCTTCGTATGAGAAATAGTAACACTCCGCAACTTGTTTGCCTTGGTATTACCGCTCTTCTTAACATCCTCCTCCCCAGTATCATACCTCGCTCCCCCTTTAACCGCTTTCAAGTTACTCTAGATCTTCTTGAAGAGAAGATACATCATCTTGTAATAATCGTTGCTGAAAACGTCCTTCTCCTTAACCAAATTGACAGTATACTTTTTCTTTAAGTTTCTGAGTTTTGTTACGATCTGAGTGGCAGTAACTCCGAGTCTAGCCGCTGCTTCACCATATGTAGTAGAGACATGATATCTCTAACAAAATTGGTGAGCTCGCAGGGGTGATGGTGGCTTTTTTACTATTTTTAGAGGTTTTGGTTAGCTCATAGAAAAGGATTTAGACGTATTATACTACCCTAACACACTCGCAAATTCATTACATCTCTAACAAAATTGAGGAGATTGTAAAGGATGATGGCGGTTTTTTCATTATTTTTAAAAGTTTTGGTTATCTCTTATAAAAGGATTGAGAGTTGTTATACTACATCTATAAGTTTGGAAAACTTAATTACCTTTATTAATTTTTAAGGGTAGATTACTCATACAAAAGTAGGTTTACCTATTGTTTACCCCCCCTAAATTTTATACAATTATAGATAGTTATCATAGGGGAACCCTATAAGGAAACAACGAAACGAACCTAAAATATTTTAGATTGATTTTGAGTTGCATGTTAATAGTCTGCTTGCTACTTTTGATAGAGTTATAATCTAAAAGTTGAATTAAAGAAGGAAGAAATGAATGATAACTTAGAAGTTTAGATTTGTTAATACCTCTTCAGTAACTCTCATAACCTCCGTCTGAAGTTGTGTGTTTTTTCCAAATACAAAATTTCTCATACTTTCTATCCTTTCACCTCTCACCAAAAGAAGAAAGATCATCGGTATTAAATAACCCCAAACCCCACTCCAGTGTATCACGATTAAATGAGATTCTATCCATAAAATCCGGCATAATCAATTCCACCTCCCACTTCAATCTCGTAAAATCTTCACCACGAGCTACAAACATAACCTCTTTTAAAAAACCGTCTGCAGCAACAACATTTTGTTCATCTTCTTTCTATGACATGCTGTAAAACTTCGCAACTTCTATGCCTTGGTATTGCCGCTTTTCTTAACATCCTCCTCCATAGAGTCATAGCTCGCTTCTCCTTTAACCGCCTTCAAGTTACTTCAGATCTTTTTGGAGAAAAGGTACACCAGCTTGTTATAATTGTTGCTGAAAACGTCCTTCTCCTTGACTAAATTGGCAGTATACTTATTCTTCTTTAAGTTTCTGAGTTTTGTTGTGATCTTAGTGGCGGTGAACTCCGAGTCTAGCCGTTACTTCACCATATCCAGTAGAGCCATAACATCTCTAACAAAATTGGGGAGCTTGTAGGGGATGGTGGTGGTTTTTTCACTATTTTTTGAATTTTGGTTAGCTCTTATAAAAGTATTGAGATGTGTTATACTACCTTAACATACTCGCAAACCAATAACATCTTTAACAAAATTGGCAAGCTTGTAAGGGGTGATGGCGGTTTTTTCATTATTTTTGAAGGTTTTGTTTAAATCCTAGAAAAGAATTGAGAACTGTTATACTACATCTGAAAGTTTGGAAAACTAAGATTCCTTTTATCAATATTTGAGGGTAGATTACTCATCCAAAAGGAGGTTAATCCATTATTTACCGCTTAAACTATATACAATTATGAAGAGTTGTCCTGAGGTAACCCTACAAGGTTACAATGAAATGAATCTAAAACATTTTGGATTGCATTTGATTTGCATTTTAAAAGTATGTTTGCCACTTTTGATAGAATTGTAAATATAAAAGTTGAATTAAAGAAGTAGAAATGAATTATACCTAAGAAGTTCGGATTTTTTAATGACTCTTTAGCAACTCTCACAATCTCCGACTGAAGTTATGTGTTTGCTCCAAACACAAAATTTCTTATACTTTATATCCTTCCACCTCTCACCAAAATAAGAGAGGACTTCAGAATTAAATAACTCCAAACCCCGCTCCAGTATATTACGATTACATGAGATTCCATATATAAAATCCGGCATAATTAATTTTACCTCTCACTTCAATCTCGTGAAATCTTCACCACGAGCAGCAACCATTCCCTCTTTCGAAGAATCGTCCGCAGAAAAAACATTATTTACATTTTCTTCTTATAAAATTTAGTAAACTCTGCAACTTGTATGCCTTGCTTGACCCTTCTTAACATTTTCCTCTCCAGTGTTATATTCTGCGTCCCCTTTAACCGCCTTCAAGTTACCCCAAATCTTCTTGGAGAGAAGGTACAACAGCTTATCATTATCATTCTTGAAAACGTCCTTCTCCTTGGCTAAATTAGCAGTATACTTCTTCTTTAAATTTTTTAGTTTTGTTGCGATCTTAGTAGTGGTGAACTCCGAGTGTAACCGTTTCTTCACCATATCCAGTAGAGCCATGAAATTTCTAACAAAATTGGGGAGCTCGTAGAGGGTGATGGTGGTTTTTTCACTATTTTTTAAGGTTTTAGTTAGCTCGTACAAAAGGATTGAAAGGTATTATACTACCTTAACAAACTTGTAAACCCATGATATATCTAATAAAATTGGAGAGCTTGTAAGGGGTGATGGCGGTTTTTTCATTATTTTGGTTAACTCCTAAAAAAGGATTGAAAGGTATTATACTATATCTACAAGTTTGGAAAACTTGTATTATCTTTATCAATTTTTGAGGGTAGATTGCTCATCCAAAAGTAGGTTAACCCATGGTTTACCTCCTAAACTTTATACAATTATCGAGAGTTATCCTGTGGTAACATAACAAGGCTACAACGAAACGATTAAAATATTTTAAATTGCATTTGATTTGCATGTTAAAAGTCTGTTTGGCACTTTTGAAAGAGTTAAAATCTAAAAATTGAATTAAAGAATAAATAAATTAATGATACCTCAAAAGTTTGGATTTGTTAACGTCTTTTCAGCAACTCTCACAACCTCCGACTGAAGTTGTGTGTGTTTGTTCCAAAAATAAAATTTCTCATACTTTGTATCCTTCCACCTCTCACTAAAAGAAGAGAGGATCTCGGGATTCAATAATCCCAAACCCGGCTTCAGAATATCACGATTAAATTAGATTGCATCTATAAAATCCGTAATAATAAATTTCACCTCCACTTCAATCTTATGAAATCTCCACCACAAGCTGCAACCACTTCCTCTTTTGAAAATCATCCGCAGCAATACATTGTTATTCATCTTCTTCTTATGAGATGCAATAACACTCTACAACTTGCGTGCTTCGGTATTTCCAACCGTCTTAACATCCTCCTCTCTAGTGTAATATCTCGCTTCCCCTTTAACCGTCTTCAAGTTATACCAGATTTTCTTGGAGAGAAAGTACATCAGCTTGCCATGATCGTTGCTGAAAACGTCCTACTCCTTGGCTAAATTAACAATATACTTTTTCAAATTTCTAAGTTTTGTTGCGATCTTAGTGACGGTGAACTCCGAGTCTAGCCGCTTTTTCATCATATCCAGTAGATCCATAACATCTCTAACAAAATTGGGGAGCTCGTAGGGGGTGATGACGGTTTTTTTCACCATTTTTGGAAGTTTTGGTTAGCTCTTGAAAAAAGATTGAGAAGTGTTATACTACGTTAATACACTCGCAAACCAATGACATCTTTAACAAAATTGGGGAGCTTGTAGGGGGTAATGGCAATTTTTTCGTTATTTTTGGTGTTTTGGTTAGATCCTACAAAAGAATTGAGAGATGTTATACTACATCTGAAAGTTTTGAAAAATAAGATTCCTCTTATCAATTTTTTAGGGTAGATTACTCGTTTAAAAGCAGGTTAATTCATGGTTTACCCCCTAAACTCTATACAATTATGGTGAGATATCCTAGGATAACCCTACAAGATTACAACGAAAGGAACCTAAAACGTTTTGAATTACATTTGGATTGCATGTTAAAAGTCTATTTACCACTTTTGAAAGAGTTGTAAATTTAAAAGTTGAATTAAAGAAGAATAAATGAATGATATCTAAGAAGCTCGGATTTGTTAATGCTTCTTCCGCAGCTTTCACAATCTCCGACTGAAGTTGTGTATGTTTCCTCCAAACACAAAATTTCTCATACTTTATATTCTTGCACATCTAATCAAAAGAAGAAAGAACTTTAGAATTCAATAACCCTAAACCTCGCTTCAATATATCACGATTATATGAGATTCCATCCATAAAATCCGGCATAATTAATTTCGCCTCTTACTTCAATCTCGTGAAATCTTCACCACGAGTTGCAACCACTCCTTCTTTCGAAGAATCGCCCGCAGTAAAAACATTATTATTCATTTTCTTCCTATGAAATGTAGTAACACTCCGCAACTTGTATGCATTGGAATTGGCCCTTCTTAACATTCTCCTCCTCAGTGTTATGGCTCGCTTCCTCTTTAACCGCCTTCAAGTTACCCCAGATCTTTTGGAGAGAAGGTACACCAGCTTGTAGTGATCGTTGTTGAAAACATCCTTCTCCTTAGCTAAATTGGCAGTATACTTCTTCTTCAAGTTTCTGACTTTTGTTGCGATATAAGTGACGGTGAACTCCGAGTCTATCTGTTGCTTCACCATATCAAGTAGAGCGATAACATCTCTAACAAAATTCAGGAGCTTGTAGGGGGTGATGCGATTTTTTGACTATTTTTTGTAGATTTTGGTTAGCTCCTGTAAAAGGATTGAGAGGTGTTATAATACTTTAACAAACTTACAAAGCAATGACATCTTTAATAAAATTGGGGAGCTTGTAGGGGGTGATGGCGGTTTTTTCACTATTTTTAAAGATTTTAGTAAGCTCTTATAAAAGGATTAAGAGGTGTTATACTAAATCTGCAAGTTTGGAAAACTTAGATTATCTTTATCAATTTTGAGGGTAGATTACTCGTCCAAAAGCAAGTTAACCCATTATTTACCTCGTAAACTCTATACAATTATGGAGAGTTATTCTGTAGTAACCCTATAAGGCTACAACGAAACGAACCTAAAACATTTTAGATTGCATTTGCGTTGAATGTTAAAAGTCTGTTTGCCACTTTTGACAGAGTTGTAATTCTAAAAGTTCAATTCAAAAGCAAGAAATGAATAATACCTTAGAAGTTCGGATTTATTAATGACTCTTCAACAGCTCTCACAACTAAAGTTGTGTGTGTTTGTTTCAAACACAAAATTTCTTATACTTTGTATCCTTCCACCTCTCACCAAAAGAAGAGAGGACCTCGGGATTAAATAATCCCAAATCCCGCTCAAGTATATCACGATTAAATGAGATTCCATCCATAAAATCCGGTATAATCAATTTCACCTCTCACTTCAATTTCGTAAAATCTTCACCACGAGCTGCAAACACACCCTCTTTCGAAGAATCGTCCGCAGCAACAATATTGTTGTTCATCTTCTTTCTATGACATGCAGTAACACTTCGCAACTTGTGTGCCTTGTTATTGTCGCTCTTCTTAACATCCTCCTCCCCAGTGTCATAGCTCGCTTCCCCTTTAACCGCCTTCAAGTTACTCCATATCTTTTTGGAGAGAAGGTATACCAAATTATCATAATCGTTGCTGAAAACGTTCTTCTCATTGGCTAAATTGGCAGTATACTACTTCTTCTTCAACTTTCTGAGTTTTGTTGCGATTTTAGTGGCGGTGAACTCCGAGTCTAGCCGCTGCATCACATATCTAGTAGAGCAATGACATCTCTAACAAAATTGGGGAGCTCGTAGGGGGTGATGATGGTTTTTTTACTATTTTTGAGAGTTTTGATTAGCTCTTGTAAAAGGATTGAGATGTGTTATACTACCTTAACACACTCGCAAACCAATGACATCTTTAACAAAATTGGGGAGCTTCTGGGGTGATGGTGATTTTTTCGTTATTTTTGGAGGTTTTGGTTAGATCCTAGAAAAGGATTGAGAGGTGTTTTACTACATCTGAAAGTTTGGAAAAATAAGATTCCTCTTATCAATTTTTGAGGGTAGATTACTCGTCCAAGAGTAGGTTAATCCATGGTTTACCCCCCTAAACTCTATATAATTATGGAGAGTTATCCTTGGGTTACCCTATAGGGTTATAACGAAACGAACCTAAAACGTTTTGAATTGCATTTGGGTTGCATGTTAAAAGTCTATTTGCCACTTTTGACAGAGTTGTAAATCTAAAAGTTGAATTAAAGAAGAAGAAATGAATGATACCTAAGAAGTTCGGATTTGTTAATGCCTCTTCAGCAGCTCTCACAATCTCCGACTGAAGTTGTGTGTGTTTGTCCAAAAACAAAATTTCTCATACTTTATATCCTTCCACCTCTAATCAAAAGAAGAGAGGATTTCAAGATACAATAATCCCAAACCCCGCTCCAGCATATCACGATTACATGAGATACCATCCATAAAATCCGGTATAACTAATTTCGCATCCTACTTCAATCTCGTTAAATCTTCACCACGAGCTGCAACCACTCCCTCTTTCGAAGAATCGTCTGCAACAACAACATTGTTGTTCATGTACTTCCTATAAGATGTAGTAACACTCTGTAACTTGTGTGCCTTCGTATTACCGCCCTTCTTAACACCTCCCTCCTCAATGTCATAGCTCACTTCCTCTTTAACCACCTTCAAGTTATCCCGTATCTTCTTGGAGAGAAGGTACACCAGCTTATCATGATCGTTGATGAAAACATCCTTCTTCTTGGCTAAATTGGCAATATACTTCTTCTTCAAGTTTCTGAGTTTTGTTGCGATCTGAGTGGCGCTGAACTCCGAGTCTAACTGTTGCTTCATCATATCCAGCAGAGCCTAGAGGTGGGGGGCGCATGCAGGCACATGCCCATGCATCTGCTGGAACTCCAGCATGCCCTCCAACAGCACCGACACGTCAAAATCGATCCAGACCTGCTCGAATAGCTTCTTGGAGGCTTTGCTGTTGGGGCCGTCCATGGGAGTGTTGGGGGCCTTGCGTTTCTCCTTGGTGGTGTTGGTGAGGCTTTGTTGGGAGGAGGGGTGGTAGCAACCATGGTTGGTTTCTTCGGAGGATGTGGAGAGTATTCCGATTCAGATGAGGGTCCTTCTTCGCCCTCCTCTTTCTCTTCTGAGGAGGAAATGGGTTTGTTGTGAGGGCAAGGGGGGTCGAGGGCGGAGGGAGGGGGAGGGGTGGGGGCGGTGTGCTCCTCATCGGAGGGAGATGAAGAGGGAAGGACGGGTTGTTTGTTCTTGTGGGCCATTAGAGGAGGAGGAGGAGAAGGACGAGGATGGGAGGGAACAACGAAGAGGGTATAGGGTTTATATAAATAAACGAAAAGAGAAAAGGTGGCCTACATTTGGGGAGGTGAGGAGTCACAGGAGGTGAGGGGTCCCACAAAAGAACAGGTTGTTTGTTCTTGCGGGCCATTGGAGGAGGAGGAGGACGAGGATGGGATGGAATGGAATGGAACGGTACGGATGGGGTTTAACTGTTTAGGATTTAAAAATCAAACGAGGAGAGAGAAGGTGGCCTACATTTGGGGAGGCGAAGGATCGTCGAGAAGACACGAAAGACTCTAATTAACGTAAGGATATAATATTGGTAAGGAAAGGATCAGCTCTTCGAAGCAGGCGACTTGTTGCCTCAATCACATCAGTTGGTTGCCAAGTTCCTCAGCTTTTGATAGAAAATACCCTTGAGAAAAGCTCATCCCCGCCCCTTTCCTCATTCTGTCTGCGCGCCTTTCTCATCCTCTTCCTATGCCCTGCCCACCTCAACACCCTCCTCTGCCAATGGTGCGCTCCTCCTCGGCACCCTTGTACGACTCCTCCAATGGCACCCTCTGCCTCAATGGCATCTCCGCCAACCACTTCTAACGGCATCCTCGTCGTTGCCAGCATTGTTTCTCCCAGCAGCATCCTCCTTTTCCTCGGCACCCCTGCACACCCTCCTCCTTGCCCTATATGAGGTGCCCAATCCCGAGTGAGACCATCAGCTCCTTGAAGCATTCCTACTTTTTCGTGTTGACAAGCTTTTCCTTGAGAATTCTCTACCTTTTTGATGCGAAATCTGGAGTTTAGTAATATTTCTGTTGTAGTCATCTTTCGGGGCAGTTATCTGTTCTCATTGGCATACGTTATACGAATTTATTTATCTGAACTCTCGTATTGATTTGACTTGTTCTTGTGCAGAAGATGCATGTAATTTTAAGTATATGCAATATCACCTTTCCATGCTATATTTCTCAAATCTGTTGTGTTGTAGTTGAACTCTTACAGCTCCACGTGAGTTCAATATATCTGATTTCTTCATCCAAAAAAGTTTGTTGTTGGTGGATGAAGGAATTTACACATATAGAGGTCAACTTAGCGAGTTAAAATTTGTCTCTTTGTTGTCTATGATTTTGATTATATTATGTTGGGAGTTCAAATGCTATGCTTGTTGTCGAAAACAGAAATTTAGTTTATTCAAGTGTCCTAGTTTTTATGTTGGTAAAGATAACATGGTCTATTTATTGTTTTGCATGTCATTAGCCTTAGATAGCTTTTGTGCACGTACAAAGTCTAGGATCATCTCTCACCCTAATTGTATGGTAACTCGATACCCCCTTCCTTTCTTCTCATGTATCTTTTCTGTGTTTGATGTTAAATGGCTACTCTTAGGTAGTAAAAATTGAGTGAGTGTGTCTCTTGTCATTCGTCTTGGTAGTAATTAGGGTGGAGCATTGGGCCAGGCCGGCCCTGACCCGACCCTGACCCGACCCGCAAAAGCCCGGGCCCGGCCCGAACCCGACATACAAATGGGCCGGGCCCGGGTCCTCATTTTTCAAAAATATTATACTTGGGCCGGGCCGGGCCCGAACCCGAAGTACAAGTGAGCCGGGCCCGGGCCCTCATATTTCAAAATATCATATTAGAACTAAATAAGGGGATACAGATTTATAGTCATAATACATCCAATATTTCCTTCATACATCAATAGTAATATTATATTGTAACAATACATCCAATATTCGTGTGTTATGGACGAATTATATCCATAACAATAAATTGGAATCAAAGTGCAACTTCATGGAATCAAAATAAGTGCGGGTTGAGCCCGACCCGAGCCCGAGCCCAACCCGAACCCGAGCCCGAACACGCGGGCCTTGGGCCGGGCCCGGGTCCTCAGTTTGCTGAAAAAAGCGGGCCTCGACCCGGCCCAAGGCCCACGGAAAATTGATGGGCTCGGGTCGGGCTTTCCTAGGTTGGGCCGGGTCGAGCCCAATGCTCCACCCTAGTAGTAATCTATTGAGACAACATGTTATTGTGGCTTGAAGGCCACAATATGTCTCGAAAAAAATAATTAAGTATGAGAAGAACGTCTATAAACTGGCCTAAATGGAATGTTTATCTTTTCTTGAACGTTATTCTATAGTTTCTCTATTTCAATGTTTCATTGTCTCAATTGTTATGTTTTTACATTCAAGAATTGATTCATGCAGTGGACAAATGATGTTGGCCATAACACCACGGATCTAAAGTACCCGTCTATTCCTTTTGTATGCCAATGTGATACATTGATTAGTTGTAATAGAAAGGGAGTAATTTGACCTTCGACGAAGATAGAAGATATTGATGACATTTGTGTTACTGCTGCAATTGCAATGCAACTATTTATGCTTTTGTGATAGTTTAGTTAACCTGTTATGGAGTTGTAAGTTGGAGTTTTGTATTGCACAAAAAGGTCGAAACTCCTGAAATATGCTATACTATTATTAATGCTTAGACCTGCTTTTGCAAAAATATCAAAAGTATTATTCATATTATTGTTGATTTATTCTTTGTATAGTTTTTTTTGTAGTATGTTGTTTGGGCTCCACGAGGAAAGATCAATTGCTATAGGTAGGATATTTATCTTTTTCTTCCCATCAGGAAGGTCGTTGAATCTTAAGAAACTTAATTAAAAGCATCTTATTAATTAGAGTTAGAGGAGTTTGGATGTACATAACATGGAGCATGTTAAGTACATTTTATGAATCATGTTAAGAACAAGTGCTAGGTAGACCCATCCAAAATATGTTGAACTGGCTACCTCAATTCCTTGTCGGAAAACATATTCAATGGGTATGATGCTATTTTTTATTTCAAAAAAAATAAAAATTTTAGAAAAATGGGACAAGAGGAGCTAAGTTAGCTTCCCTAGTGGCAGCCCCATTTAACCCTATATATATATAATGGCATCATCAATTTATTTTCCTAAAAGGGTATTTTGGTCATCATCTTTTGCATTAATTATGCACACAATCAATAAATGCATGATCGTATTACTTTCAAGATTATATGTATATGCTTCTACAAATCCACATCAACCTTTGTAAGCATTATACAAACTTTGTATAGATGTTTTAATGCCAAAAGATAGGAAGTATTCTTATATGTTTTTCACACACTTTGAGAGGGGTCATTGCTATGCTAGGTGGGATAGAAGGGAAGAAGATTCCATTTAGAAATCAGGTCATCACCAATGTTGATACATTGGAAGAAAAATGAGGATTCTGCTTGTGATGATAAGATGAGAAGAAGCCATCACTGTTGTTAGTATTGGTCGGACGGAAAGAAATAGATGATGATGGTTTAACTATCAAGATAATCATAAGGAGAGTAAATGACCATTAATGGCAGGATGCGGAACATCAAGAGAAAAAGGAGGGGTTGGAGTTGATTGTAAATGATGCATATGGAGAACTAAAATTCCCGACAATGACAATGAGTGAGATTTGAATGATGTCGAAGTCTATGCAAGAGGATTTGATGCCACCTTAATTGATGTTGGGTACGCGGAGGGAAAAAAAGAGAGTGGGAATACAAGAGAAAGATTTCAATACAAAGATAAAGAGATCGTGGGAAGGAAAATAAGTAATAAATCTTAATCTTTCATTTTCGTTGAGATCAATGATCGAGTCTCCATCTCACCACCTCATTTCTATCGATCTCGTAGGATCACTACTTTACACATGTGTTCAATACACTTACAAATCTTATACTCGTTCATTAAAAACATGCACATACAATGACACATATTAATGATACATAAAATAATGTGCAAGATATACTAAGCTTCCAATCATGTCGCTTGATGTATAACCCATGTTACAAACGGATAGGGGTTTATTCGTATCGGATCCGTCAGCATATCCGTTTTATATAGATGTTGACAATAACATCCGTATCCGCTTTTAAATGGATGCAGACATGGATATCATTTTGATCTTCATAAATTTTCGTATCGTATGTCTATTTTATCAATAAATATATTAAGATTATTTTTAACTATATGTAGCATAAATTATCTCCTTTTTTCACTGCATTTAATAAAATTATTATGAAATAAATACACTTATTATATTTATATTACGTGTAAGTTATCAAGTACACGTGCATTCAAGTTAATATTTAAAGTATTTTCAATATTATATATATTCGATTGGCATCTATTTTTACACATGTGTTTATCTTTTAAGGATACAGTAACATAATTTTCATATCCATAAATATTTCATATTTACATATGCATTCGTATTCAAATCAGTTAGATATAGATCAATAAAACTATTTCAAAATATTGTGATAGGAGACAAACATGGCGCCACTAGTCCTTTCTGGATTGCATAATCAATCCTTCTAAACACCACATCCATAAACTTAGGAATCATAACATTACCGCTCAGGACTTTTTGGACACTCTTCAAAAGTTAAACAATTTATGGTGCTAGGAATCCAAAAGTATCAAAAGCAAAAGGGATGAAGACATGTTGATTCTCCAAGCATGCTTTTCATTCTCCACCACTTTTGCTGAAGCAACTTTGAAGGCAGCGTGTCCCACTGTAAATGTCCCACTCTTCAATCCCACCCAAGGAGAAACTCTTGTCAAATCTACACAGACATGTTTCCCTCCAACCCATCCAAAATTAAGAATATCAGCAGGTCTAAGAGTTGATCTTCCCTCTTGTGGATCAGTTAAAAGTTCACAGGCGCCTTTTTCTTAGCAGCAATACCATCATGTCCAAGTACATCAAATAAAACATCTCTAACAAGATCATGTCTGTATTTAAAACCTGGAAGCTCCTTGCAATGAATTGCATGATCCCCAAAAAGTGTCTAAGCGTGCCTTATGAGAAACTAGACATAACTTATCATATGGAAATAAAGGAATCATTAGACGATATATGAGGATATAACTATACTTTACTGGTGACATGTACAGACCAAGTCCGTCAATAGGAACAACAAGGAGGAAATCTTGGGTATGGTCAGCTTGAAGATACCGAAAAACGGCCTTTGTCTAACGATTATGTTCAATTTCATCTTCTTATCCTCAATTATTTTGCTAAAAAAATACTCGCCAAAACGTTTTGGGTTTTTGTAGGGACGGTGTCCTTTTTAGAAAAGCAACTGAGCTTGAACGAGGGAATTATTTCACGAAGTCGATAAAGAGCATAATCAAAGACGGAATCCACATTGTGAATCTTACTGTGCCGCAAGATATGATACTGAAGCTCCCAAGACTGCGTCCTGAAGGCCACAAATGTATATAAAGAAGCCTCAACTGCTGGAAGTAGCCCCAAATCGTCAAGTCGAATAGGCAATGAAGCGATCCTTCATTAGAGGTCTCCAAAAAAAGGCCTTCACAGATAACAATGTCTTCAATTGCCTCTCGTAAGCCCTTATCAAATAATATAGATGCTTCCTCCATGTACGTAGGTTGACAAGTCCTTAAGTCAAATAAAAGTATTGCTAAACCCATAGATGAACGGAGTAAAAGAAGCTCACTATGGGGATCACCCAACTGAGGAAGAAGAAGCATCAATTTCACAGCTTTAGCAGCCTTTTCCAAAGCCAAACCTTCAATAAAACTTTTATTCATACTAGCTGCCCCTCCAAGCAACTTCACTCCTGAAGAAGGTCTTCCAATACATGTTGGGAACAAACCTACGATCACATGTAGGTCAGAAGAGTTCAATTTTATGAATATTCAAAACTAGACCTAAGTTTGGCCCACTCTGTTGGATTATACTCATAACCTTGGCCACATCATCTGTGTCCCTGATAATCGTACCATCATCAAGGTACCATGCATTAAGAAGTAGCTTGCATTTATCGCTGATATCATGGATAAGTGGATGTAATATGAGGGAAAAAAGGAGTAGCCCTAAAGGATTACCTTGTTGCACTCCAGCAGATGACCAGATATGTCTGTCTCCAAGATATAACCTTGCTTTCTGTCCATATAAGAACTCTACCCACAAGGAGATAGATGGACATCTTCCTCTCAGCTGACGTAGTAAGGTAAATCTGTTAACCATATTGAATGCTTAGAAAATTCCACTGTAAGCACGGAAAGAGAACCGTCATTATAACGGACGTTCAACACTCTACCGATACTGTGCAGAATAGCTTCAACTCCATCAGAAATAGCCACCCCAAACTGGAAGTCATTCATATATTTAGTCATATCTTTACTTACTCCTATCATAGCAACTTTAGGCACAAGCCGCCTCTAAATTGTACTAACTGCAATAGGACGAATCCTATTGTCGGGTTTAAGGAATGGAAACAACCCGTTATATCAGTATGGCATCTTACCGTTTGCATCTTTACATGCAAGCCAAACAATACACATTTTTAACTAAAATATAACTCAAGATACAACAAGTTAGAAAAATATTTATCTTATACTTATTTATAATCGGATAAACAGTGAGATGGTATACTTATTAAAATTTACTGAGATAAATCTTCAAGAAGATAAACCAGGCCTCAATGAATTATTATTCGTTCCCACCCAGTATTTTGAAAACCGGACCGGATCGGCCGGTTCGATCGGTCCGACCGGTGAACCGGGCCTGGACCGGTCCGGTTAACCGGTTTATAGCGGTTCGGTTCAAACATTCAAATTCTGGTTAACCCGTCCGGTTCAATCTATTTTTTTAATCCGGTTTAACCAGGTTCAACCGAAGTTGAACCACATTTAATTTTTTTAAAATAATCCTGGTGATGGGAGTTGAACCCATGACCTTTGGTTGTCTATTTCAAACTCTTAACCAACTACACTAACACAACTTTTTACATATATTGCGTTTTAAATATAATTATACTATTATTATGTTATAGAGTAACTAGTCCAAATAATATATATATGATGTGTTAGGTATTTGATGGTGTATATGAACAATATTTTATGTATAGTGTGAAATATATACATTGTCTATGTATTTTATTTATATTTAAGTATATATTATATATATTTTTATTTCATTTCGGTTTGATTATCCGGTTCAACAACTTTTTTCTCACCGGTCCGGTTTAATCCGGTTTTAAATAATGATGATGTCATCATCCGGTTGAACCGGTTTGATTACATAGTTCAACCCGTTCCGACCATTTTGAGAAGGTTCCGGTTCGGTGTCCGATTCGGTTTTAAAAACATTGTTCCCACCTATAATCGCCCGTCCCATCACTTTCTCTTCCACTCGTTGCCGCGAGCAAGGGAGGCCCCTTTCCCTCCGTTTCCTCCATGGCCTCTCACCTATCCCTTCGCTCCACTCCCTCCCCCTTCTTCCTCCCTCCACCACATCCCCACCTCCACTCCCGCCCTCTCACCCTCCTCCCTCTCATCCGCACCTTCTCCTCCTCATCATCCACAATAACGCCCACATCCACCTCCGCCCCCCTCCCCCACAACGGCCCTTCCCTCTCCAGAGGCCTCCCCGTTCCTTCTCCCCCTCGCCCCTCCACAGACGTCGTCGACCCCCACGCCTTCACTCGCGTCTTCCCCCTCGCCGCCCTCCGCCTCCCCGCCCCCCTCTGCTCCTCACTCGAGCACCGCCTCCGCGGCCACCTCCTTAACTGGCCCCGCATCCGCAACATTGCCCGTGTGCCCGGCGACGACTTCGACACCTACGTCAAGCACCTTGTCCAAAAAAATGCCGGAATTGACAACAATCGTATGGATTCACTTGTCGGTTCCGATGGCGTAGATGATGAACGGCCGCGGCTGAGTCCTATTCTGTACAGGGATAAACTCGCAAGGGAATTCAATTGCAGAGGGTTCTTGAAGTTCAGGAACTTGGCGAAGATGTCCAGACCGAAAAAGCCGAAGAAGAAGATCAAGGGGGAGAGTGATGGAGGGGAGAAGAAAGATAGGGGAGGGAGGAATTGTTTTGCGGCCGTGGAAGTTGTTGGGGAGGATGAGGACGGGGATGGCATGAGGGGGCTGCTTGGGGAGGGGTTCGAAGCTGGGAGGTGGAGCGGCCCGACGAGGTTACTATTGTTGGATGAACAGTATGCGGGGTAATTGCTTAGTTTCAGGTTGATTCTGTCTCCCAAACTGAAGTTTTAGTCTTAGATGGTACGGATAATTCTCACCACTTTAGAAAGTCTGATTGATTGTCCTCCATGGTTACCAATTAATGTTTGAAAAAGAAAAAAAAATCTGAATTTAGAGTGTTGCTTGATGGGTTCAGGTTTTCGTTTTCAGTCTGAAGTTAATGTCAGTAAAATTCTTAAAGAAGTCATGGAAGTGTAAGGAAATGCATCGGTTTAGCAAATTAACAATCCTTCTCGCAGTCTCTCCGTATGTTTAGAAAAGATGCCTACACCACCGCTTTTTGTCGCTCAATATAGATGATTAGTTTATTGTAAATGTAGAAGTGTCCACAGAAATATTTTGCTGTAGAAAATCTTGACATCTCAATTTTTTCTTCACATCAGAGCTAACTAGAGGTATTGATTTGCACTGCACATTACCAACAGAAGCAAAAGTACACATTAGAGATCTGCATTCTTTGAACCAAACCCAATATATGCTTATTCAGCACAAGGCTTGCATCCACATTACCGATATAGACCATGTTGACGCTGATCATTTAATATTCATAATGGAGACAATACTGTTTCTGAAATTCATCTGGTCAGATACATCTTTTGCATTTGGTGATCTTTGCCAATATATCGAAGGCCATCTATGAATCTGTGGATGCATCTTGCCGGTATTAATGATTATTAGATGATTGGCATCCTCATTTAGGATGTGTCTCTTTAATTGCATGAACATTTTCTATTGATATTGTTGCATATACCACATACATCCGGACATTGGAATATAATTTTGTACTTTTGTAATTTAAAAATAGATTGCAATCAGCATCATATTTCTTTCACTGTATTTTTACTAGCATCATCAATGCTTGCCTCAACAGAAAAATATGTTTTTTCTAAACCAGAACTGCTAATCTAATGTCGAAGACACAAGGGGTATTTAGGGTCTAATGTATAGTAAACGTAGATTATGGCCCAAGCTGTAACACCCAACTGTAAACATATTCCACATTGGAAATTTACAAAGTTTGAGAGTGTGTTATAAGAGTTGGTGATTACTACTTAACAACTTGGGTTGGGTAGTTGTCAATAGGTCCATCTGAGCTCAAACCTAATAAGTTTTCAGGGTCAGTTTCCTCGATAACAGATCGAGAACCGAAGTGAGACGTTAGAAATTGTATCAGAAATAGATTCCGTCTGATAGTGGAAAGGGTTATCTGAGAGATGGAACATCCTTACAAAAAGATAGAAGGAAGATGCTGCCCGGAGCGTGCAACTGTCACGGTCACTGGGAATAAGTGTTGTGCCTTGTCTCAACGACAATGTTGCAAATATAAATGTGGGAGGCTGTAACACCCCAACTCTAAACATAGTCCCACATAGGAAACTTACAAAGTTTGAGAGTGGGTTATAAGAGGGGGGATTACTACTTAACAACTTAAGTTTAATCATTTTGGGTGGTTGTCAACGGATCCATCCTGGCTCGAATTAAACAACTTGTTAGGGTCAATTTTCCTCGATAATTTATTAGGGGCTTAAGCTCATGACGTTACACAACGTTCACAAACTGCCTAGTACTGTTGGTGAAGGTTGTATAATGCAATCACTATATCCCTATTGTTTGGCCTACGCTGATGTTGTATGATATCTCTGGCAAATTATCCTATTTTTTTGGAACATAACAACGTTGAAGAAAATCATCATTACTTGAAGATTATGTGTATGCCCTTTTATATCATGGGGGAAAGGGGAGAGTTTGGATATAATTATGTGTTATTGTTATATAAAAAAATATGAAATAAGAAATTTATCCTCGGTCAGCTATTTTTTCTAAAATTTACAGAAAAGCTGATTTGAAAAATTTATGTTATGTACAATCTATTTTCCCTTCTAATTGTTGCCTTGCATGATCTAATCTCAAACCCCAATTGTTGCTATATATATCGGCATATTCTTTTGATCCATGTTTGATAGTTTCCCATAATTGGGATTCTTCTATATTGTTGTTCTTGGAACTAATATTATAAAAACTATTTTTTAAACCAAAATTTAAGTTCTTGTATCTGGTCATTGTATTGTTTTAACCATCTTGACAGTGGTTGTGTTTTCTTTCCATGCTTCCTAATTATAACTCTAGATATGTTTTCATAAGATGACATGTTCATCCCTTTTAATGTAGCATTAATATGTAGCTGGCATAGGCTGGCTTGTCGGCTTTCGGGATTTATCTATTCTCTTCATGTGTACATATTAATAAGAGTTGCTTGTTTTGGGTTGCGTTGAACTGGGAAGTATATAATGATTTTGCTCTTATGAAAACCTTGTAGATCGAAATTGAGTTTTTACTTTCTAGGCACTCTTTAAGCAATATAAGATGCTCGTGTAAGCAATGACGTAATTTTGTTCCTAATTATGGGCATTAGCGGATTTTAGCTGCTTCTTGCTATAGATAATCTGACATCATGAGAGTAGGGAGAATGCCATGTTTAGCCTTTCCCAACTAAGAGTGTAAATCTGAAAAAAAATAATAAATTTTAATGTATGACGTTTGAATGGATCATTTAAAGCACAAGTATATACCATCAGGAGTATGCAGGGAAAAGCTCAGTGGTTGTGCATGTTTTATGGGTAAAATTGATTTTTAGGTGAACAATAACAAGCATAAGAATGTTATTATTGAAACTCAACAAACTGAGAAGATTTATAACAAAATACACCATTGTTATGCTGCCATGTGATGCGTATTCATCGAATTCATGACATTCGAATGGATTGTTTAAAGCACAAGTATATACCATCAGGAGTATGCAGAGAAAAACTCTGTGGTTTTGCTTGTTTTATGGGTAAAATTTATTTCTAGGCGAACCATAACATGCATAAGATTGTTATTATTGAAACTCAACAAGCTGAGAAGATTTATAATAAAATACACCATCATTATGCTGCCATGTGATGCATATTCATCAAATAAGAATGTAGTTTATTCCACAGCATAAGGCCAACCTCATGTGAACAAATGGGTTTGAATCTACAGAAAAAGAATCATTATTATTTCCTTTGAGAAGGGTCTAGCTAAATTTAAGGGGTGTTCAAATTACATTTGTTTGGAAATGCAAATTCTAATCTATAATCAGTGGCTACTATTATAATTAGTGTCAGATCTTTCGAACCTTCTAATCATTTTCTCATAGAAGTCATTACCCAAGAATAGCATTGATGAAAGAGTTGGTTGTCAATATCTAAAGAGGTTCACCTATTCTTAGCCAAATAACTCAAAAGTGATTAAATCAATTAATGATGATAACTCATGATTACGATGACAATCTTCATGAAATCATCCTTTAGGTTTATTCTACTAAATATAGATCACTATTGAGAAGAGTTGTTGATAAGATATTTAGTTCATTTAAGAGGATGACGGTGAATCAACAATGATAATTAATTATACCTATCATGGTGACATTTATACTTGACCATGTGAGAGCGCGGTGACTCTCAACTAGACGGAAGATAGGAAGCCTAGTTTGGGCAGCGGTCGCCAAGTGCGCGGGTCTAGAATCACAGTCCTTTTTACGGCTTTTACGCGAGCTCGTAGTGTTTTTACGTATCATTGGGATCTCGACTTTTGACCAGTTCCGTTGATCATATGTTTTTAGGATACCCATGCGGGAGATCCTTGATTTTAATTTTTCATTCGAGCTTGTCTGCCGTATTGTCGGGTTGGTTTCTAGAGTGACTTTTCCATAGAGTCTCTCTCACCTGTCTTAGTGGCGTAGTTTTAGAGTAGACTTATCCCTCTATTAGACCATGCTTCTATTTAGAAGAAGGAATAGTCTCCTTAAGAGACTATCTCACTGCTTGAGTTTTGGTTATATCTGAATCTTCTATGGCTACATCTGAATTATTTAGGGTTACATCTAAAATAACTATAGTTAAATTTGGAGGAGTTACAGTTGAACTCGAAAGGAAACATAATAGATGCCAAGAGATGAAATCAATTATATGTTGTGTTGACTAGAGTTGATTATATTTAAGTTAGAGGACGTGTTGGGAACTTAGTTAGGATGCATTACACAACATCGCATGCTTACGTAGGCACTTCAACCCAAATGCACTCTTCACACCTCAGAGTTATAGTGTGAGATCACGCACAGACAAAGACTATAAACTATCCACTAAACTTAAAAATTTGGATAAAATTAAAAATCAATTCAGAACCTCATCTTCCCCATTATCAAAATCTATATTTTAAGATCTTTAAATAACAAGAGATTAATATATATATATATATATGAGTCATTAACCATGATATATAAAAGATAATGGGTTGAGGCATTCCTTCAAGGTAGCTTGAAAACTTTTCATAACAAGTGGTTATAGTTTTTTAGTTTTTTATACCTCACTATTTGTTTCTTTTGCAACCATTTTAAATTCTTGCTTATTTTAATAAGCATTTGGGAAGTATCAACGCTTGTTGACGTCTCTTGTACTTTTTATGTATGGTAGGAAAGCAGCCTCCAACTCAGTATGTGGTTGATGATTCCAGATATCCGCTGCTATTCTAGACGATACGATTACTTTTGTCACAGTTTTTGTTTAGTTATGATGTAAAATTTTTTTTCTCTTCTGTATACTTTTGGGAATACATGTTTTGATGAACTGTCAGCCTTTTTTTGTACATGTTGATTATATATATGGAATTTAATGAATGAAAATTTGATGGCACATTTTATTATTGGTTTTGTGGTTGTACTTGAATTGTGAATGTCATGGCAGAAACACGAAAAATTTCGTCGTATTTCCATGTAACTTGTGCAATCTTTTATGAATGTAATACTGTAAATGTGTTATAAACGGGTACCCGAATCCAAGTAGCTCTTCCTGCACACCTTTCAGGTATCCACGATGCATTTCGTATATCCAACCTGATGAAGTATGTGCACATCTGTCGACACATTATCAGTTATGAGAATCTTGATGTGAAACTTGATTTGACATATGAAGAGAGGTCAGTGCAGATACCAAATAATGCTGTGAAGGCTTCATAGCAAAGAAACACCATTGGTCAAGGTGTTGTTGCACCGACACCGCATCAAAGAGGCAACGTAGGAGACCGAAACCAGCATGCGAGTACGATACCTGTAACTTTTCTCAGGTAATCATTTAAACAAGCATATTTAATTATTTACATATTAAAAGAATATGGCTTATTTTTCTTTTGAGGTTTTTATTTTTATGGATTCAAAATCGTTTGAGGTTTTTATAGCCATATGAAATTCAAACAAAATATTTACTGACCTTGACCGAGTCTTGAGGACGAAATTACCTTTGAGATTTTTACATTTATAATATCCGGTTCTAATTAAACATGAACCCGACCCGATTAGGGCCCAATTAAACCAATAAAGTTGTCAATCAATATTAAATAGTCAAAATCGACCAATTGATCGTATATCAAAAGTCATTCCGGAAAAATCAACCAAAAGTCATTCAAGTAATCATTTAAACAAGCATATTTAATTATTTAATATAAAAAGAATATGGCTTGTTTTTCCTTTGAGGTTTTTATTTCTTTGGATTCAAAATCGTTTGAGGTTTTTATAGCCATATGAAATTCAAACAACATATTTAGTGACCTTGATCGAGTCTCGAGGTTGAAATTTCCTTTGAGATTTTTATATTTATAATATCCGGGTCTAATTAAACCTGAACTCGACCCGATCAAGGCCCAATTAAACCAATAAAGTTGTCAATCAATATTAAATAGTCTAAATCGATCAATTGATCGTATATCAAAAGTCATTCAGGAAAAATCGACCAAACGTTAGTCGAATCGTAATATGTGTCACGGAAAAGCCGCAAAGCAAATTCAAAAACTACAAAACAAACTGAGACGTGATAAAGTCCGATTCGACGAAATAAGACCAACCAAATCGATTGTTCATCAATCAAAGGTCGTTTAATGTTTTCAAATCGCAAAATTTAACCCTAAATCAAAACCGTATCTAGAAAATTTCGGGCATCTAAACTCGATCAAAAGTATATGAATATTATACTCATATGAACCGTCATTCAGAGATGGTTAAAATGAGATATTCCGCATCGAAATCTGAAACTCAAAGTTCGCGTACGATCCACTTTAAGTATGTCAAATAAAGAGAGAAAAATAGTTTTTTTTATAAAAAACAATAAAAAAATTATTAATTCCTGCTACAATATGTACGTTTGAAAAAAATATAATAATATCATAACATCACGAATGATATCATGGTGAGTGATGTCACTGGTGATATCATTTGTGGTGATGTCATGGATGACATCATACAAAAAGGAAACTCTCTCCCTTTCTCCTATATTTTTCCCAACACCCTAATCCCATTTTTAAATTTCAACCGCAGGGCTGTCCTTGCCTTTTTATTCCTCCACTCTATTCCAACAAAAATCCTCCATTTCCTTTTCTCTTCTTCATATTTTCTTTTTCCAACATTTTCATCCAAGAAAGGAGGTAGAGCTCCTGCTCTCTCTCATCAATCTGTCGCTACAACCCATGTTGGAGCTCCTCCTTGAGAAACTACAGAAAGACCTCTTCTCCTTTTTTGTTGGTGCATGCAATCTATCTTCTTCAAAATTTGGGACTCAAATAAGTACATGAGTGAGTGCATTATAAAATTTGATTTAATGATTTAATATATAATTGCTTTATGCTCCCAAGAATTATCCCTCAAACTCTCATCATATAACTCAAGAATTGCAATAATTAGGGATCAAAAATAGGTAGAACATCATGCATGGTAGCAAAAGATGGGGAAGAGTTTGATCCCCTGAATGGTATAACTATCATGCATAATGTTCTACCTATTTTTGATCCCTAATTAATGAAATTCTTGACAGTTATATGATGAGAGTTTGAGGAAAAATTCTTGGGAGTATAAAGCAATTATATATTAAATCACTAAATTAAAATTTATAAATCACTCATTCATGTTTTATATACATTGTAAAATGGGCATTTCTGTTACGGTTCAAGTTATTTTTTTATAAGAAATTGGGTTACTGTTCTGTGATGTGTCTGCTCAAGTGAACTAAAAGATTTAAATTTTATTTTGATTAATATTCTTTGATTCCTTCCTGGATTCACTTCTATGATTAAGTTGCTCTTATAAAAATATAAAATTCTGGTTACTGACCTCTAATCTCTATAATCGTATTCACTTTCTGTGATTTCAAGCCTTTTTATTTAAAAGCAAATTTTTGGTTACTGTTCTCACTAATTATTGATTTATGTATTCACTCTCTATCAGTAAGTAGTTACTCAGGATCTGATTAACATGATATTATTTCATGTAAGTGCCAATATATATATCAGGATATTTGAACAATCAGAAAGATAATCACATATTAACCATGCTATCAAATGAATCTTACAGCTCCAACATTTATGCTCCTCACAATGAACCTGATCTCCATGTATGGATTTGATAGAATTGACATGATTGTGTGGCATACCTTTCTAATGTACTATAACCATCCTTGCTCATAGTTTTGGTGATTTAGGACCTTGCAATTTCTTATGATTAAAAATAATCGATATCAATATACCGTCTTTGCTTCATCTACTCCTAATCAAGAAGAGGAAGTCTAGTGGCAAATACCACTATGTCACTGGTTAAAGAAAATACTTATTATCAAATTATTTGAAGTTTATTTTCTGTTTACTCAGAAGCAATGCTTAATGCATACATATTCAGAAGAAAAGATTCGAAATTGATTGACCTAGTTCCATCCCTTCTACCTTTATGGAATCGCATAAATAAAAATAAGATGGGCCTCTAAAGAAATCTCGACCATCTTCAAATCTCCTTTTGAAGAAGCAATTAAAGAAAACATGATCTATGTTTACCCTTAGTAACCATAGATGTGACATCACCTCATGTAAGTTTTGTTCACCAATCTACATCTTCTAATATCTAAAAGTCAATCACAACAAGATATGGAGGTATGCATGTGTAATCAATGAGCCTAGTGGATAGTAAGAAATAAGTAACAATTGATATTAGCACCGGTCATGGTGATCCTTATACCTGACCATGCGAGGATGCGGTGACCCTCAACTGGGCGGAGGAAAGGAAACCCAGTTAGGATAACAACCGTCAAGTGCGTGGGTCTAGGATCCCAATCTTTTTCACAGCTTTTACGCAAACTCACAATGTTTTTACACCTCGTTGGGATCTCGACTTTTGACCAGCTGTACTGACCATCTGTTTTAGGATACTCAGGCGAGGGATTATCAGTTTTAGTTTTTTCTACGAGCTGGTCTGCCTGTACTAGTCGGGTGGGTTTCTAGAGTGACTTTTTTGGAGAGTCTTTCTCACCCATCTTAGTGGCGTAGTTTTGGAGTAGACATATCCCTCTAATGGATTGCACTTCCATTTAGAGGACGAGACGGAAGAGTCTCTTAGGAGACTTCCTCACCGCTTGAGTTTTGGTTACTTTCTGCCAACAAGCTTGGCGATGCTACCTCTGAATCATCTAGAGTCACATTTGAATCAGTTATAGTGAAATTGGAGAAGTTACAATTGAACTCGGAAGGAATCATATTGGATCTTGTTTAAAAGATTAAATCAATTATTAGTTGTGTTGACCAGAGTTATTTATAATTAAGTTACTAGACGTGTTGGGAACTTAGTTAGGATGCACTATACCCCATCGCATACTTACGGAGGCACCCCAATCCTAAGACACTCTTCATGCCTTAGAGTCATAATGTAAGGCCACATACTGATCAAGATCACAGATTTAAATAAAATCAAGCATCACTTCAAAACCTAAATCTTCTTCATTATCCAAATCTATATTTAAGATCTCTAAAAAACCATGATATAAAAAGTTTTCACGCTACCCTGAAGAAATTCCCCAAGTTTTATGATGCAAAAGCATATCACAGAAATAAAATAAGAACAATAAGAACATGAGATTTACGTGGAACCTTATTCCCTAAGGAGCATGATGAAATCACGGGAGAACGCCTCAAAGGGCTAATGTATGCATTACATTTTCTTACAGGATATAGAGGATGGTGCATACTCTTAAGTCTCCATATCCCATATACGGTAGATGTGGGACTAAACCACAAGATGTGGTAAATGGATCCTGGAGGTATCCATTTACTCATCTACTGCACGAGTGACACATACCAACATACTCCAACACCCCCCTCAAGCTGGAGCATGCAATGCTCAGCTTGGACAAACATAAAGAAATCTCAACTCATGCTACATGACACTCGAACAATATCAACTCAGCGCGCACAGTTGTTGGCTGCTATCAAGGATGTTGCTTCTCATGCTGTGCATGTGAGGAGGACGAAACGGTTGGAGTGCGAAGCAAACTGAATATCTTCATCAGAGAGCATGTGCTCTGTATTGTGCCTGTCAGGGTCACTGCAACTGAAAGTGAGTCTCCACCTGGAGAATTTTAGCCCACCACAACTTATGGATAACTGCTCCATCCCTCAAAGGGGTCGAACTGAAAAGTCGTGAACAACATCCTCATCGGAATCCATGATGGTTAGATAATGGAGTCTAAAAAAGTCTCCTTGTCGGAGAATGGGGTCTCTCCCATACTGACTCAAATAATGGGAATCTCTACTCTGGAGTCCATATGAAACCACATAAAAAATCTGACCAAAAATAAAAGTTGGGGATCGTTACAAATGATGACAAACATGTGCACATCAAACTGAAGACTCGAGAAACAATCGACAAGCCCCTCCTTTTTTCAATCAAAAATTTTCTCAGATATGGAAGTACAACTAGAACCCCGCCTTGCTGCAGCTTCTTTGAATCTAGAGTTCCCCAACAAGGATGACTCTGGAGGAACACAACAACAGTAACTTCTCGCCATGGATGTTTTGGAGTAAGAGTTCAACTGAAAATGCATTGCTTGGTGACGATCGTATTTCTTGACCTAGGGTTTCAAATGAAACCTTAAAACTCAATATGTAAACTCGAACATATCCTACAATAGGAGAAGACGAATAAAAAATCCTAGAATCGAATTGGGTTTCAAAAAGAAACCCCTGAACCCGCTCTGAACTTGAATAAATCACTGGTATGATCCTCTTAAATCAAATCTCAAATAAACAAAAATAAAACTCCTTGAGAATCGTATTCGCTCTGATACCATGTTAGAAAAATATGACACAGAAGCGTATCAGAGAAATAAAATAATAACAATAAGAACACTATATTTAACGTAGAACTCTACTCTCTAAGGAGCGGGATGAAACCACAAGAGAACATCTCAAAGGGCTGATGTATGCATTGCATTTTCTCACAGGATACAGAGGGTGAGGGGCTTCTTATATTTTCCTCATCGAGTCTCCACATCCCACATACCGTAGATGTGGGTCTAAACCACATGATGTGGTAAATGGACCATGGAGGTATCCATTTACCCATCTACTATAAGAGCGATGCATACCAACATACTCCAACACACCCTTACCTACCCTTATTCCACATTATTCTCCTTATTTCTATATGTCCAGCAGAACAAAGAATAGACGCTTATTCTCCTTATTCCATGTCCTTATTATTGCTTATTCTCGAACCGAACGCCCTTTAGTTGTGTTATTTAGAGGAGCACATCCACCTCATCTATGTTCATTGGAGCACATACATCTACGGATATAAATATTTCTACAGTAGAATCCAAAATTAATGTTTCATGTGAAAAATCCCTCAATAACACAATGACCATATTTATCTGAAAATAATGTGACAATGGGGAATCAATCAGACCAATCTAATATGTGTGAACAAATGGATCCATGGAGTGATGTCAAAAACAATATGTCATGATAATAAAAAATGATAAAAGAAATGTATGCAAAAGTACAATTGCCTATTTTATGCGTTGCAAACCATTTATCTATTATATAATCATCTCCTTTTTGGTAGAGATAATACTCCTATGGGTTCTTGTGGGTGCCCGCTACCTCATTGAAATGAATCGAGTACCGTAAGTCATATACCTATTGGAATGGGTTGAGTCGATCTATCATCTAATATTGTTGGGTTAGGATGATGATGGCTAAATGTGTCAAGTAACCACCTCGTGAGAACTCTTACCTATTGTATTGTGTAAACATGACCTCCAATTGTCACACATGTTTGTTTTTGTTTAAATTGTTCATGTACCAATTAGCTTATCATATTGTTGAATTATTTTGGTTATATATATACATATGCAAATTGGTTGTGGGTGATTTATTAACCATGTGGGACTCTACTTGTAATATTGACCGATGACCTGATAATGATGAGTCAGGATGTGTCATAATCAATGGGTCTAATACCCCCTTCTCTCCCTTCCTATGAGCACCCCTACTTGATAAATTGTGTAAGCATAAACTTTTTCCGTTACACAAGTATATTTGTTTGTTTAAATTCTCCATTGTACCGTTTAACTTATGGCATGTTGATTATTTTATATATGTAAATAGGTTGGGGTTGATTTATTAACCATGTAGGACTATATTTATAATATTTTCCTTTCAAAGGCTGAGAAAAATGCATACAAATCCTAGTAACTAATAAGTTCTAGATAGGGCCCGTCCTCTTTTTAGTAGTAATTTTCCATTGGTAAGGGTTTTTTTCATGTAAATCCTTGTGTTTTGTGATTTACTTGATTTTCTATTGGATACCTACATGGAATTAGAGTTTATCGATTGGAGTGTAGGTGTTTATGTGGAGGCTCTCTATTATAAAATACCCATAATGTCTATTCGTTCACATGGTTCCATGTAGATTAGGACTTCTACTTTTACGTCGAGGCACTCCAAAGAGGAACGATATTATTTTGTGTTAAGATCTTTGTGAAAGAGCTCCCTTCATTTTAAAGCATCTTGGTATTAGTCCGAGGTGCACTGGGTTGCCGCTTTCATTGTAGCATCACCATTACAATTATTTAATATACGTGACTTAATCGATCACATCAACTTACATGATCTAGACATGAATTGTGATTGATCGCTTCCTTTGAGTGAACAATTACTCATGAAGTCTATATAAGGGTTGAGCATTGACCAACTAGTCACCAACTTTTAATCAATCATGTGATTAAATGTTTGAAGGTAATAGATCACTTTCTTTGGACTAATTAACCGGTCTCCAATTCTATTTGAATTGCGATCAATCAATATTTCTTTGGTTAATAATTGGTGCTTTTCTCTCATATATAATTATGTTTTCTTACAAAGCTACTAAGGTTGATGTCAACGACTAGATATGAATGATAAGTTTCTTGTAAATATAACAAGATTGAAATTAGACCCCAACCAACATTGAAGATGGATTTTAAGATTAAGAATCCATTGGACTTGTTGGTTTGGGAGTTTGTCCCCAACCACTATGGACCGCCCACCTCTCCTATATAAGGAAAGGGTGGATAGCCATATTGTTTTAACTAGAAACCCTAGTTTCCCACCTTCCCTTATCCCTCTCTATAAGTTGTTGCCTCTATTCTATCACCATGAGCACGTGACACTCGTCTCCATGGTGGTGCTTATTTGTGCAGTGTTCTTGACGGAGGTTTGATTTACATGAGTCATAATCCAAAAGTCAATAGGAGGTTCCCACATGATGATCTTTATGCAGGGATAAGGAAGAAGGAGAAGTTCCTGAAGGTTCCCAGATTCACATCTCAACATGTGATTGCGTGCAATGAGAAGTTGGATCTAACTTGTCATAGGAGACCTCTTCCGTCCAAGGTTTGAAGATATCACCACATCTCTTGTGATTAATGAGATAAAATATATGCCATGTGGTTCCATCTTGACGTAATTTCAAACTTTATCTATTTGTATAACATTTAGATTTTTATTTAAATAGTTTTTAATGTATTGTACGTTATGGAAAATTCAATCCCTTCAAGTACAAAAAACTTTTGAGTAAGCTGATCCACTTTGACAGAGTCAGTTGATGCATGCACCTACATGTAAAGTTCTTATTTCAAGCAAGGATGTGAAGCTCAAGTTTGAGGGCTATGTAATGCACATTAGGCAAGATGCACTAATACCCAAAGATCTATCATTGGATATTTCCTAGATGATAACCTTGTTATTTGGATGAAAAAGAGGCATCTATTTATCCATGGTCTAGTAGTGTTAAAGCTAAGTACATGGCTATTGTAACGGGTGTTGTAGAGATGTGCCTTAAGATTTTTCTAATTGACTTTGGAAAATATTTAGAGTTACAAATGATGTTATTCTTTTACAACAAGGCTGCGATAAATTAAATTTAATAGCCTTGTCTTGCGTGATAAAATCAATAATGTTAAAGTTGATCGTCACTTTAGTGAGCCAAAGGAGCTTATACCTATATCTAAATGACAACCTTGTTATCAAAATCCTAGCATTGAAAGATGAGTACATGGCTATTGTAATGGGAGTTGATGTGGCTTAAAATTCTTCTATTAGACATATGAATGAATTTAGAGGTACATATGATCTTATTCTTTCACAACAAGACTAAGATAAATTAATTTAATAACAATGTATTGCATATGCAATAGGACCAATAGAAGTAAGTACTTTGGAGTTGATCGTCACTTCATAAGAAATGACCCAGTCGATGGAACTTATATTGTTATAATAAAGACTAAAAACAAGCCAACGATATTTTTACTAAGGGGCTTCCGACAACCAATGTCACGAGAACAATATGGACAAGTTGGGGATGCATGGTATCTATGCCCAACTTTAGAGGGGCTTTATTAGATGAGTTAACAAGTTGTGGGACCTGTGGTATATGTAACTGTAGACAATTAGTTTCCTGCAACTGCTAGGGTCTCCCTTCCCATGGTTTTTTCATTCTGTTAAGAAGGCTTCCATATAAATCCTTGTTTTTTTGTGGTATGATTGATTTTTACACACATCAAATAATGCATTTGTGTAATTTGTCATTATTGATACTTGCTTTATTTTCTTGTGTATTTGTGTAAAGAGCCAACCCTACTTAATTGTGGGAAAAGTCTTTGTTGTTGTTGTTGATTTGTGTGAAGTGCTTTAATCTTATTTTTCTTTTTCTTTAGGGAGATAAAAGTTGATCTGCGGAGTCTAGATTTTTTGAAGGACCTCAACTTTTCTAGTCTCAAGTAACCAAGCTTCAGCTGCCTTAAGCAACATAATTTAGTAAATCTGAAGAAGAGAGTGACATTCGATCGTAATGTAACAACATATGAGGTTGCGTCAGCAAATGAAAATGAATGCTATGAAAAATTCGAAGAAGCACATACACAGGAAGAAGAGAACATTCCAACATACCCTCCTAATCATAGATGTCAGAATTGCCCGAGAAGCGATGACGATGACAGTGATGGGCATTATGAAGGTGGCAGTAAAGAGGACGAGGACGTGTTCGTTGATTGCAGTGAGGATGACGATTGTGAATATTTACTAATGGAGGTATTCAAGAAGAAGAATCATAGGATTCCTTATTCTCATTGCAAATGGATCAAGATAGGGAAATTTTCAAAAAGGTCAATAGTGCTAAAGCAACATCCACATCTTCTCCAGATCAAAACCAACTTGTTGCTGATGACAGAAGTATGCAAAATAGGAGCAATCACATCGCTAATGTGATGAGCCCCATTGAGAATTTGTTGCAGTGGAGACAAGCCAAAGCAGTGAAAGCGCATGCTAAGCATCTCAATAAGGAAAACAACAATCAATCTCAATTACCAAGAAAGCCTACAAAGCAATCAGGTGAATTATATCGACATTTGAACTTATGCAATGGTCATGAACTTTCAGTTGAAACCAGTTTTTCAAGTTGGTTGCAAACGCCCCATGCCACATCTCTAACAAGCCACAAAGAAAGTTGTTGTTCACAAAGTAATAGCTACTCTGGATCAACTACATCATCTATTCTGGATGACCATCTAAGTTCATGCAACTTACCACTACTCAAGAGGAAAATTAGATTCTTTTTTCAAAGGCATGCAAAGACAAAGGTATTTATTCATCCTAGCATTTGTTCTTCCTTTTTGGAAGCTTCTCAATTGATAAGATAATGGAAAATAAAAAATAGTATAAATAATGGACTAAAGTTCCTCCCCTTATGAAGGTTATGTTAGGTAGTCGACAACCAACATAAAAAATAGTTGAATCCTTCAACATGGATTTGATCAAGAATTCATGTAGCCTACCTTATAGCAGGAGAAGACTTCACCATTTTTATAAATGGACTAAAGTTCAGTTCTAATCAAATCATGGCCTCCAAAAGATTGGTGCAAGATATCATTTGTTTGCGTAAATACATGATTTGTCAGTATCAGCTTTCCCACAGTCACAATTAACATCATGTTATTTTGCTCAACAAAATCAAATATTGAGTCCCAATGTAGAATTGAAGTAAAACTTTAGAAGTGTTGTGTTCGAAAGTTATTTACTAATTAAAAAATCGGATATTAGGAGCCAAATTCTAAGAAAAACAGATTAATATGAACTCTTTGCACACGATATTTTATATTTGATACAATTAATTATGTTGAATACGTCATTTCTTTGATACATAATACCAGTAAATTTGAATCTCATCACGGACTCCAATATCTAGAGCATTATCTTCAAGAAAGTCAAGTGATCCTCGGGAGAATTATCTGCCACCATTTGATGAATGTTAAATCACTTGTTTTGTATATTCCACATCGTTATTTTGTCAAATTATTGATGGGATAAAAAAATAAGGGAAATGTCAATTGGGTCGAGTAATCTTAGCAAGATCTTGTATTTCTTCTACAATAAAAACTTAGATATTCTTGATGACATTTCAAAACATTGGTCCTTGTATCAAGTTCTCTTAGTGTTGCTTTATTGAGTCTTGTCAGCATAATGTCGATGGTTAATATGATCATGATGTAACCACTTTATCACTTGATCTGATTGTCATGACCTAGATAACGACACCTTATCCTCTTCCGAACATGATAAAAGGGATACATTATATCATTTCTACTTGGTGAATTTCTACCTAAGCTTTAAAATACATATTTGATGTGATCTTGTGATGTTAGTTATGGGTTTTGTGCACATTCCATTGTTTCTGAATGTTTGTCGTGGAGGTGCCTATATATCGAAGTTTACTTGCGCGGTTCACAAGCCAAACTGAATTGGGCTCACTAATGCTTGCGAAACTAAGCTAGAGACAAATGAATCGTGTTGGGTCAACTTATAGTAGCTATAAAGCCCATGCCAGCTCGTGGGATCTTGATCGAGCTCTCTATCTTAGCTTGTCCGCTTCTCTTACCGAACAACTCCTAGCTCCAGTTACTACATGCAATAGTATTATCTCAAGTCTATCTTCATTTTTTTGTGAATACGACCATTACCTAAGAATTTATATCAGAGTTGGCTCTCTCTAGTCATTCATACACATCATTTTCTCTTCTTCCCAAAAACACCTCAATTGACCAATGGATAAACATATCGGTACATAGTAGACTCTGTCTTATGGGAGGTTTAGCTCCTAAGCTCTGATTCAGTTTCCTTTTTATTATCATTTAATATTTGAATTGATTTCTCTAGTTATAGAGCATTTGAATAATACTGTTATAGTTATGAAATATATAAATAATTCAATATATATAAATATATCATGACACCGATTTTATAAGGAATGCGCATGTATGACTCGCAAAATTTTTAATATTAAATGTATGCCCAGCATATCCTAGAAACTATATGTCATGTCATTTCACAAGTACGCGAACCTCTTCCATTTCAATTGTTAGGTCCTTTTTGTCGATGTGGGATAATGCTCCTTAAGATAGGAGTTGGGAAACAAACAAAGGAAGAATCCATGAATATTGCAGAAATATGTTGATGAAGGGATAACAAATATAAGTATCATGAAAATAATCGAGCAAGTAAATCAAGTAATCAAAATCTCAACCACGCAAGTGCATGAGAATTTATGTAAGAAACATAAAAAATGATGGTCAACACTGCCTCTTTCTAAAATTTATTTGTAAAAACTTGTGTGTGACAACACACGTCTCACTTCATCCATCTATATTGTTAGAAAATATAAACGCGGAAGCGTATTTGAATAAAGTAGTAAACAAGAACGAACAACATGATTTTAACGTGAAACCTTACTCCTCCGCCTACAGCTGCTCCTCCGCCTGCAGCCGCAACTACTCCTCTAGCCACTCTCTCCCTCCACACCATCTGCAGCCGCAACAACTCCTCCCACCTAAATCCACAGTTGCTCCTCCAGCCTCCCCAAACCCCCATTTCCTCTTCTCTCCCGCCTCCTACCCCTCTCCCTCCTCTATTTCGCCTACCATCGCTTCCCTGACCTTCTCCTCTCCCTTGTCTCCTCCCCATCTCCCTCTCCCTCCTCCGTTTCGCTCACCGCCTCCTCCACGACCTCCTCCTCTCCCCCGCCTCCTCCGCGACTCCGCCCCAGCATACTCAGCTATATATTTGTATATGAATCTCAAATATTCCATCAATCGATTCAAGAAATCGTCTCAAAAAATTTGAGGAAAATCAATTTCATAATACCCAGACATGGTTTATACGTGAAAATAGGAAACTTTTGTGATTCAATGGATTGATGGAGATGAGGTGAATGGGAAGAAAATGAAGAGGACCAATAAGAAGAGGGATGGAAGAAGAAGAAAAAGAGGAATGAGATGAGGAGGTGAAAAATCCATCGTGGAATGCTCCTCTAGTTAGATTAACCCATGTTACTAACTCAAGTAAAAGTAAAAGTAATGGTAAGGTTTGTAGGATAAGACAAAGGAAGTTTATAGGGTCAAGGGAGGAATATTGATATTTCAAAGGTCGAGAATGTAATTTACAAAGTTTATAGGATTCTTGGGGTGAAAATCCTAAGTTTTTTTGGTGTAGGTGCATGTGCATCGCTCTCTATTCTTAAATCTTTTATGCATAAGTAGCTGTGGACATTTATAATGTTTTTTGCGGGGACAATTAACAAGGTTATCTTACATCCATAGTTTATCTTGCAACTGAAGAATTAGGGGGCTTCATGAGGCCTAAGTTGAATAAGGGGTGAAAAAGCGTTGAATATAAAAAGTTACATCAAAAGCCATGCCATTCAATATAATTTATTTTGATGTCTGGCAGACAAAATTGTTGAATATAAAGTCATATTAAATGATTGCCATTTTAAGATATCTCATGTTGATGATGATGATGACTGTATATGTGAACTCATGTTCTCGTAATCACATTTAGCCCTCGTTCTATCCACCAACCCACGAATTTCATTTGTCCATATAGTGGTTATATTTCAATACATTCTCTATACTGGAACCATGGTTGCAGAAGTCAATAGTCGATAGTCGATCGATCGGGTCACTGATTAATCGACAATGAAGCGACTAATTGGATTTAGTAGGTCTTTAATCGGTTTTGATTTTTTGAAATTATTATATATAAACTAATTTTTATAAATATATTTCTTATGTGTTTATAATAATTTGTATATTTTTTGTACAATCATAATGAAATAAAAGAAGTAATTGAATTTAAATAATACATCAAACATATTAGAATAAGTATGCTTTTCAAAGAAGGAAAAAATAAAATATAATTTGCCAATTAGTTGGCCCAATCGATCAACTAGTCAGGCCGAGTAGTCGGCAGGCTGACTATTGATTGATTGGTCAATATTCGGTCGACCACCCTACCGACTTGACCAGCCAGACCGACTAGTCGACCGACTTTTACAACAATGCCATAACAAACACGTGAACTATTAATTTCCATTTTTTAGTCTATGATCTAGTGGCATAAAATGATAGAATAATCAATGGCACTTTTTTTGTTGATTCAGATTTATTATGGGGTTTCTCTATCAAGGGCTGATTTATTTTTTATGCTATTCATTCACTGTTAATGCTATTGGTTATATTTATGTTGTTTATTAGTATGAATGTTAATTTTTTTAATAGGTGTAATATTCTTGTTAAGTTTTTATGAATGTATTATAGTATGTTTAAATCTCAACATATATATAAGAATGTATGTATAAAAATTTATTTACATATTTAAAATAATTTTAAAAAATTCAAACTAAAAAAATGCTCACTAAAACCGATTAGTCACCCGACTGTTGATTACTCATTAGTCAATGACCCCACCGACTGAGTACCGACCATCGATTTCTGCAACCTCGGATATTTGTTATGAATGATTTCGTTCATTTTTGCGACTTTGGTATTGAGATTGCTCGAAATTCTAAAATTATAGTTTTTTTCTCAAAGGAATTCTATACTTGAGATTCTCTAAGATGCTTACATGATGGGATCCAAACTATCATCTATTCTTATTGATGTTATGTGAAACATAGGCCTTGGTGATATACCTTTTGAGGATATACTAGATGATGCATGAGTATTACCAACCCGCTAAACATATATAGAAGCTTTGCTATATTCATTGGCAAGATGTTTGCCTTATTCTCGAATACTTAATAGGCTATATGCAAAAGGCTTCTATAACACCTTAAACACAATCTCACTCCCACATCTAGTACTCACAGAGTGTGAGAGTGGATTATTAGAGAAGGGAATTAGTATGGGCTTAAGCATTTTGGGTGATGATTGGCAGGTCCAGTTGGTGCAAGTCTAACAAGTTGTATTCGTGGCTCGGGTATAGACTCGTGACATTACGTGTAGTATCAGAGCATGTTCTATCTAATAGTGGATAGGACTATCCAAGAGAGGGACTCCAACTAAAAAGATATGAGGAAAATGCTATCCATAAGGTGATACCGTTACTATTACAGAAATATGTGATGGACTATAATGCAACACGGATGTTGCAAATGTAAGTGGGGGAGATTGAAACACTCCAAACATAGTTTCACATCTGGTTTTCAGATTATGAGTGGATTATAAGAGGGTGATTACTAAATAAATTGGGCTTAAAAATATCGGGGTGATGGTAGTTAGGCCCAAGTCCAATAAGTTACAAGGGCAAGTATTAATCCATAACAACTTGGGACATTAAAGCTTCACTTCAAGAATAACAAACAATTGGATCTCTCGGCATATTCTTATGTGAACCCTCATAAAATTGACGAAACTCAAACAAAATTGGACAAACACAAGGGAAGCTCCTATTTATAACAAGAGAAAAGAAAAGTCTTGGCCCAAGATCCCTAGTTGCCTGGGAACTAGGATAAATAGAAGTCCTATCCTAGTCCTTTTTTTTAATTGACTCTCTTTAGCGAGATTAGACATTAGACTTTAATTCTCTGACTGATCGAATTTCAGTTGCTAGTTGTTGGAAGGCAAATGGAACGGTCAGTTTCTTTTTCACATATATTCCTTTCATGATGGGAATCTTTGTCAAGGATGTGTTACTTGTTTAGGCTTTTCCACCTTAAATACAAGTTCAATTGCTTGGCACAACAAGATGCAATATGTGGTTGCTTGCCCTTGCACGGAGGTTAAATAACTCATACTACATGGGGGGTGTCATGGATTGTCTCCCTTAATGCAGATCCAGATTTTCAGACCACTATTCCAGATTTTATGTACTGTGAAAACATGTTTGCTATCTTCTATGGCAATATGTGATGATATGTCGGTGATATATTGGCGGCGAGATTGATAAGGAGGGTTATGTCGCCCATATATCTGCAAAATTGTGGGCGATATATGAAATAATGAAATTCATCGTGTCTTTTACTATATTTTGTTTGATATGGGGGCGATATATGCTATGTACTCCTATTTTGCCTCATTGCTCTATAAGCATATGCAAATGCAAATGGCATCAGTATGTGTAATATGGATATAACACGATATTTGAGCCCATGAATATCACTGATATTTGAGGGCAATTATCCTTAGATTGGCTTCCTCCCGCATATGGTTGGTCATGAATATAGGGAGCTCTTGATGAACCATGAAACCGTGAACACCTGCATGTGAGAATTATGTGGAATATAGGATCGTCTGAGGAGCACATGATCAACTATGGCATATGGTTTTAACAAAATACTCCTGAATCTAACGAGTGACAAATTTTTAACTTGCTTGCTTGTCAAGTATTCTGCTGTTACATTATGAAATATGAGTGTATGAGATTGTCTTATTCATCATATCAACTTATTTAAGTATTCACCATGACTAAACTTCTAATGCACCCCATGCATAGTATAATGTATTCGTCTGCGCGGTGATCATGATGAAAATTTTGATTTAGATATCTATTTTAGGAAACAACTGCACAATTGTATTATATTGATTTATGAACATTAGAAACCCTATTTTTTAAAAAAACTTGATTTTTAAGAAGCTCCATGATTTTCGGCGATATGCTCTCAATATTCCCGATATTTTTATTTTTGATCTTTGGCGGAATGATACGGATCTTGATATTTAAGGCAATGCTGCTATATTTATTGCTTCCAACAATGTATTCGAAGAGAACGAAGCATATTGAGATTTATTTCCATACTATTCGAAATTCTGTTGTTGAAGATAAGATTGCCCCTCATCTTTTTCGAGATCCATTTTGCATATTTTTCATGGAAGGACTGTCCAAGAAGTGTTTTTTTTTCATTTGTGATAAGCTGGACATGATTGATATCAATGCTCTAGCTTGAGGATTGTTATTAGTATTTTTATTAATGCTTTTTTGTGTGTTTCCATTTTCCTTAGAGGCATCTTGTGAATATACCGGGCGTCTTTATACTACAAAAGAATAGTTTGGTTTTAAATAGTGAATACAGACTTTTGACTCCCAAACAGACAGCAATTCTGTACTAGGGTTTTCCTTCATTATTAAGTGGATTTGGCGAAAGATGTCACTTTGAGTAGTCATAAGATTACTATGCTTACCAGTCTCTGTGGAACTGGTGCATGTTGGTAGGTTTTATTTTTTTTTGTTGTTTTTCAAACTCATCCTTCGAACTATTTTCTTGAGACAAACTTGTCTGAAAGAAGTAACTGTATGGAGTTCCTCTTTGGCAAATTATGCCTCCTGATATTCTCTCACGGAAATATCAATTGTATGATGCTGACTTTGATTGACTAACAACTCTTGACTAAAATGAAAATGCAATCTAGCTGAGAAGATGCAATATGCTTGGAAATTAGTCCCTAAAAAAACCATGCTTTAAGCTAATATTGGACATGTGCCTTTTCTATGTGACCCCTACGGATGAGCATAGGTCGGAAGTGGAAGGACATCATAGACTCCAATGATAAAATCACATACAGTTTTCATGTAAGCTGTTATGCTTGAGTGAATGATACTGAAACTGCAATAACTGCTAATCCTCGTCTTTCATGCAGGATGACTCCAAAAGAGAGAAATCAAACAGATTTCGGTACACTCTTTGATTGTTGTATGAAACCCCGAGGCAAACCCGCGATGCTTTTTTCCAAATCGAGTTTTCTGGTTTAGTTTCCGATGGATGTTGCAGCAAATATTGTTGGTGACCTTGTTTGTGGTGCCATTATGTTCTCTGTTCACTTATTAATTACATAAATCTATAAGTACATTAATTTAATAGGCTTGCTTCCAGAAGCAGATTTAGTTTGTGTATTCGTGCCGTATTCATTGTGTGAAGTATGAATAAGTTGCATCGGTATTCAGCAATGAAACTAATGGATTAACCGGAATATCTGGTGACCATGTAAGCGATAAATGCTTTCAAGGGGACTAGAATCTGCCTGGTTTTATGTTTCACTCCAGAAGGCGATATGGAAATTGTGGGCATGTGGGTGTCTTAACTGTTAAGGCATCTTATTACTTCTAAATGATTATGCTTTATGGAACCAGAAAATGCAAGTTAATGTGCAAGATAACATCTTTTGGTTTCATTTCTGAAATTCACCATTCCAGTACTTCTACTTCCAGCCCCCTGTTTGGTTGATGGATAGATGAAAGGAAACTCCAGTAATAATTATATCAGTATGGGCTACATGATTTACCCTTTTGAAAGATGGGACTACTATCCTTTACTGCCCTTGCTTATTCTCTTTTTTACTTATCCTATCCCCATAGTGGGATAACTTTCACTTGTACCGCATTTTAACAAGTCAAACGAAAAATGGGTAATAACTCTACTTTATCTTTGCTCTTTACCTTCAAATGCATATCTTGGCAACCAAACTCAAATCCAAAATAATCCCCCTCTGTTTCATCTCTCTCCATTGGATATCCTCTTGAACGCAGTCCCTATGGAAAGCAGAAATTCTCCAAACTGAGAAATCAATCTGTCCACTTTAGAAGAAAAACCATATTTACTTTAGTAGGATCCACAAAGGAAGGTGTGCATTCCAACCACTTTGTCACAGGATTGGACTGTATATGGAGACAAACTCATTCCTAGTCTAGGAGGGGGCTCTCAAAGATTATAATTGCTTCCTCTTAAGCATTGTTCTTATTTTCCCTCCATCGCGTTTTCTCACATTAGAATATGCTTTTTGTCATGTCTGTTTGCGCATACATCAAGCCATTATGAGAAGTGATGTCCTGTACTGGGAATCGATAACCTCTTTATTAGGGTGTTTATCGAGTTGAACGAGTCGAGTTTGCCTCGACATGGACTCAAACTTGATAATAAGCTCGGACTTGAGCTTGGACTCGTGAAGCTTAGAGTCCAAGAATGCTCTCTTGAACTTTAACTCATTGAGTTCGAGTTGGCTCACGAGCCTTTTGATGAACCTTTTGTAGGTTGATTTTATATCTAAATAAGCCGTTGAATTCATCTGGAATCTCACTAATACCGATCTTTGAGTTTTTTATTACTATATATAAATGTATTTATTCATGCACATTTGATAACAATTTTAAAACATTGACATAAAATACAAGTACAATAACAACAAGTGAAGAAGTTACCCAATATCCAACATTTTTCATTCTTTCCATTATTTTTATTAACTTTTGAATGACATGACTTGTCCATCATCTCTTTGAACAAGGAAATCATTTAAAGATGTATGAATAAGTCATGCAATCTAGCTAATCATGTAATTTGTAGTTCGATCTTAAAGTTTATAGGTTTCATACATAAATGTCACATGAAGGAGAAGGATGGAAGCATAAGAAATGATGTTGGCATTGATGGCATTAGTGATGCCACTATGTTGGGTCGTTAGCTACATGACGAGGAAGGATAATGAAGGAAACAAAAGAAGATGACGTTGGTGGCATCACATGCTCAGAACATTGGCTCCTGGCAGTGTCGGTGGCTTCACAGTCTCAGGCATTTTGCGAATTGGTGATTTCACGGGCTGTTGACGTGATTTTTTGTGGTTTAAAAAGATGATTTAATCAAGTCGTTTTCCCACGATAAACTGTTGTCAAATAAATAATATTACAACTACGAGCACAATGAATGTATGCAAAAAGTATGTGGCAAGTAGAGGTTCGAATCCACAAAGACCAAGTAAATTTGCAATTTTTAATTCGACATTTTAACTTGATTCTGATCTCAATCCGATGAAATGAGATGTGATGATAATTTTACTTAGAGGATGTCAAACATGACCGAACTTATCTCAAGATAACAGAAATGCCTCCTAGTATTTTTCGAGAGTTTTTAGACAATGTTTTAGCACATGAAATGACATATAAAAAGTGTAGATGCAATTAGAGAGGACATTAAAGATATGATCTAATGCTTGCAACCAATTAATATTGAAACTAAAAGATATGCTTGAAATAACTTAAAAAGAGAGTTCAAAGGTTAAAGTGCAAATGACATGTAAATAAAGACAAGCAAATAAAGAGAGAGAGGGAGATTTGTTCTCATGCACGCAAGAGAGCTTGGTGCTTCCCCATGGGAGTGACTTGGACGAGGATGATCTGAGGAAGACGAACGCCGGTTGGTGCGAGGACTGTTGGGGCACGGAGGAGGTAACTGAGGGCTGGAGTTGCGTGGCTGCAAGGTGGAAGGTGCAGCTGCGGGCTGTGGCCAGGTGGGGTTAACACGCGCGAAGATGATGGCTGCGGGCTGGAGTATACCGCGAGGAGGAGAGTGGCGTGCACAGGTACACGGTTGTAGACGATGACACACAAAAAGTGGAGAACAATGGCTGGCACACACCCGATGGTGCACACAACTGCAGGCTGCGAGAGAGTAGCCGGCAGCAGGCTGAAGGAGCACCGCGAGGAGGAGGATGGCGGTTGCGCGTCTATGCGAGAGCAGGGGCAGTCAGTTGCTAGTGAAGATAATACCCGTAGGAGGGGGGCTGTTGACGCTACCCTTGTACCTGCATGAGAAAAAAAAATGAGGGACATGGAGATAAAAATGAGATAGAGGGGGCGAGAGAGAAGAGAATGGAGGGGGGGGGGGGGGGGCGTACATGAAAAACGGGAGAGAGAGTGCGTGAGGGAGAGGGGGCTTAACTTGCATTTGCATGGGGTCCTTTTTATAAAGGCCCTATGTGTCTCTTCAACATGAAGAGTCACATGCATGTAAAGATAAAAGCAATTAATTTCATTCATGCATGGGCAGAGAGAGATTTAATATGACCGACTCTTTCATGGGAAATGGGAGAGAGAGAGAGAGAGTAAATAAGGATGGTGCACATGCTTATGACATTTAGAGAGTGGGAATTTTTCACTCTCAACCTTCCCCTTTTCTTTCCAACAAAATATAAGAGATGAAAATAGATGAATCTGAGAAGAACAAAATGCCTAGTCCCTAGCCACGTTAATATGGAAGATAAAGTCAAACTTTGTTGGAGTTTTATCCAAGGTGCGAGAAAACTCAATAGAGATAAAAGAATCGGTTGCTCCAATATAAAAAAAAACATGCACTGAAAAACCATCTATCAGGAGAGTACCTCTAAAGATTGAGGTGGATTGATGAATCTGTGATTCATCACTCTGAAAGATGAAAATAGAGCTTTGTTCCTGAGCAATTAGCTGCATATTTCCTTTTATTATGCATAATTAGCATTCATACATGTGTAAATAATACATGCATTTTAGAATGCATATTTACATTAAATAAGGAGCCAAATTCACTTGTAAATATTCACATATACATTAGCCAAATTAACCTATGTATATCTATTTTATACTAACTACAAATCCAATAAAATCAACTCTATAGTGTATATTATAAACACTAATTGAGGAAAAATATAAAAAAGACTAACTTATAAATTTGACAAATAAAACGTGAGCCCTAATTTGAGAATAAGAACCTCAAAATGCACATATCTGTTAAACTGTGTCTGATTTGGGTCTACTCACTTCTAAAATAATATATATTCAAATACATTCAAAACAAAACTAATTTCATTAAAATCGGAGTTCATAAAACTTGGGTTTTGTGCCCCTATTGTATATTGTACATATCGACTAAAATACCCTTCATTTTATCTTTTTATTTTCTTAAATATTAAAAACTCAAAAAATATTAAGTTATAAATATTTCTTTCATATTTTCTCTAACTTTATTTTGACTTTTATCTTATTTAAATATAATAAAAAATTGCAAAACATAAAAATACTGTATTTTATACGTATAAGATACCACCAAAAAAACTTTTTTGTACATATGACTTACTTTGATTTTTGTTCCTTCACAAAAGTTGTAGATCTCTTTTAGATGAGCAACTTTTCTGTTTACCACTTTTTCATTGACTCCTTTTGTTATTTCTTTTGAATTTTTCTTTACGCTTAATTTGTGATTTTTCTGAAAGTGACATGTTGCAGCTTCTGGAGTTCCCACGTGTCACCCATTTTATTTATTTATTTATTATGTAAATATTTTTTACTTTATTTATCTATTTCATATTAATTTTATTATTTATTTATTATTATTAACTATTCATTTTAATTACATTATTTTATTTACTTTAATTATTATTATTTACTCATTATTATTTTTTATATTATTTATCTAAAAAATTATCTTGCCACGTGGCTGTGCATGGTGCCTCCATCCCTCTCCCTTTTATTTCTCTCTCTTCTCTCATTTCTCTCTCTTCCTCTTTCCCAAGCACGTTTCACCTCTCCTTCCTTCTCTCTCTCTCTCTCTCTCTCTCTCTCTTTACTTCCCATAGACATAACCAACCCCCTCCCCGTGTCTCCCTCATTCTATCTTTAGATCTCTCTCTCTCTCTCTCTCTCCATCCCATTCTTCCACCACCCACTCCATCACCTGCAAGCCCCACGACTTGCACTCACCCATGCCCTACTATCTCTCCCATCTCAAACACCTTAAAAAGCCTTCCGCGGCCCCGTTGCAATCCGAGGTTTTTCCCACGTTAGGCACAGCCCGACCCGAAATGCCCGTTCAGGGCATGGCAGAATCTTTATTCCTTGTCTGGGCATTATTCAGCAAACGGTTCGCCGATCGGCGAACCGTTTGCCGATCAACTCCAATTCCTCCATCTCCGAGCGTGTTTACGAGGGGTTGATCAGCGAACGGTTCGCCGATCGGCGAACCGTTCGCCGATCAACTCCAATTCCCCCATCTGAGTGTATAGCAGAGGATTAATCGGCAAATGGTTCGCCGATCGGCAAACCATTTGCTGAATAATGCCCAGACATGGAATAATCAGCCTGCCATGCCCTGAGTGGGCATTACGGGCAAGGCTATGCCTAAGGTGGGAAATCTCTCTTGCAATCCATCAACCTTCCTGCAAAGAGAGTAGAGGTCCAGCTTTGAGGACCTGTAGGTGACAGCATCAGGTACCCTTATCAAGCGACGATGACCCCATGCTCGCTAGGCGAGATCTAGGAGGTCCACCTCCTGCCGCAGCTGCTACCATAACTGCTACATCTCCAGCTACACCGGCTGTCGAGTGAAGACGACGGAGCTCCATAGACCTCCAACACTTTTAGGTGCACACTAGGTAACTCCTTCTCCCCTTCCCCTCTTCTCATCATTCTTCTGCTTCTCTGGTTCTTTCTCTGTTCTTTCTTCCTTCTTCCCGTACCGTTGGTCCACTTCCATCTCCACCAGCCTTTCCATCTTTCATCTTTATGCCTCGCAGTACTAGCCGTACCTCCATCTTCGCGCGCTCCACCTCGGGACACTACCGTCAGTACACCCGCCTTCGTTCTCATAGGCAGGTTGTCATCAAGCCTCGACTCCATCAGTTTCTCACACATCCATTGCATCCAGCTTCATCTATCATCCTCTGTCGCCTCATCCCTTGATGAGGTTCCGCATTTGAGATGCACTTCCCTCTTCATCGACAATCGACGTCATCGCCACTGACTTGAACTGTCATTGCCATCAGCTCGCATACATCCTCCCCCTTGGTTGCACCTCGACATGGAGCTCCGTGTCTACAATGGTCAGTGGCGTTCTTAACCTTGCGCCCTCACAGACCTCTCCTTTTCAACGAGCTATCGCGCTGCAGCTCCAACATCCAACCAACCATTGCCCATCGTACTCCCGTCTTACGCCTCCAGCATGACCCACACCTCCTACATCTTCTCTAGCCTTGAGCTCACCACCTACGCTCCATATCCACGCCTTCCAGCTTCGAGCATGTGTCGCATGGAGCAAAAGGGGTGCCATCGCCTTTGACGAGCCGCAATCTCCCTATAAACCTCCCTAGTCGCCACTGAGGCATCGCCATCACCTTCAAATGACAAACCACTTTGCCTTGACAGATCCACCTTGGTTTCACCACCTCGTGGAGCTCACTCCAGTGCTGCCGCCTCATGTGGTGTGGTCTTTCCCACCATCTCGAGCCTCTTCTTAGATTCCAGAATCGACGGTGACCGTGGGATATATCTTTCAAGGTCTTGATCCAGCGGCTGAATCCGGACATGGGGTTAGCACCCGAACCTAGGTTCAAACCCCCAGGTTCAATGTTCCAAGGCAGTCCAGCACAGAATCCCTGCATGTGTACGAAGAAATTTTCATCAAGACCCCCGATACCCCGTAATTTTCGAAACAACCCAATGAAGCTAAGGTACGTGGGTAGAACATGAATTCTAAGGAAAAATTGTACTCCCACCCTTGTAGATCCAATAATTGCGAAGACAATCCGCTAGTTGTACATCACATACAACGCAGTGCATCGGTGGTGAATTTGCACATCTGCCCCTACAAGTCCTAGTAGTGCATTCGAGTCCTTGTTAGCATATTTTGTTTTTATCAAGTTTATTTTTGTATTGCATTTAAAACCCCGAGTTTGCATGTTAGTTTGAACGTTCATTTAACATCATTTTATTTTTCTAAAAATTGCATATTGTAGAAAAACTTATACTTTATCATTGTGATTGTTTGATTTTTGGGAGCTATGTATTATTTAATATAATTATTTTTGCGGGTTATTTAATATTTTACCTAATGCTTACTATTAATTAAATATTAAATTCGTCCTTGCTCTAAAAATTACGCAAAATTAAAAGTAAGCAGAGCTTGAGTTGTTCTACTTTGTGCCCAAAAATCATCTTATTTGCACACATTTCAAGGTTGCAATAAAGTAATTGGTGATTTGTTTAATTAATTTTAAATGAGTCATAAATTAATCACTTTTACGAGTTGATTATTTTCTGGATTCCTCTCACATAGAAGTACCTAGGTTAATTTTAGTTTCTGGAAAAGTTTGGTTTCGTATTTATTAAAATTAATTTACTCAGAATCACCTAGTCTGCATTGTTTAATTCATAATTACTTTTCCTTGCATCCAAAATTCTAAAAAATTGCAGTATCTTAATTTCATCCTTCTTCAACTTTTGGCCAAGTTTGAAGATTTTTGGACTTGAATTTATTAAAATCTGCATTTTAGTCCCTCAACTTAGTCAAATTTGCATTGCATTTATGACATGCATTTAAATATACCGAAAATTCTCTCCTAAAAACCTAATTTCTTGATCGAGTTTAAATAAACCTAAGGAGATAGTGGCTTCCCTGAGTACGACCTTGAGCTTGCCCAAGTAAAAAATATAACCACTCACTTTAATAGATAAATTAAATTACTATTTTTTATTGATATGAATTTATCTGACTACAACACTTTGAAAATAACATAATTAAAAGGATCAAATTTGGGTCTTTCAAATGGTGTCGTTGCCGGGGAGGCACGTATTAGGTTATTTTTTTAGACAATCTTGATCTTAGGTTTTCAACCCCCAGGTAGTCTGACCCATGATTTTTCTTGTATATATTTCAATCCTTATTTTTTGTATTTATTTATTTTTTGCATTATTTTATGTTTATCTCTCTGACCACTATCTTTCTTTGTTGTGAGGAACACAAAGCATCAAAGATGACTCGTTTGGCGAGCCGGAGAACACACATTGAGGTTAATTGAGTGTCTTTGAGAGAACTTGTAAAAAAAGAAAGTTTGCATTTAAAGCGGTTCTCGTTTCGATTCTGGCATGTGTAACCGAAATAAAAAGAATCTATGTGTTGTGTGGTTGCTTGGCGTAGAATAGATCATACACTCGCGGCTCATAGAGCTTCCTAGGATTGTTTTTGCTCGTAGTATTTAGAACCACACTTCACCATTAAAAGACATACTTAGAACACATGACTTTAGCCAAATTTAAATTCATTCTTCACGTACTAATAAAACTGCCTGTCTAGGAGCAGCTTTTCATCACTTGCATTCATTTAGTATAAAAATTTCAATTTTGTTTTGAATCCCGCATGTAAAGCACGGAGATCATTTTAAGTCTTCTAAACTGGGCATGCATCATTGATTTTTAATTACATCAGCTTTTATCGACACCCTCTCCCTTGGGTTTACAACTTATGATTAAAGGAAATTGAGACTAGACGATAAGTGTGCCTTATGTATTGAACTAATCAAGTGGTCATCTAACATAAAATCGGGACTGCGATAATCGTGATTTTGCGAGGGTCAAAATATGTCTCACACAAGGTGGATACAAAGTCGCTGTGGCGACCACTCACGAAACCCCAATTAATCAAAAGTTGACCCACAACAGAGATCAAACAATGAAAAGCAGTGCAGAGTTAAAATTTATATATAACTCTACAACAAAGATGTGTATAGGTGCAAGTATGTGTAGAGTGTCGAACACATGAAGCAAGCAGGTAGATCAGAGCAATCAAACTCAAAAATGAATGTGATGTATTTGCCTATCTAGTGCTATGTTTTGTGGGTTTATAAATTTATATTGTTTTTTTAAATTTATTTATTTTAAATTTATTATTTTGATTTTTAATTTTCTGATTTTGTATTTTCCTTTTATATTTTATATTTTTATATTTTTATAGTAAGGATATAAAACTATATAGGATATATATATATAAGAGAGATGAGAGAGAGTTGAAAATAGGTAAAAATAGCCAAAATAGAGGAAATAAAATGTTTTTGGGTTTTTATATTTTGCTAATGTTTTTGTGATCTTTCTATTTTTTTCTGATTTTTTGGTATTTTTAAAGGCAAATCACTTGAAAACAGGGAATAAAATACTTAGCCGAAATGAAAATAAACATGAAAAATATCAAAGAGTGTAAAAAATTCTCCAAATTAATTTTAAACTATAGATAATACAATAAAGAGAAAAATTTAGGAATAGAAAATACAATTTTTAGATTTTTTATGGATTTTATAAATTTATATGAAGGTTTTTAGAGTTCTACTATTTTTATGATTTTTCTTTTACATTTTTAGTGATTTTTGTTCTGAAGGTAAAATATGCAAACACTATCAAAATATAAATTTTTCGGAATTTTTCAAAACTTTTTTATAATTTTTATGTATTTTCTAGTGCAAACAGTGAAAAAATGCATGTTTTTGAATTTTTATAAATAATAAAATGATGCAAACATGTAAAATAAATATATGACGTGATAGAGCAATGCAACAACCTTACAATGATATTTTTTAGGATTTTTAAAGATTTATAGATGCATGAAATAAATGCAAGCAACGAAGAGAAACTACACTACTGCCAAAGGCATTAATATAAATGATATAAAGTTGAGGGCCAAGTGCAAATTTCTCAGAAATATTAAACGTGCTCAAAAAGCTACAGGACCCATTACAAAAATCGAGACCCGTGAGGGCTTCTGCGCAAAATCACCAAAGATCATTTGTATCAACACGTGAGTCAGGCGGGGATCTATATGAAATTAAACTAAGTCCAGGGTCCTAGTGTTAAATTTTACAAAACTTTTACAACAGCTGAGAAATGATTGTTGTTCAAATATTAAATCCAAAAAGAGTCTGGGTTAGAACGCAAAATACCCAGATTAGAGGTGTGATCGAACGTTCCCAGGAGAGATTCACTTGACGCGTGGTGTGCGTGGGACGAACGATACCGCTTCGGCATGCATTGGAGAGGATTAGATCTTTGAATGAAGATCAACGGCTGCGGGTGTGGAGGATCTAACGGCTCCTGGAGAATCTGGGCGGAGGGAATTGATCAAACGATGGAGGACGTCGATGGAAGAACAGGGTGGAGCTCCGATTGGGCGAGCTTCCTCTGGCCGGCTAGTCCCCCTCCGTCGCGTGTTGAAGCTCCAAATGGGCCCGTTTGCTTCCTGTGGGGCTGCTCTAGGTGCTGGAGGTCCCAAAAGTCTCCGGCAAGGACCGGTGAGCTCCTAGGAGGCAGACGGAGCACATGACTCCTAACCACCTTCGACGAGTCTTCAAAAATGCCTCTGCACGCGTGGAAAGCTCATGTACCTGTAAGAAGAATGATGAGGGTTGCAGGCAAACTGCCTCTACCCTCCAATGGGCGAAAAGGGTGGAGAATGGCGTGGATTCGACTGATGACGGCCGACAACGCACGAGCTCGATCGGGTCTAGATCGAGGGGGGGGGATCATGACGATATTTGGATGAAATCAAGGATTTAGATGTGCTAGGACTTATTAGGATAACCTAGAAGTAAAAAAACGAGCATAAAATAAAAGGATAAACCCACCAAAGAGGGCACCATCGACCAGCTTAGGAGGCCCTACTCCAACGAGCTGGAGCCGCTCGATGAGACGCACACGATCCTCCCTAGAAGGTGCTCTTCACTCTTGTTGTCACCAGGAACATCTTCCAAGCTCACATTATAGGGATACGATGGTCGAAGAGTGCTCAAGGGGCCAAGGAAAGTCGGTGGTTCTTCTGAATGAGTTGATAGAGAGGCTCGAAGAGCGATGGATCTGGGGCACGTTAGTGATCCTAAAATCGAGATAATGCTTGGGCATGTATCCTCAATAATAGGGGAGCAAAAGTCAAAAGATATCTAGGAGAAATGGTGCAAGATGCAACCTCGAGAAATTCGCGAAATCGGCCAACAACCATAGTTCGACAGGTGCCATACCTCCGTCAGAGAGTTGACCGAGGTCAACCAACATAGGCTTCTGGTTGGTCCACGTGGACCAACCAGAAAGTTACTTGAAAAAAAGATTTGTTAATTCGATAAAAAATAGTAAATGGTTTTTATAATTTTAGGTTATTAAATGAAAAATATTTGTTATTTTGCAAGTATTTTGTGGTGATTTTTATTTATTTTTTTGAGGTATAAAATTACAAGTTCTCTTTTATGGGTCATATACAGGTATATTCATCTATATATTTTAATATTTTATTGTTATTATGTATATTTAATATTATTATTTTTATTTATAATTTTATATATTTAAAACTTAATTTTGTATACTTTAATATATTTTTATTTTATTTTTCTGAAGTATTTTGTACAATATAAGTATTAATTGTATAGGTATAGTTATAGGTATTTCACCTATGTATTGTATACAAGTAGTTTATTTTTGTGTTTTCTTAGTATTTTATTCCAGTTTTAATTTACATATATATTATAAATAATATTCACAAAAATATAAAAATATAAAATTATAAAAATAATCAATAATAAATAAAATGAATATTTTAATCGGTACAAGTATACAATAGGGGTCCAAAACTCAACTTTCAAACTGTAACTCTGAAAAATATGAAACCACCTTCATTAAATAGTTTATTAAAAGTTAAATACAATTAAAGGTGATTTTAATAAGTTTCAAGTTTTTATTTGAGAGATACAGGTCTGGGAAGTTGTAATTTTGGAAACTTATTTAGATCATAACTTTTTATCTGTACATTATTTTTGTATGAAATAAATTTGTATTTTTCTTTATTTAATTATCTATAACTTTACTATAAAGTTTTTTTATTTGAAGTATAAAATAGGAACTAAAAATAGGTCCCAAAATGAATAAAGAATGAATTAAATAAAATGAATTTTTATTGATTTTTGGCCCTTATCCCCCCCTACTTTATTCCTTGTCGACCTAGTCATCGAGATGCCTAGGTCTCGGGGTTTCGGGTCATAAAATATTTGTAATATTTTATTCTTTTTCTTTTCTTTTCTTTATTCTATAATTTTGGCTTTAAAAACCGTATTTTATGCACTACTATGCAATGATGCATGGATGATAAAAAGCCTAAATTAAGCTATTTACACCCATTTAGTAGGGGTTTTAAGGCCAAAATTATAGAATAAAGATGATGAAATACATATTCATCAGACTGCTAAATGAATTGACCAAAAAAATCAACTTAAAATTGGAAATTCTGTTTGCAGAAGAGTAACCATGACCTTGATTTTAGGCAGAGTGATGGTACAGAGAGTGTGTGCACACACTAAGATAGAGCCCAAATCCCCACCTTCCATATCAACATACCTTGCTCTTAGTAAGTATCACAGACTGAAGTATTCGAAGTTCGACTGATCAGCACAAAGTATCCTCCGCTTTCTTTGGCAAGTAGATATGGGTGAAGCAGCGGTATGATGCGACAAGTTGCTTAGTAACACCCTCCCGCCACAGAGTGAAGTGACAAGCCTTGTAAGACTCCGCCTACTTTGGTTGGTAGATAGGGGTAGGTCCTTGAACTTCATCGGTATTAATCAAGTAAGATGGTGATAGGATCTAAGAGAAGAAGGGTGTTGGTATCTTAGACGACAGGTTAAACAAGGGAGACACAATCGTCATTGAGCCAACTCCCCTATAGGCCATCATGTAATCCTTGTTAATTTTACTTGAAAATCACACTTAAAATGAACCAGATTAATCGGACGCGGCTTTTGGTCCTTCACCATTTTGAGTGTGAACTCAAGGTTTGTGATTTAATTGATTGCTTTAGGTAAGAGTCAAATCCTATTTCGCACACTTGTGCTCCTGACATTGCTTATCTTTGCCATCAAAGGTGACTGACTGGGGGGATATTTATTCAGGCCTTAATAATCTCTCATTGAACCCCTAAAGAAGTACATCTTCAAAGGCTCAAGCGCAACTTGGGCCAACCTGGACTCACGACCCTCTTGAGTTCAGGATCTCTCACTCTCGAGATGGTCACCCTCAAACCATTCCCTTTCTCTCCTCCCACTTCACTGAGGAGGACCTTCGCCTCGATGAGAATATTTTCATTCTTGAATCCTTATTTAATAAAGAACACATTGTTGATCTAGGACCTCCAGAAGATTCAAGCAAAATACCTCCTAAAAAGAAAGAAGATGAAGAAGAAGAACACCCCGAGGACCTATGACGATGATACTAGCCAGACTCGATGCATCTGAGAAGAAACATGCTTTAATCCGAGATCAACTAGGACAATATAATGTTAGGGTGGAACCGTCGATGGACGCGACATACAACCACGAACAGTATATAATTAAAATTATTTGAGTCCAGCTGAACTAAAAGTTGATTTTGAGTTGAAACCATAGTTCTTGAACCCACTGCCACACTTTGATGGGAGTGCTTCAGAGGAACACTATGCATTCCTAAGGGACTTTGAGCTCGTATGTGCTAAATATAGACATCCTAATGTTAGCCAGGATATTTTAGTTGTTATTTAGTCTGTTGAATAAAATATCACTAGCACCTACTGTTTTCTTTGTTTGCACTTTAGTCCTTCTGTTGTGGGCATACGTGCTTCGCCACGTGCATATCTGGGATTTTTTGCATGTGAGCCCTCCTGGTTTATGAATGTTATGCGTTCATTATAGAGTTCTATATATTTGCATTTATACCCCAGTGAAGGCTGAATTGCAACATGTGCTGAATTTGATCTGAAAATTATAATAGGTCCTTCGAACCTTTAAAACATGTTAATCTTTAGTCCTGAAACTTATTTTTTTGCATTTCAGTCCATGTGTGTTGTGCATCTCTTATTGGTTGAATAAAATAGCAAATTAACTCCAACTTTCGTGGAATTTGGATATGTGGCCCCTGCCAATGTGTGAAAATTTCAATGATTTTATGGGACATTTTTGTTTTCATTTTGTATTTTTAAGAAATTCAAAAACCCTTATTTTTGCTATTGTCTACATTCAAAAACTAACTAAAAATATTAAAAAGTCCCCAAAAATTCTAAAAAATTTGTGGTTTGTTTGTTTTATTGTCTTGTTGCTTTAGTCCAATTTTTGTTTGATTTGAACTTATAAAAACCCTATAAATTGAAAAACCCTAAAATTCTTAGAAAAATCATTAATAATTTCGAAAAAAATAAAAAATGCAACTTATTCATATGTAGTTAGGATTTTATTTGTAGTATTTCATAAAATTGTCTTTGGAATTTTATAGGCTATTTATTTATTTTTCAATAGCCTTTAGATTATGGCTGTACATTGATTTCCATTTTCTGTCTTATTTCATTTTATAAAATCAACCAAAAATCATAAAAATCTGAGAAAATTATCAAAAACACTTGAAAAATTAGAAAACCTAAAAATATTTTTATTTAAATTTTATGACTAGATTTGTGTTGTTATATAATTAGTTGATTGTGACTTTTTTGGCTTTCTTTCATATTTTCTTTATAATTAAAAATACAAAAAAAATTAAAAACCCATAAAATCCACCAAAAATATTTTCTTCTCTTTATTTTGATTTCTGACTACTTCGTAGGCTTTTAAGCCAATTCGTGCTCCTTGAGTTCCACCCTGGTCGCTATACCAGGTTAAATAAAATAGCGAGACCGCTATTCAACTTTATTGATTGATTTATTGATTTGGTGGTCTTGATTTCTTGATTGATTGAGCTTCGAAGTGTGGGTCACAATGACACGTATTTTTACCTTTACCCGGATCACGAAAGTCTCGTCATCAGAATGGCGTCATTGTCGGGGAGCACAGCTTATTAGTCGATTTTTCTTTTCGCAGCTTTTGCGACCTTTCTGTCTATATTTGTATATGTTTTTCATGTCATTTCATTATCATATTTTTATAATAGTCTGTGTCTGATACACTTCTGTTTCCTTTTCTTGCGAGGGCCTGAGAACCAACGTGGTTTCTTCGGAAAACCGACGCAACCACGGAGTCAGAGGCGACTCTTTTCTGCATAGAGCCGCAGGAGAGCGCGAGGTAGGCGAGCAGGAGTTCGGGAGCGTAGAATAATCGTAGATAGCCGTAATTTAGCTGTAGTTAGTTTATTTTCTAGCAGACTTATTTTTGTAATAATACATGACTCAGAGACTTTTTGTGGTGATTATCGGGGTTTGTTTCACCGAGCACCGGTGTGCTCGGGGGACCTCACCGCGGTTTTTCGTCGGTTTTGTTTTTATTGCATTTTATATTTCTTATCTCATTTTTGAGGATTTAGCCCTAGCCTTAGGATTTTATCTTGATTGTGACATAATAAATTAAGGCCCAAAACCTAATTATCAGCCTCACCTATAGATTGTTAATTGAAATTTATTAATTAAATCACAAGAAAAAGTCGGCTTAATTAGGCTCGAGTCCACATGCTGTGAGTAGTCACATACAACGCGTGCAGGATCCGTTGTGGCGAACACCGAGTGGCTCCCAAGATCGGACTCCGAACTTAGCTGGGTTACCCGGCTACTGTTCTTCACATGTAGAATTGCTTCGTCTAAGATCGTTTTCCTCGTGCATCATATAAGTAGTTTTATTATTGTCTTTACTTTTATGCGCGGATCACCCTGCATGTAGAGAGCTTGAGTCAGGTATGCATTTCTTACTCTGCATGCATCATTGTGTTTGATCGCGCATCGACTTTTTCGCCTTTCCCCCTGTTTTCAAACTTAAAAAACCAGGAGAACCGAAAAATTCGTTAGACATTGTTTGCTTGAAAAATACTTAAAAAAACAAAACTATAAAATTGGGATTGCTAAACACACTTGACCCTAAAAGACATCTCATTTAAAAAAACTGTCTTGGGGAGAGTAACCCCCTCCTTGTTTGGTTTGGATGAGCGAGAGAGTGACCCGCACACTAGGATAGAGCCACATACGATTTCCTATCAGACTACCAGCCTTTTGTACTGGACAATCTGTTAGGAGTATTGGATTCCCATCAGCTCGCTTAATCGCTCTGGTAGACTGACTTGATCACCTAATAAAATATGACAAGATAATTGACGAACCTTTACGGTCTTGAGCTTAGTGTTGAGTAGGTGAATCGAAGGTTTGTTTTCTCATCTTGTGTGTTTCCAGATCTCATCCACCTTTACTCGCCAGATCAAGATGATAGGCAGGATGTTTCTTAGGCAGCCTTTGGCTGCACCACTTCACAGCACTCCGGTCCGTTCATCTAGGTTGGTTCGTGAGAACCGAGACCCGCTCTCCAAACCCGAGTTTGATTCCACCCTGTTTTCCCTTGACCACCCTTCTACCACCAGTTCTAAGAATCTAGTGCCAGATCAGAGAGAGAAGCAAACAATTGATTTATCAGCACCTGTGTTTGGGTCTTTTGCCTTTGCAGAGACCATGGCCAGCAACGAGGAGCACACCGAGGGTCCCAGAGCAGAGCAAACATATGTGTTGGATCAAGGTGAGATCAACAACACCCTGTTAGCTTCCCTTGAGACGATGCATCGATAGATTCGAGATCAAGGAGCTTTCATGGTCGAGATGCGTAGAGAGATGGAGAGGATGAGAGTAGATAGAGATCAACCGAGAGCCGATGGTGAGGGAGATGACCCAGATCATCTTGAGGAGCCGGTCCAGCCAGCACCAGCCAGACCGATGCGGGAGTTTCACTACCCTAAATCGACACTTACACACCGGTGGGTCGTGCTACCAGTGATTGTGGGGGACTTCAAGTTCGCCCCACAGACGATTCAGCTTCTTCCCCATTTCCATGGGCTCGCGATTGAGGAGCCACATCTTCATCTCTTGGAGTTTGAGATGATATGCAGCACTGTCCACGATCGGCACATGAACGAGGACACTATCCGTATGATTGCTTTTTATCCCTCGTAGAAAGAACAACCAACTGGCTGAAGCATCTAGGGAGATTTGTTACCACCTGGGAGCAGCTCCAAACCGAGTACTGAACAAGTACTATCCACTCGGTTGGACGAATGCAGCGAGGGCCTTGATCGGCAACTTCTCCATGCTCCCCAATGATCAATTCCATGAAGCATGAGAGAGGTTCCGAGAGCTCACAGACCAGTGCCCCCATCATGACATATCCAAGACCAACCTTTTTCAGAGCTTTTTATGCGGGCTTACACCAGAGCTGCAGGGGTTAGTGAACGCATCCTGTGGGGGCTCCTATTTCACCAAGGATGAGGATCAGGTCTGGGCCATCTATGAGGAGATGGCCGAGAACTATACAATAATGTCCTAGACCCAACTCTACACTCAAGGGAGACCCCAACCACAGGTCGTCTCGTATCAGAGGATAGAACAGGTCGATGCCGGTCCTTCCACTTCATCAGCGGCAGCAGCACAGGCAGAATCGACAACCATCGACATGGGTGTCATCAGCGAGAAGCTAGACCGGATCGAGTTGATAGAGAAGAAGAAGTGCTAGGGCATGACGCAGATCAATCAGATGGAACAAATGCTGAGTGACCTGAAGACACAGGTCATGTGTCTCTAGAAGGCTCAGTCGACTTTTCATCCTCATCTCAGGTCACGGGCAGACACCGACAGCAACAGCAGCAGTTCTGTTCAGCCCTCCGCCCAGTACCGACAGGTTCACCTTGTTCAGGCGGAGCCCTACGAGCTGCATCAACAGCAGTACATCCAATCACCACCATCTCAGGATAGCCAGATGGTGGTGTATCAACCGGACCAGCCCCTTGCAGTACTCCCCCACCCTCTTACAAGGTATGATCGACCCCAGCCTGGAATCCGACGAGACCATCCCGGATTCCGTTGGACGACCGGAGGTACCAGTTACTAGCAGCAGCCTCCAATTCAGGGCGGCCAGTACGACCAACAACGTAAGCAGCACTAGCGGCCCCAGTTCCCAGCACATCAGCAGCACGGTTCTCGTCCCTATCAGCAGGGACAACCTTGGAGGCAGCAGCATCCTAAGCAGCAGTATCACTTACAGTACCCCTCTCACCTTCCTCCATAATAGTAGCCTCAGTTTCGGAGAGGCTACCTATCAGGTTCTCATGGGCCCAACTATGAGAACCCCGCATTGGATGACTTAGCCCGCCTCATGTCCGAGCAGCAGGCCACCTTCTTACGGGAGATGGATGAGTTTCGCCAGGAGATGAGGGAGATTATGAGAGGGAAGGCTGCTATCCTGCACAAATTAAGCCCAATCCGAACAACCTCAAGAGGAAGTCTGAGCAGGTAGAGTTCACTGAGATAACCACTCCCAGTGCTTCACTTGGTGATGTTTCTGCATACATGTTTGATGCTGATTTTGTTACACGTAGGAGCGGTAGGATGACAACAGGCGGTGCCTCGTCTGAGCGACGACCCCATGCCACTTCAGGAGAGACAGAAGAGGAGGAGAGCAGTGTTGATGCCTCTCATGAGCATGATGATGACGGTGGCGCTAACGCCACCATGGACGTTGATCCAGCCGACGGTACTGAGGTCGTCGCTTCACCAGATGGAGGAGGTGGTACTGATGCCACCATACCAGTTGATGAGCCAGAGCGCCGTACTGATACTGTGATTCCAGATGTCGAGGGTGGTGCTGAGGCCACCATTTTCAGTTCTACCAGGCCCGTTGCTTTCCCTTAAGATCATGTATCTTAGGACATTTCTGTGAATAAAGGAAAGGGTTTGTTATTTTTGGATCCACCTGTGTTGATTGATGATGTATGTGTGGATTCTGCTTTGCCTAAGCATTCCAGACCCGATCCTAGTCCTTCATCTGAGAAGGACCCAACAGTCCCCTTTCCCCAAGCACTCCACTTGGCTAAGGGGCCTAAAAAAGAAAATCAGAAAAAGTCCCACCAGCTAGAGTTCAGCCAGCAGATGATGGACCGATTTCATATAGAGCTGACTCTACAGGAGGCCTTGGAGCACATACCTCTCTTCCAGAGATCCCTCAGAGATAGGACTATAGTTAGGAGGAAGAGGCAGAACCACCAGTCAGAGATGCATGTGCTCACTTGTGTGACTTGCTTTACGATCCAGAATCGTCTGCTAGCCAAGAGGCCAGATGCAGGAGCCCCGTATGTCAGATGCCACATTCATGAGCAGAGGTTCGACCGTACTCTATTAGACAACGGTTCTTCGATCAACCTACTTTCAGCAGACCTACTCGATCAATTTGAGTTGGGCCCTCTACGATAGAGCATGACAGTCCTTCAGTTTGTTGATCGGTCTATCAAGAGGCCGAAGGGGTTGCTAAAGGACGTTGTCGTCACGATTCAGGGCCTGAAATTCCCCGTGGACTTCGTTGTGTTGGACATGGAGATCCCTAAGTCCGTGACCGATACCCCCATCATTTTAGGACGCCCGTTCTTGGCCACAACCAAAGCAGTGTCCGATCATGATAGCGGGAAGGTATACTTTCGAGTCAAGGGCGAGAGTATACAAATAGAGACGGTCGAGGAGACTAGAGTCAGAGATTCAGCTTGCTCAGAGACGCATTCAGATTCAGAGCAGATGACAAAGGCAGGGCGAGACATCCACCAGGACCGTGATTTTGTGATTACAGACGACGAGGCAGTTTGGGCAGACCCAGCTGCACATGTCATCCTCTCATCTTAAGAGTTTGCTGATGCACAGATGCTAGCAGAGGAGAGCTTGGAGAGCACGTTCCTGGTCTAGGATACATCTCAAGTAGCAGAGCCGGTTCCCGATCGTGAGGCAGATTTTTCTTGTGATTCTGATATAGATCCCTCGGAGTCAGATATAGATTGGGAAGAGTTTGATGATTTGATACCGTGTCTGACTTCCACAGAGCCAGCACCACGTTGTCCAGAGCTGAAGCCTTTATCATCATCGCTAAAGTATAGGTTCCTTGCGGGTGAGCATGAGATGCACCCAGTCATTATCTCAACAGATTTGACTGGAGAGCAAGAATCCCGTCTGATGGGGGCTCTTGAAAGAACTGCAAGGCTATAGGATGGAGCGTAGCCAATCTCCAGGGGATAAGTCCGACCCTGTGCTCCCACCATATCTATCTCGAGGAGGACGCGAAGCCGTCGCTTGAGTTCCAGTGGCGGCTGAACCCAAACCTTCGAGATGTTGTCATGAAGGAGATCTCGAAATGGTGGAGCGCTGATTTTATCTACCCCATCTCTGACTCCAAATGAGTCAGTCCGCTACATGTGGTGCCCAATAAGACGATCATCACCACAGTTCGTTAGCGAGTATGGAGAGGAGATCGCTACCCGGGTACCCACTTCTTGGCGGGTCTGTGTGGACTACAGATGATTGAACGAGGCCACCAAGAAGGATCATTTCCCGCTGCCTTTTATTGATCTGATTATAGAGAGGCTAGCTGGGAATAGCCATTATTGTTTCTTGAACGAGTACTCTGGATACAATCAGGTGGCCGTTGCGCCCGAGGACCAAGACAAGACCACCTTCACTTGTCCCTCTGGGACATATGCTTTCAGACGGATGCCCTTTGGATTGTGTAACACCCCGACGACATTCTAGATGTGCATGTTATCCATCTTTTCGGACATGGTGGGGGAGTGCTTGGAGGTATTCATGGACGACTTTTCGATCTATGGCGACAGGTTCGATTCTTATCTTGACTGCCTAGACCGCTTCCTCCAACGATGTATTGAGGTTCACCTTGTTCTTTCATGGGAGAAGAGTCACTTCATGGTGACTCAAGGGACGATGATTAGCCATATCATCTCCAACAGGGGCATGGAGGTTGATCCGACCAAGGTGGATATCATTAGAAAATTCAATCCACCGTCCAACTTGCGGCAGTTACGATCTTTTCTGGGACATGTCGATTTCTACCAGTGATTCATTCATGATTTCAGCAGGATTGCTCGACCATTGACTGATCTGCTGATGAAAGACACCGAGTTCCTTGTTGGTGATAAGTGTCTAGCGACATTTGAGACTCTCAAGAGTCTAGTTGTAGAGGCTCCTGTCCTCCAACCACCTGATTGTTCTCTCCCATTCGAGATCATGACGGATGCCTTCGATTTTGTCGTAGGGGCCGTGCTGGGATAGAGGAGGGATGGAGTCCCCTTTACTATTCACTACGCTAGCTGGACTTTGGATTCTGCTCAGCGGAACTACGTCGTCACTGAGAAGGAGATGCTAGCCATAGTATTCGCCCTAGATAAGTTCAGATCATACATCATTGGATCTAGAGTAACCATCTTTACTGATCATACCGCCATCAGGTACCTCATGGCAAAGAAGGATGCCAAAGCCAGATTGACCAGACGGATCCTTCTACTCCAGGTGTTTGACATAGAGATTACGGATAAGCATGGAGTCAAGAATGTGGTGGTGGATCATCTCTCCCAATTAGAGTTTCTTGAGGATTCTGAGAAGATTGAGCCTAATTGTGAGACCTTCCCAGATGGGGCGATCCTTGTTATCGCCTCTCTCCCATGGTACGCCAATATTGTGAACTATCTTGTCACCAAGAAAGTTCTACAAGATTGGCCTAGGTAGTGACTTGAGACCTTCCCCGCGAAGTCCAAGTTCTACCATTGGGAGGATCCTGTCCTTTATCATGAAGGAGGGGATAGCGTCTGGCGTCGGTGCATTCCTCAGGAGGAGCACCTTAGCGTCCTCACTTATTGCTACAATCTTGAGGTAGGAGGACATCACTCTGGGAGGAGAACGGCACAGAAAGTGATCCAATCCAGCCTATGGTGGCCTACTCTCTTCAAGGACTCTGATGAGTTCGTGAATAGGTGTACTGACTATCAGAAGATGGGTACTTGTGGACATCATGATATGATGTCGATGCGGCATATCCACTTCTGTGAGGTTTTTGACACATGGGGCATCAATTTCATGGGTCCATTCCGTAAGAGTCAGGGATTCGAGTACATTCTATTGGTCGTTGATTATGTGAGTTGTTGGGTTAAGGACATCACTGCCCAAACTGTAGATGCTAGGACTGTATGCCGATTTTTGAGGAAGAATATCTTTTAACGGTTCAGGGTACCTCGAGTGTTGATTTCTAATGGGGGTCTCATTTCGTCAATGACGAGGTAAAGTCCCTTGCTAGTGAGTTCAGCATAGACCATCGAGTAGTCACACCGTACCATCTTCAAACCAATGGTCTTGCTGAAGTGTCGAACATGGAGATCAAGACTATATTGCAAAAGGTCGTCCGCCCTGACTGAAAGGATTGGTCACTGATGAAACCCGATTTCATCATCATAATTTCCCATTATTAACCCCATTGCTTAAACATGTGTCAATAAAACCCAGTTAAAGTCCTGTAATTATCAGAGTCCTTAATAAATTAAAAACCACAAAAATTGCAAAATTAAAATCTGTGGTAATTTTAGCCTTAAAAATACCTTTAAAAATACTTCCAGTCTTTGTTTGATCTCATCTCTAGTTTTGGTCAACATGAAACTTGTAGATCTCATCAAGATCTACAACTTTCATGTTTTGAGTTTTCTCAAATTCTGCCAAATTAACCCTCAAAAATAAAAAATACTCTCAAAATAATCTGATTGGGCCACGTGGCCCAATCTGGGTGAGCCACATGGCCCGCTCCTTCTTGCAGCATCCTCCCGCGTTCCCGGTCGTTGGATCTCTTTCAGACCCAACGGTTCCGCCTTCTCCACGTGCGCCTCAATTCTCAGTCGTTTGATCATACCCCTGGGCTCATCTATGCCATCCGTTAGCGCTCTCACCAGAGCTTGACACGTGGCACATCTTGCGCCCTTCGATCGCGCCCCCGGCTGTTCCATCTCGGCCGCTCCTTCCTTTGACGCCCCTTAGCCCTCCGATCGACATCTTCTTCGCATCACAACCGACCGCTAGTGCACATGCCTCATCACGACACCTGGCACGTTACTGACGCTTCGATCGCTTCGAATCGGATCTAATCGCAACCGTCGCTTCGCGCCCAAATGTCCGATGTTGGATCTCCAGATCCAACGGCTGAGCTTCATCGTCAACCTCCCGACGCCCACCTTCCACACGTTCTCCACCTCTCGCATGAGTTGGCCCCTTTCCATTTTACCCGAGTCTCCAGCCACCACCTCCACTATCTGGAAGCTACACGACCATCGCCACTCCATCGTGATCTTCGCGAGTCGCTCCACTATCCACAAACCTCCTCCCAGTCGCCCCATTTCTTCGTCAAAACCCACATCTTCACCACCAAAACCACCTTCGTCGCTCTTTAAAAATGCCGTCTCCCCCTCCGTTCACCTTTGTCCACCTTTACGCGGGGAGGGGCCCAGCCCTCCTCCGCCTCCCTGTGACAGGGGGAGGCGAACGGATTGAGCGAAGATGACCTCGTCCCCCGGTGTTGACCCATCGCCGATCATGGCATCGTCGCAGCGCTCCGAGCCCGCCAAGCTGCTCCCAACGGCTGGGGGAGTCCAGCGATGACCCAAAGCTCCTCTTCGGAGCTTGCGCACAAGCCTTCCACTCCTTCCAACATCAGGTAAGCCTTCCTATCTTCTCTGTAATTTCTTCTTATCTTTGCTTAATTAATTAGGGGTTCTCAACCAAATCCGTCCTTCATAGACCATCTTCGTAGTTTCACATCATCACCCCCATCTTCACGCTCATTTTCGATGATCTTCTTCTCCTTCGCAACCCCAGACCACCTCAACCCATCTCCTCTGCCTCCTACGACGGAGGAGCCCCGAGCTCCCGCCTTCTTCGCCCTCCGAGCTCCCATTTCACTCACGCGCATATTTCCCTACGCTTCGGCTATGCATTACTAATCTGCAGGTCTTCGAAGCTTTCAATGGTCGGAACTCTGCCGGAGCCGACTTCATTGACCTCGCAGTTGTCCTCCTAGCTCCGATGATCGACGCCAGAGGCTTCTGGACCTTCCTTGAGCTCCCATCTTCCTCGACACATGTCCCTAAAGCTTCGGGGAGGTCACCGGCAGCCGAGGGCGAGGGGCAGAGCTGGAGCTCCCTCGCCGGAGCTCCAAACTCGTCGCCCGTCGTGGATAGAGACGAAAGAGCAGTGGCCGTCGGATGGTCTTCGTCCAGCGACCATCTGACGGCCCATATGAGGCCACGCCATCGACTTCAGCAACTATTGGATCTTCTCGATCCAACAGTCTCCAACCGGCCACGTGGCGTTACTAGAGCACAGCCGAGCCTACGCATCCTAGCCATAGGCTTGGATCTTCCGAGTCTACTCTGAACCTGCATCGAGCCCGAGCCTAACGTCCAAGCCTAACGTCCAAGCCAAGTTGAAGCAACACCAAGCCTCTATCGAGTCCGAGCCAATCTCCGAGCCTGGGTTGCACGTGCCTGGCACGTGCACGTCTGGGCAATTTGCAGAGACGCCCCGCCATCTTCTCCATTTTGCATCCAGGTCCTGACGCACGTGCAGCACCTGCGCGCCTGGGGATAGTTGCACTCATGCCCCTATGGGTTTCAATAATTGCATATATGCCCCCGCACGTATGGTTTATTTACAGGGAAGGACTCGTTCTTTATTTTTATTGCATTTTAGTCCCTCCCAGGGACATGGTTGTAGTTATCTTCTCATATTTTCTTTCAGTTATGCCCTTGCTTTCTTTTATGCATATCTTGAGCCTCGTAACTCCGTTTTAGTTGATTTCAGTTTCATTTCGAAGCTTGTTTGATGTACTTTTTAATGGAATAGGTAATCTTTCATCTTAGAGACATAAATTTTAATGAAATATTATGTTATCTAAATGTCTCTTATTATTCCCTTATGCCTTGTTCACTTTGTCAATTAATTCTGACACTTCAAATAAATCTGAAATTGACTCGCTCATCATATTTCTTCTGTTCTAGGGCATAGTTTCATTGCATTTCATGGAAATTACTTGCATGATTAATTTATAAAAAAATGCATGTTTATTTCTGTAATGTCGTGTCTGCATCATTTGACCTATAGATTTCTAACTCAACACTTAATTAGATAGATGAAAATCCGAATAATAACAAGAGAGGCTCGTGTCCCTGAGTTCGACCTTGGTTTCTTGCCAAGTAAAATAAAAATCATGACCATCTCATTCTTATTTGACACATATTAATCAGATGGTTTTTGATGAGCCCGAATCAGCCCAACTGCTACGACAATTCCAAGTGCTAATTCAACACTCTTAAAGGGTCGATTTTGCGGTTCGTCAAATGGCGCCGTTGCCGGGGACACGGCTCATTTCTTATATTTTTTGGATTTTTGTTTGTTTAATTTAGTGTTCCTTTTTATAGGTCTAATGTTCACATATTTTGCATCATAAAATTTTCTTCTCTATGGATCTCTAACTATTGTTTTTGTGGCAGGGCCCTTGATGGTTCAAGGAGGTGAGGAGCAGGACGCTTCCCGCTGCGAGGAGCCGCAAAACATACGTGGAGCAAATAGGGAAGAAAGAAAAAAATGTGTATCTCGCATTTTATTTTTTGCATGTCATGTACTAATTCGTCTTTTACAGCGGTCTTCGATTGAAGGCTCACGATTGTAATCGAACGATCGTGGTTGTGTGGGGATCGTCCCCACTTGAGTATCGACTTAGGACCAGGCACACGACTCATTGAGAGGTTTTCATTTTTTATCTTTTACGTGCTTGCTCGTAGGTAGGACACACTTTAAATTTAGACGCATATAATCTCGCCTCACTTAGCTAAAATTAATGAAAATCATTCACCGCTAATAGATGCATGATTAGGTGCGGCTTTTATCGACTTGCATACATATTGATTTCGGTTTTCAAAATGGCCCAAGTTTTTCACAGTTTTATCGCCAAATCACTGCATGATTTCTCTCTTAGCCTAGATCACGGTTTTTATCGAATACATGGCTTTTCTCGGTTTCTATTCCTAGCTTGATCACCTAGGATTAATGGAAAATGGGAATGAACAGTAGACGATGATTGCTTGATTTTGTGCTAATCACAATTCAGTGATAACCTTAAATAAAATTAGGACTGTTAATTGCAAGTCAACCTAAAATGGAGTAAAACTTTGGTTTTGGGAGAGCAACACCCGCGCGTACGCATTGATTTTCACTTCACATTTTTCTCCGCGTAAAATATCTAATGTTTTATCATCAATAAAACCAACAAGATAATAAACCAACCTCGGTTGGTTTCATGTGTGTGTTGGTGAACCTGAGGGTCTTGCTTGCTTGATTGAGCCCTGCTTGCTTCGATATACTCCCCAGAACCTTAGTTACTCCATCCATCTCCGTAGATTGATCCGCTCACTTATAAATCCATTCCTCTTCTTCGTTCACCTTGAGTCCCTCCCAACATCAATTTCCATCTTTATACTTAGGCTAATCTCAACCTAAGTATAGGGGGGACCCGAGTCCCTGTGATTTCTCTACTCATCTTTCCTTGCCTTTATACTTAGGTTATTTCCATCCTAAGTATAGGGGGAGCCCCTCTTAGCTCCCGTATATTTCTCTATACTTAAATGGACCTATGTACTTGTATCATCTAGTGCTATGAGGACATAGCAAAGTTTAAGGATAGGGGTATACCATATATACAATTTACTTACTTTAGCTATAATCTGAAAAATTTGAAAAATTTAAAACTTTTTGGCTAAAGTAAAATCATTTGGACTAAGAGAACTCAAATGTTTTTCACGACTTTTCTATACTATGTTACACTATTTTGATAAAAATATTTTTTGAAAACGATTTGAAAAATGAGATTTTCTTGTTTTGAAAAATCTTTTGGAAAATATTTTGAAAACTTTTTGTGTGACATGGTTTTGAAAACTTTCTCTCTTTTCAAGGAAAGTTGAGTCTAACATGTGTTTTAACCTTTAAGTTGAAAATCATAAAAATGAGAAAAATTAAAAAAAAATTGTGTGTTTTTGAATGGAGTTGGATTAATCCTCTACACTTACACTTCCACCCATAATCTGAAATATTCAAGGAAACTTAGTTTTATGAGGTCTTTTAGATTTTAGGTTAACCAGCCTTAGCCATCAGGGTCGTAGACTTAATCATCCATATTTCCCTAGGTCTCTAGATTGCATGCTATATTCCATGCTTAGTCTCAGACATAAAGAATATGATCAACACATCACATGCACGACTGCGGTTTTGATGAGATGAGTTGATTTTTCACGCGAGGGATTGGGATGAGGGATTCGAGTCTGGATTTGATCTAATGATGCTCGAGGATGGGATATAATCTTTGATGGCTTCATGAAACCTGAGTGTCAGCAATTTTAGCCAGTATGAGAACTTGGTTCTTATACTAATCTCTTGATATTTACCTAAGTGCCAGGGTGTGAAATAAATAAAAAATGTTGATCAGTGTGCGCCAACACTTAGTAAAAGCAGTGGAGCTAGCCACAAATTATACAAGTCAATGAAATTTCAAAGAAAAGCTCTCATTTCACAAAGTTACATATCAAAGAGCTTCCACCAAAGGCGAGCGCTCCCAAACTTTTCAAGTGTCCACTTGGACCACCGCTATTAGGACCAGGAGTCGGGCTTGCACCAAAAAAGGGCTCTGCATCGTAAATGCTACAAGTCTGGGTGTCGAAGGTACGATAGGTACTCAAAAAAGACACACGCCGGTGTACTCCCAGGAAAACAAGTGCAGAGGGCTCCTACTTCTCTTGACGGACGCACTGATCAACACCAAAAAAAATGTGTCGCGTAAAAGGCACTAGAGAGAATCCATGTTCCAATGAGAGGGACAGAAGAAATGACACAATCCCATGCCCTCCATTACTGGCCTGCCATCTTCATTTTCTAAGTTTGACAACTAAAGAGACGGTGGAATGGATGCAAGATTTGATTTATGCCCTAGTGTTGAGAATTGGGTCCTTAGGAGAATTTCTCTGACCAAGACTTTGGGTGATGATTTGACTCTACTATCGAAATTGCAGTCAACACTAAATGTCATATCCTTTAGATTATATGTACAACAGAGAGAGCCTGGAGAATTAGAGGAATTGGGTACCTCTTGGTTAAGGTTGGGTTGAATTCGAGAATTTTAGACCTCTAAGGATTGAGTCGACTTGTACAGATTGGATCCTATATTCACATGCACAAGGGGGTTAATCCAGCTTATTCATTCTCTTTGATGCTCGAGGACGAGCATAGTTTAAGTATAGAGGGGTGATGAAACCCTATTTCATCATCATAATTTCCCATTATTAACCCCTTGCTTAAACATGTGTCAGTAAAACCCAGTTAAAGTCCTGTAATTATCGAAGTCCTTAATAAATTAAAAACCACAAAAAAATTGCAAAATTAAAATATGTGGTATTTTTAGGCTTAAAAATACCTTTAAAAATATTCCGGGTCTTTGTTTGATCTCATTTCCAGTTTTGGTCAACATGAAACTTGTAGATCTCGTCAAGATCTACAACTTTCATGTTTTGAGTTTTCTCAAATTTGGCAAAATTAACCCTCAAAAATCAAAAATACTCTCTGAATAATCTGATTGGGCCACGTGGCCCAATCTGGGTGAGCCACATGGCCCGCTCCTTCTTGCAGCATCCGCCCGCTTTCCTTGCCGTTGGATCTCTTTCAGATCCAACGGTTTCGCCTTCTCCACGTGCGCCTCAATTCTCAGCCGTTTGATCATACCCCTGGGCTCATCTATGCCATCCGTTAGCGCTCTCACCAGAGCTTGACACGTGGCGCATCTTGCGCCCTTCGATCGCGCCCCCGGCTATTCCATCTCGGCCGCTCCTTCCTTTGACGCCCCTTAGCCCTCCGATCGACATCTTCTTTGCATCACAACCGACCGCTAGTGTGCATGCCTCATCACGACACCTGGCACGTTACTGGCTCTTCGATCGCTTCGAATCGGATCTAATCGCAACTGTCGCTTCGCGCCCAAATGTCCGCCGTTGGATCTCCAAATCCAATGGCTGAGCTTCATCGTCAACCTCCCGACGCCCACCTTCCACACGTTCTCCACCTCTCTCATGAGTTGGCCCCTTTCCATTTTACTCGAGTCTCTAGCCACCACCTCCACTATCTGGAAGCTCCACGACCATCGCCACTCCATCGTGATCTTCGCGAGTCGCTCCACTATCCACAAACCTCCTCCCAGTCGCCCCATTTCTTCGTCGAAACCAACGTCTTCACCACCGAAACCACCTTCGTCGCTCTTTAAAAATGCCGCCTCCCCCTCCATTCGCCCTTGTCCACCTTTACGCGGGGAGGGGCCCAGCCCTCCTCCGCCTCCCTGTGACAGGGGGAGGCGAACAGATTGAGCGAAGACGACCTCGTCCCTCGGTGTTGACCCGTCACCGATCATGGCGTCGTCGTGGCGCTCGAGCCCGCCAAGCTGCTCCCAACAGCTGGGGGAGTCCAGCAATGACCCAAAGCTCCTCTTCGGAGCTTGCGTACAAGCCTTCCACTCCGTCCAACATCAGGTAAGCCTTCCTATCTTCTCTATAATTTCTTCTTATCTTTGCTTAATTAATTAGGGTTTCTCAGCCAAATCCATCCTTCATAGACCATCTTCGTAGTTTCACATCATCACCCCCATCTTCGCGCTCATTTCCGATGATCTTCTTCTCCTTCGCAGCCCCAGACCACCTCAACCCATCTCCTCTGCCTCCCACGATGGAGGAGCCCCGAGCTCCTGCCTTCTTCGCCCTCCGAGCTCCCATTTCACTCACGCGCATATTTCCCTACGCTTCGGCTATGCATTACTAATCTGCAGGTCTTCGAAGCTTTCAATGGTCGGAGCTCTGCCGGAGCCGACTTCATCGACCTCGCAGTTGTCCTCCTAACTCCGTTGATCGACGCCAGAGGCTTCTGGACCTTCCCCGAGCTCCCATCTTCCTCGACACACGTCCCTGAAGCTTCGGGGAGGTCACCGGCAGCTGAGGGCGAGCGGCGGAGCTGGAGCTCCCTCGCCGGAGCTCCAAACTCGCCACCCTTCGCGGATAGAGACGAAGGAGCAGTGGCCGTCGGATGGTCTTCGTCCAGCGACCATATGGCGGCTCAGATGAGGCCACGCCATCGACTTCAGCAACCATTGGATCTTCTCGATCCAACAGTATCCAACCGGCCACGTGGCGTTACCAGAGCACAGCCGTGCCTACGCATCCTAGCCATAGGCTTGGATCTTCCGAGTCTACTCCGAACCTGCATCGAGCTGAGCCTAACGTCCAAGCCAAGCCGAAGCAACACCAAGCCTCTGTCGAGTCCAAGCCAATCTCCGAGCCTAGGTGGCACGTGCCTGGCACGTGCACGTCTGGGCAATTTGAAGAGACACCCCGCCATCTTCTGCATTTTGCATCCAGGTCCGGACGCACGTGCAACACCTGCGCGCTTGGGGATATTTGCACTCATGCCCCTGCGGGTTTCAATAATTGCAGATATGCCCCCGCACGTATGGTTTATTTACAAGGAAGGACTCGTTCTTTATTTTTATTGCATTTTAGTCCCTCCCAGGGACCTGGTTGTAGTTATCTTTTCATGTTTTCTTTCAGTTATGCCCTTGCTTTCTTTTATGCATATCTTGAGCCTCGTAACTCCGTTTTAGTTGATTTCAGTTTCATTTCGAAGCTTGTTTGATGTACTTTTTAATGGCATAGTTAATATTTCATCTTAGAGACATAAATTTTAATGAAATATTATGTTAGCTAATCGTCTCTTATTATTCCCTTATGCCTTGTTCACTTTGTCGATCAATTCTGACACTTCAAATAAATCTGAAATTGACTCACTCATCATATTTCTTCTGTTCTAGGGCATAGTTTCATTGCATTTCATGGCGATTACTTGCATGATTAATTTATAAAAAATGCATGTTTATTTCTGTAATGTCGTGTCTGCATCATTTGACCTATATTCTAACTCAACACTTAATTAGATAGATGAAAATCCGAATAATAACAAGGGAGGCTCGTGTCCCTGAGTTCGACCTTGGTTTCTTGCCAAGTAAAATAAAAATCACGACCATCTCATTCTTATTTGACACATATTAATCAGATGGTTTTTGATGAGCCCGAATCGGCCCGACTGCTACGAAAATTCCAAGTGCTAATTCAACACTCTTAAAGGGTCGATTTTGCAGTTTGTCAGTCACAGCTTTTGAACTCGTTCTTGTCGGCATATCAGACATCCTTTAAGACGTCTTTGGGTACATCTCCCTTTCGCCTCGTTTATGGCAAGCCCTGCCATATACCTGTTGAGCTGGGACATAGGTCACTTTGGGCAGTCACTGATATACTTTTGGATCCAGTGAGTGTAGGAGATTAGAGGAGGGCAGAGTTAGCATCCCTGGAAGAGCTTCGTGATACAGCCTTTTCGAGCAGCCTACAATATAAGGAGAGAGTGAAGGAGTGGCATGATTCTCATATCAGTCACAAGCAGTTTGAGCCAGGATAGAGAGTATGGTTGTTTGATGCCAGGCTTCGCTTATTTCCAGAAAAGTTACAGAGCAAATGGAAGGGACCCTATCTGGTCCGAAAGGTACCTGATAATGGTAGTATTGATGTATCTGAGTTGTCTTCTGATGCTACCTTTTGTGTTAACGGGCAACGACTCAAACCATATCTAGATCATGAGCCGTTGATCGTTGACGTTGCCCCCATTCATTTTACGTGAGATGTGGTCTCTTGACTCACATCTATTGCATCTCACGTCTAATTATCATTGTTCTTCTGACTTGTATATATCCAGTTGTCCATATCACTCCATTCTTTAGTCCCACAATCATCTTTATCTTATAATTATGCTATAGTTAGGGTGTACTTTACCTAAGTATAGGGGGGTGTAGGACTCTTGGGTATTCTGTTGATTCTTTCTACCTCTGTTTTGCTGCCTATACTTAGTGATATTTTACCCTAAGTATAGGGGAGGTAGACCGTGTACATTCTTCCACTCGGATTTCCCTTCATGTACAACTTGTTATACTTAGGATTACTTGATCCTAAGTATAGGAGGAAACACCGAGTCCTCTTCATTCTATTCTTTTATTCGTCGTTGTAGTATACCATTCCTTTTCATTTCCCTATACTAAGCACGAGTTATGTCTTCTTCATCGCTCTTGATTCACTCTGAGGACATCGTTCGAGCTAAGTATAGGGGGTGTCATATATATTTCATATATACTTTAGCCATAACTCGTACTTTGTGTGAGTGTGTCTGTAAATAATATGGCTAAAAATCCATAAAAATTTAAAAATTTTCCTTGTACATGAAATTCTTCTTGCACATACATAGCTATTTATAAAAATTATTTTTGTACAAATGATTGTAAAAATGATTTGTGTAAATGGTTTGAAATATTTTGATATCAAAATTATGTATATAGTACAAATTTTTTGTAAAATGTTTGAAAAACAAAAATGTTGCAAAAACCTTGTGTAAAGTTGTGTAAATATTTTTCAAAACTTCGCATTCATGCATACATCCATGTTTTCAAAAATTTTTCAAAAATTTTGCACATTTTCAAAAATATTATAAAAAATTGGCATATTTGTAAATATTTGTACAATTTTTCCAAATCATAGTTGACATATAAACTGGCCAGGAATTAAATTGAAAAATGGAGCTTGGTTAAGACCTTAATCCACCTAATTCTAAGAGGAACCTTATAGGGTTTAGGATTAAGACTTTTCAGGTCCATTTGGGACTTAATTCTTTGAGTCCACTAGGCTATGAGCATATGTCATCTTAATGAGCCTAAGTAGAACACTTAACAACGCACACATGACTCTCAGAGACAATGGATTTACTTGGACCAACACTTTACACATAGCTCTCCACGGATGAGGTGGTGAGGAGGCAGTTTCCTTTGGCTTGGGGTAGCATATGAGGGTAGTACTTCTAGGCGGAAGCTCTCTTCTTCTTATAGTGAAGGAAGTGCGTCTTAACTTGGTATGGTGGTGATGAATTCTAAAGACAGGAGTTGTGGGTTGCAATAAAGCTTCAAAAGAGGGATAGTCTACTGGCTCAAGAGGAAAAACTCCTTATGTATATATGATGTATCATGTAGATATGTTGTACATATGCACATCAAAAAAATTATGCAAAGAAAGAAAAGCTCCAAAAAAGTGGTGGGTCTGATTGAAAATAAAATACCCACCGGAGTGTATATAGCCAAATAAAGCAAAGCTTATGTTACACATGACCATCTCATGAAGCTTGCAGCGGGAGACTCAGCTACACTGGTTGGGCTCCCAAGGATACATGGCTACACTGGTCATAGTCCATTCTCTTCTTCCCCCTCTTCTTGAGCCGGTTGTACTTGAACTTAGAAGGGAATACCCCGCTCCTCGAGGAAAGAGCTGCTAGACTGAGGCATTAGAGTTACCTTGTTGAGGGGGGTTGTCGTTTTGTCATTTCTGAGGTGGGGAGCTACATATCACTTACACAGTACAAGGAAAGATTCATGGTCATTAGTGTTTGTGTATGTAGCTTGTTTTGATATGTATTATTGAGGAATCTTGACCATAGATTAGTGGAACTTAGAGGCTGTTGAGTTTTAAGCTTAAGTTCAAATAAGGTTCCGACAAATTAATAATCCAAAGGCCTGACTGAGCTCCAAATTTCAATTTAATGAAGGAAATTTTAATAATCAACCTTGATTTACCTTCTTTTTCTTTTCTTTTTCTTTTTCACTTCTTTTTCAAATAAGTGTTTGCTAAGGGACTAGAAAAAGTAAAGTATAAGGGGGTGACGAATCCTCATTAATCACTCTTTATTCTTTTATTTGAGCTAAAAATCATTGCAAAACACCATGTGGATACTTGTAAAAATAATAAATTATCAAATTGCATGCTTTATGTAAATATCAATAATTAGCATATTTTTATGCAAAAAAATAAAGAAATAAAGAAAGAGAAGGAGATATTTGTAATAAATATTGAGTGACCTGAACCCAAGAGAGGGCCCAACATGGGACTGACCGCCAAATAAAATAAGTAGAGAGAGATAGGGCCATTCATCAATGTACACATTTCCTTCTTGGTGTATATATTTTATTTTCATAATATATATATATGTTTATAATAATTTGTATATATTTCTAAAAATATAAGAAAAATGAGAAAAAAATAAAATCATTTCTCTCTCCTACCATTGTACATACCATGTATATATCAATAATTCATCTATTTATTTTACCCTTATAAATAAATAATAAAAATAAAATAAAAATTATTTTATATCCCAAATTTTATGTTGTAAAAAAATAAAATATAAAATTGTGGTAATTTTACAAAAATAAACTAATAGAAATAAAAACATAAAATACATAGGTGTTTTATACATGTATATAATATTTTATTATGAATATACATTAATTTATTTTCAAAAAAATAAATAAAAATCACTAAAAAATAATTTGAAAAATAATAAACATTTTTATTTTGTAAATATTTTTAAATAAAATCATTTTATTTTTTATTTTGAATTTACAAATATTTTTGCCCTGGAATTATCTCATTGGTCCATAGGGGATTGTTAACCCCCGGTCAATTCCCCCCTGGATCACATCTCGCCCGAACCTACGTGCTGACCCGATTTCTCCGGATTATCAGGAACAGATATGATTGCCTTTCGCCCCGATTTTTGCGCTCGTCGCTTCCTCTTGGATCATGCATCCTCACGGATCCCTAGGAGGGATCGAATCCTCCTCGGATTACATGCCTGCGTCCGTTCTTCCCCGCGACCTGGGATGCGTATAAATTACTCCTCTTTGATCCCCAGTGCCTCAGCTCACGCCGTAAGCCATAAACCCTACTCTAAAGAGAATCCTCTCGGTGACAGTGACCGGACCCTCTCTTTAGTGGCCAGATTGGGCGCTTGTAGCCGGTGCTCGACGAACGTGGCCGGAGGTCCGCCACGTACGAGCCTCCCAGCCCGCCGCAGCTCGGTCGAGGCGACAACTACCTTCACCGCACCCCCTGGAGCTCAGGATCTATTTGCGTCCATTAGGTATCCACTTCATCGTTCCTAGTTCTGATTATCGTCGATTTTCCATTTCTCGTTACACCGGCTCCGCCCTAGTGGTCGGAGCTCTGTCGCCCCCTCTCATCCGTATTTATAGACGCACCGACCCATCGTCACCCCCTTTCGCAATTCCACGACGCTTCCCTTTTCTAATCATTCAATAACCTACGCTAGAGGACTCCTCTGAGCATAAGCTTCCCTTTGCAGGTCAATAAGCGTGAGTTCACCCCCCAGATCGCTTCTCGCCCACTTCGCCTGAGTCGCGCAGGTCCCCTCGCCCTCGTTGGACGATTGTACCGTTGGGAACTCCATCAGTCACTACCCCCCGACACGAAGCATCATTGTGAGACGAACCCCCCTTCCCGATCATCCATCGGACGCTCAGAGCTCCTCCAGTTTGTCGGCGAAGTTCGCCAAGGAGGTGTTCGTCCAGACCTTCTCTCCACCGTCGGATCACGCCTCAATTCCAGTTGCCATCTGAGCCGTTCGAGACCTACCACTGACAGGCCGTTAGATACCAGATCTAACGGCCATGTACACCCCACGTTTGCCATCTCGTCAAGACTGTCTGATCTGCTAGGAGGCGGCACTAGAGCCGCACGTCCACCAGCCCAACAACACCAAACACGTGGCCCCCCATGTGACCCGCACGTGCTTTGACTGGGTAATTTGTGCCAGTCCCCCTAAAGCTTATTTTAGTTGTTGTTTAGTCTATTAAATAAAATATCACTCTGGGATATTTTGCACATTAGCACCTACTGTTTTCTTTTTGATCTTTAGTCCTTCTGATGTGGACACACGTGCTTCGCCACGTGCCTATCTGGGATTTTCTGCATGTGAGCCCTCCTAGTTTATGACTGTTATGCATTGATTAGAGAGTTTTATATATTTGCAGTTATACCCTTATGAAGGTTGAATTGCAACATGTGCTGAATTTGATGTGAAAGTTACAGTTGGTCTCTCAGACTTTTAAAATGTGTTAATCTTTAGTCCTAAAACTTATTTTATTTGCACTTTAGTTCCTGTGTGCTGTGCATATCTTATTGGTTGAATAAAATAGCAAATTAACTCCAATTTCATGGAATTTGGACATGTGGTCCCTGCCACTGTGTAAAAATTTCAGTGATTTTTGGGACATTTTTGTTTTCATTTTATATTTTAAAAAAATAAAAAACCCTTATTTTTCTACTATCTAAATTTCCAACTAAAAAATATTAAAAAGTCCTAAAAAACCTAAAAAATTGTGGTATGTTTGTTTTATTGTCCTGTTGCTTCAATCCAATTTTTGTTTGATTTGGACTTATAAAAACCCTAAAAATTAAAAACCCTAAAAACCATAGAAAAATCATTAAAAATTCAGAAAAAAACCAAAAAATGCAGTTTCTTCTTTTGTAGTTTTTCATAAAATTATCTCTGGAATTTTATAGGCTATTTATTTATTTTTAAATATCCCTTAGATTCTGGCTGCACATTGATTTCCATTTTGTGTCTTATTTCATTTTTATAAAATCAACCAAAAAACATAAAAAATTGGGAAAATTACCAAAAACAATCGAAAAATTATAAAACCCAAAAATAGTTTTATTTTAATGTTCTAACTTGATTTGTGTTGTTAAATAATTAATTGATTGTTACTTTTTGGCCTTCTTTCATATTTTCTTTATAATTAAAATTCACAAAAAAATTTAAAAACCCATAAATCCACCAAAAATAGTTTCTTCTCTTTATTTCGATTTCTGACTACTTGGTAGGCTATTAAGCCAATTCGTGCTCCTTGAGTTCGACCCTGGTCACTATACCAGGTTAAATAAAATAGCAAGACCGCTATTCGACTTTATTGATTTGGTGGTCATGATTTCTTGATTGATTGAGCTTCGAGGTTCAGGTCAAAACGACCCGTATTTTTACCTTTACCCAGATCACGAAAGTCTCGTCATCAATTGTGCTTCCTGACGTGGTTTCTCTTCCATCATCCCGGCATAAAAGTCGTCTGAAGCTTGCAACTTCTCAATATGATCACCTATGGAATGCATTGTCATCTTAGCATAGGACTTTCTCGAGTCTTGTGTTTGGTCAATATGAACTCTTCATGCATCTTTTCTTAGCTCATCATACACAATATAGGAAGGTGGGGAGGGAGAAGATGGAAATTCGGTCGGAGTTCCGACCTCTTAAGGGAATGGGCAGAAATGATGGCAATGAAGTGAAGAAGCCACAAGATCTGGCTGAACAATAGCTAGTTAATAGAATCGAATCTAGAGTCTGATCTTGGGAGTCACTCGATGTTCGCCACAACGGGTCCTGCTATCGCTGTATGTAACTCCTCATGACATGTGCTCTCAAATTCAATTAAGCCAACTTTTTAATTTATTTTTAGCTAGGTCCAATTACGATCTATAGGAACAGGCAAGCAATTAAGTGTTAAGACTTAGCTAATTACGTCACAGTCAACAAAAATCCTAAGACTCGGGGCTAAATCCACAAGAATAAAATAGAAAGTAAGGCGGTAGAATAAAAACAAGAAAAGCCACAGTGAGGTCCCACGAGTGCACCAGCACTCGGTGAAATAGACCCCGAAATGTATCAAATGTCCAGAAGTGTTCAAGTCCAAATATTATAATAATAGTCTGCTAAAAAATAAGCTACTCTATTCTATCTACTATAATTGTCTTCTCCTATTCTCCTGCTCCTCCTCAGATACGAGTACTCCAATAGAAAGCCGAAGCATCCTCGAGCGTTCCCTCGCACAAAAAGCAAAATAGGAATGCATCAGAATGCAGTTATATCAAATAGAGATAAAAATGTGAAAAAAGACTACTATGCCATTTTCCCCAGCAATGGCGCCATTCTGATGAGAAACCCGTCAACTAGGATAAGTATCAAGAAATAACAAGTTCATTGCGACCCCAATCGACGAGTTGGGCTCAATCAAGAAAAATAAACCCCTCAAACTAAGATCAAGCAATCAAGCACAATGTAAGCAGTTTCCTTATTTTTTTATACCTGATATAGAAACCATGGTCGAACACAAGGAGCACGAGAAATCTTTCGAAGTAGTCAAATCTAAGAAGTAAAACATGTATTTTTGGTGTTCTATTTTTTGCAAATTTTTGTATTTTTAATAAGGAGGCAAAATCAATAATTAAAAAAACTAAACAACACAACATTTTTTTGGATTTTTTTAATAGCTAAAAATGCTTAGAAAATTAAGATAAAAATATTTTTGGATTTTTAATATTTTGAAGTATTTTTGATAATTTTTTGGGGTTTTGAAAATGTTTTATAATTTTATAAAAATCAAACATTAACTAAAAAAAGCAAATAGTGCATAGCTAGGACTAAATTACAAATTAAATATAGCTAAAATTCCCTAAAATCCCGGGGAGCACTTTTTTTTGACAAAATAGAGATAAAATGCTACATACGAAAATAAAAATTAGAAATTTTTATTTTTCTTGAATTTTATATGGTATTTATAAGTTTTTAGGCCTTTTACAATTTTTAGGGCTTTTATAAGGGATTTAAAACAAATTTTATCATGTAGCTAAAACACATAAAATCACGCTAACATGATTTTTTTAAAAATTTTAAGACAAATTTCGAATTTTTTTAGATATTCAAAAATAGATAGGACATGTTTTAGAGATTTTTAATTTTTTAAAAATATTGAATACTCACAAATAAACTCACAAAAATCACACTAAATACTACACATCAGTAGTAGTTGATGGTAATTTTTAGATAATTTTTAGGATGAATTTTCTAATGATTAAGTCAAAAATACAAGTTGTAATTAGAAAGATTTTACAGGGACCTTTGTTCTCTTAAAGGAATCGTCTGGGTCAAGCAATGATGCAATTAACAAATACATTTCCTAAGTCGCAAAATATCCAACCAAACACGCGTACAAGACGTGGACTAGACTCATAGGGGCATAAATTCAAAGACTAAAAACCTTCATTCATTAAGTAGCAAAGCTAAAGCATAAGGCAGAGAATGAAAATAACCCAATAAGTCATGTGTACATCTACGTGCTATACACATAGAGGGACTAGAAAGCAAATATCAAAACTATGAGGTCCAAACTGCAAAATTTCATAACTAGAACTTTTATCTTATAGACTAAAACTAAATACAGAAATAAACATGGTAAAAGGGAAATATACCCTTCACAGGCAAGTGCTGGGCACATGGGACACGTGGCAGGCTCGGGTGCAGGCGCTGGCGTACGGGCCTGATCTTCTGATGTTGCAGATCTGGCGGCAAGTGAATATCGGGGACGTGCAGTCGGATGGTGTCAGATCTAATGGTCGAAAAGCTGCAATGGTCAATCGACTGAGATGGGATTTGGCAGAGGGAGCTAATCCAATGGTGGGGAGGAGGTATGTAAGAACTCCTCTATAGCAGACTTCGATCGAGCACAGGGGGCAATCCACTGACCTGATGGAAGGTCTGAAGGGTCCGACAGTGTTGTGAGAGGTTCCCTCATCCGGTGGGAGGCTCCGAATGGTGATGGTGATGGTCGGATAGCGTGGCGATGGAGGGGGCCTGGAGCAGCAGCTTCTCCTGAGCAACTAGGGGGCCAAATGGGGTCTGTTACATGAGACAAAGCCTGCAAAGGACACATTGCTTGGAGGCAAAGCTCCAATGATGTTTATTGAGTGCAAAACAAGGTAAGGAGGGGGTGAACCGAGATTTGGGATTCTAGCAATGAATGGGAGGAGGAAACTCAAGCATAATCTCACCTGTATGGCTGAGTATTAGAATGAACAGACAATGAGGGGAGATGGGGTGTTTGTCGAGGGTTCGATCTATGCTGTTAGGAGTGGTTGTCGGAGCTCCTACTGGGTAGCTGGAGCTAAGGTGTGTGCGGCGAAGTGAAATAATAAGATCAGATCGAAGGGTGAAACACAAATGATATATGCTTTACCTGAAGCTACAGAGGTGTTTGACAAGATCAAGCGAAGGTGGTCGCCGGGATGGCCGCAACCTCGTTGCGGTGGACGAGGAAGCTAAATGCGATGGAGCTCTCCGGTCACATGGGTGAGATACGTCTTTAAGCCACCAAACTCCAATCCAAAGGCACCTCCAACTTGTTGTCATTCTGCTAGAGGTATCTAAGGGTGAAGGAAGAGGCGAGGCACGAACTATGACGCTAAAAGGCAGACGAGAGCTTGTATAGTCAACTCTAGGAGCCTGTAAAGATAGACCAGGAGCACGTAACCCTAGAAAGATCCACACCTTCCTAGGTATCCGTAAGGATCACAGATTCTAGTAGGAAGCTCGGGTGTGAAATCGGGGCAAGAGGCGGTTGGAGCGGACGGGGAAATGGCGAGAAGGAGGTCCGGCGAGAGGGATCCGGGTCTGACTCAGCTAGAAGGAGGCGTTGACCGGAGGTCAACGAAACTCCCAGTCCAATCAAAAAAATTAGAATATACAAAATATTAGGAAATTAAATTAAAAATAGTAAATGAATTCAAAATAAAAAGTGTATAAAATAAAAAAATGTTTATTATTTTTAAACTATTTTTCTGTGATTTTAATTATTTTTATGAAAAAATAAATTGTATATATACTATATGGTGTTATGTACAAGTATAATATACCAACGTATTATGTACAAGTATTTTATTATTTTATTTTGACAAAAATACCTTTATTTTATATTTTATTTATTTATAAAATAAATTTAGAGGAATAAATTAATTTTATTTGATTTTTATAAGTTAACAAGGGTATATAATAAATAGAGGATGTAATAAATACATGTCTTTCTGCAAAATGAATGGAGAATTTTATTTTTATTTAATTTTTCTAATATTTATTTTGTTTTATATTATTTATAGAAATATATACAAGGGCCAAAGAATAATATTTAATTTTTATTTTGTCAAAAATAAAGATGTACAAATATAGGTAATATATAAAATACATAGTAAGCTCTATCTTTCTCCACTTATTTTATTTTGCGATCAGGTCAAGGCTTGGCCTTCTCTTGGGGTTTGGGTCACTCTGTACTTATTCTAAATACCTCATTCCTTTTTCTTTTCCTTTATTCTTTTATTTTTGCCAAAGACATGTTAATTATGCAATATTAAGACAAGCATGTAATTTGCTAAGTTATTCTATTTACAGATACTTACATGATGTTTTGCCAAGAAAAAGAGCTAAATAAAAGAATAAAGAGTGAGAATACATGATTGATCAAGAGGGGCACAGTGAATCGGACCAGTATGGGAAAGGAGAAAAGTCATGAAATCCGGCGACGACTATGAATACCAAAACCCAATACCACGAATCAGATGCAAATGAGGATATATATATACATATATATATATACATACATACATACATACATATATATATATATATAAGAGGTAGAGAGACTCAACGATCAAAAAATATGACTTGTACTGATGGGATTGAAAACTCAAAGAAAATGCAGATGGACTTAAAATCACAATCAATGTACAAAGCGAACCCCAGTTCACCTACTCAATATAGTGAGGACCGAGATGTTGGTCTTTTATCTTTTCATTTTTAGAGTTAGGTGATTTTCAACAAAGTTGTACAAACCAATGATAGGCCTAGGATTTGGGCACTAATCCTTAGCATGTACGTAGGAATAAAATGATCAGATAACGAGGGGGGTGATCTCCCAAAGGTAATGAATCTTACATTATATTTTTTAAAGTTCAATAGAGTTAGCAATCCCAATTTTATTTAGGTTAACACTTTTTTATTATTTTTCAATCCTGAAGTCCGGTCTTGGAGACATCTCGGTGCTCACCACAACGGGTCCTGCTAGCGTTGTATGATGTCTCTCACGGTGCGTGGGTTTGAATCCAAACATCCAACAATTATTATTTGACTAAGTCAAGCGAATATATAAATACATGCAATGATATTGGGGCTTTGGACCTTAATCTATCAAACAAGCAATTCCTGGGATAGGGCTCATTCACACAAAACAAATAAAACAAAATCAAAAACAAAGAAAAAGAAAGCGAGGAAAACTCAAAAAACACGACGAGGCCCCCAAGGGAATAATTCCTCAAGTACTGGACCTCGTGAAGAAGTTGTATCCTAGAAAGTCCAAATTATTACATATTAATGTCACTCTCCCACACGAATATACATAATAGTGTAGAAGAAAATAAATAAAATCCAGAAAGAGACTGTCTTCAAAAATTTCCTCCATCCACCCTTGCTGCTCTCTCATGCCAGCGAAGTCTGAAGGTTGGATCCGCCTTACTTGGGTCCACCGATCCTCCTAGGAGGTCCTTCCATACGTGGCAGTCCCTTGCAACAAAGTCAAACAAAGAAAGTGGTCAGAACAATCACAATTAATATCAAATAATAAGGAAAATAAATAAATGACAAGAATAAATAAATTCAAAAATGAATAAATGAACAAGAGAGACATGACAACTAAAGAATCCCAATCTATGCGGCATTGCTCCCCAACAACAACGCCATTTGATGACAGGGATTTTTCCAAGGTCTGTTCAATCCACAAAGAGGACCGATCAATCAACAATTAACCTACAATACGAATCAAGCAATCAAGCAATATAAAAATGTGGAGTTAAAATTTATTATAACTCTACAACAAGTGTGTATATGTGTAAGCATGTGTAGAGGTCGAACTCAGGGAGCAAACGGTAGATGGGGGCAAAACAATGTCCACAAAAGTTGTTCTTATCCTCTTGTTCATTTTTATTGTTTTTGTGGGTTTTCGATTTTTTTATATTTATATTTATATTTTACCTTTTTGTATTTTGTTTTTAATTTTATATTTTAATATTCCTTTTATATTTTCAAAATTTTATATTTTTTTCTTTTAAAGACATATATATAGTATATATAAAGATATAAATACAATATAAAATAATACATTTATAAATACTAGTAAATATAAGTAAAATACAAAAAATGGGTTTATATTTTTTCTAATGTTTTTATGATTTTTCTGGAATTTATGCTAATTTATTTTGTATTTTTATGCCAAAAATATCCCAAATCAGGGATTGAATAAATACTTGAAATAGATTTGAATTTTAAAAATAACAAATAATGTCTAAAATTATCAAAATTAATTTTAATATCTAAATAAATACAAAAAGAAAATTAAGAGAGAGAAAAATGTATTGAATTTTAAAAATAATAAGTAATGTCCAAAATTATACAAATTAATTTTAATATATGGATAAATACATAAAGACAACTAAGAGACAGAAAACCATAGTTTTAGACTTTTGAAGGAATTTTAAGATTTTTATAAAGGTTTTTTGGGTTTCAAATTTTAAGAGTTTTATTTTTCCATTTTTAGTGATTTTTGGTTTGTAGTTAGAATATAATAAAATTAGCAACATATAAGTTGTTTGGAATTTTGAAACACATTTTTCTATTTTTGGTATTTATATTGTAGATAGAGTAAAAATGAGCTCCTTTTGATTTTTAATAAATGGTCAGAATTACCTAAATGTAAAATAAATGCATGGCATGAAGGTTCATGTTACCAGACATCTAACTCTATTTTTCCATAATTTTAAGAGCTAGGATGCTATTTTACAAAAAAATGAAATCTAAGAAGCAAAAATACATAAGCTAGTAGGGACATATTTGAAATTAAATAAAGATCAGGGGTTCATCTATAAATGTACCAAAAGTATAAAACATAATTCAAATTCTATTGGACTAAAAATAAATACAAAAAGTACTGAGGGCATACATGCAATTTCTAGACTGGACCCAAATGCAATTAAAATAAATACATGGGTCTATTCAAAAAATGTCCAATTTATTTTAAACATTACAATTTATTTACAGAACTAAATAATAAATATAAAAAAGGTGGGTCAAAGATATGCAATTTACCCCAAATTAGTGCACCAGCGGATGGTGCAGCACAACCTGCCACACATCGCGCTCAGGTATGGTGATACCCCTTCGCCAATCTGCGGTGAGGATTTGATTGTGTGCTTCATTAGATGGTTGAAGCGTGACGATGATGGATGGTTGCGATTAGAACTGGCAGATCCTCGATCCAACGACCACTGCTATCCACAAAGAACAGGGAAGAAGGACTTCCTCCCCGAGCTTCGTTCTTGATTTCCTCCCTCTCAAGGCCTTCTCGGATGCTGCAAGGAGGCGCATAGGATTCCTGGAGCTACTCCGTGGCTGGTGGATGCTTCAGAATGTATGGGGCTCACTAATCGAACCTTGGAGGTCGAGTCTTCCTGGAATAATTTTGGAATCACTAAGCCCCTTAGATGGGCCTCTTCTCTACAAGGGAACTGCACCATTAGACACACGGGTCAAGGGTAAATTTCCTCAACACGATTAGGTGTGGAATTAATGGAAGATGGGGCGAATGGGATTGCTTCGGCAAGGTGATCAGGGGAGGAGCATGGCGGCTTCAATCCAAAGAGAATCAAAGGGGGAAAATGATGCGGAGAGGTAGAGAAGCGGAGAGGAAAAGATATGGAGGTGGTAGCAGGGTTGGAGGAATGATGAATTGTAGTGGAAACATCACCGGAGCTTGCGAGCACCGGCGAGGCTTCTAATATAATCTACCCTAAATCACTAGCTGAAAACTTGAAATAAAATACAGGACACGAAATAAAGGAACTAAATTTACCTAGAAAATGTAAAGGATGCAACTCTTATACCTGTTCGGAGGCCAGGGACTAGAAGTGGTTGACTACTAACGCCTTGGGTGCACCCCCTCCTCCGCGAGCATGGCAACACCTCATGGCTTCTCCCTATGTCACACGGATGCTCGCTTGAACAAGATGTAGGGGCTCTAGGGTTTGGAGAGTGACTAAAATGGAAATGGGAAAAGGAGGTTCTTATTTATCAACATGGTTGGGCCTCCTTATTTATCGATGTATTGGGAGGAAGACAACATATGTACAAGAGATCTAAGATGGTGGCGTAGATCTAGATTGATGGAGGTTGAAGTTCGCGTGAAGAATGGGTGAAATGGTGGAGAAGATGCCCATAAAAAATGGTGCAAAATCAGGGAAAAGACATGTACGCCAACTCAGGAGGTCTGGACAGACAGTTGGCCTTGGGTCAACCATCGACGGGCTCTGATTGGTCCAGAGCATGCGCTAGAAGACCAAACAGAATGCCTTATTAGAAATTTATTAATTAAATATAATAAATGATTTTACTGTTTTTTCTTATAAAATAAAAAATATATTATTTAATTTTGTATTTTAATATGATTTTTAGTTATTTTTTGGTGTTATTTATTATGAGTTAATTTTTAGGTGTATAATTATAGGTATATTCATTTCTGTTTTGTACATTGTATTTTTATTTTGTATATTTATATATTTATAACTTACTTTTAGGTACATAAATATATTTTATTATAATTTTATGATTTATTTTGTACACTTAAATAAATAGGGGTATGTAATATGTAGGTATGTGTATTTTATATTTACGTATGTATTTTTGTATATTATTTTATTATAATATTTCATTTATGGTTTTATTTTATATTTATATTTTTAATAAAATATAAATGATATTTATAATCTTATAAAAATATAAAAGAATAAAGTAAGATTTCCCCTTTTATTTATATACAAGTATTATCATAAGTATATTGCCTATATATTTATATAGACTTATTTTATTTAATGTTTTCTTTATGATTTTATTATAGTTTCAACATGTAAACATGTTATAAATAATATTTACATAATTTTAAAAAATAAAATTATAAAAATAATAAAGAATAAATAAAATGAATATTTTTATCGAGTATAATGTATAATGAGAGTGAAAGCTAACTTTCACATCTTAACTCCAAAATTATGAAACCATCTGCACTAAATAGATTATTAAAAGTTATATAAAATTAGAGGTGATTTTTATACATTTTAGTTTCTATTTGGAAGATATAGGTCTATCAAGTTGGGATTTGGCTTTTTATTTTGTGTATAAAAAGTACATTATGTATTATTTTTGTACAGACCCAATTTTGTATTTTTTTCTACATTATTATCTATATCTTTTATGTCCAAATTTTCTTATTTTATGTGTAAATAATAAAGAATAAAATGGGTGTCAAAAATGCTTTATTGAAAGAATTAAATATATGTTGTTTTTTTGTATTTTTGGCCCTTATCTCCTCTACTTTATTCCTTGTAGACCAACTCAATTCTTGACTTGGTCTCGGGGTTTAAGGTCATAAAATGCCTTTGGTATTTTATTCTTTTTCTTTTCTTCTCGTTATTCTATAATTTTGGCTTTAAAAACAATATTATTTACACAATAAATGCAATTAATAATGAATGTTATTTGTACAAACTAATGTTATTTACATGCATTAGTTAGGGTTTTTAAGGCCAACATGATAGAATAAAGGTGATAAAATGGAGATTCATCAAGCATAATTAACACGGTTGCACTTGTATTGATCTTCTTATACATACATGGCTCATCTGGATTCTACACAAAATCATAACGCTTTATAGTTTCATCAAATCAGATGTTCCAGCTATGAGAATCTTGTGTGAGATCATAGATGGATTTCTTTAACTTGCACATTTTTCCTTCCTCAATTATGAAGCCCTAGGACTGCTATATATAGATGTCCTCATTGAGGTATCCATTGAGTAAAGCTGTCTTGACATCCATCTGTCAGATATCATGGTCAAGATGTGCAGTTATAGCAAGCAATTCCCTAATGGATTTAAGCATGGTCGCATGAGAGAATGTCTCATCAGAATCATTGTCCTCTCTCTGTGTGACCCTTGGCTACGATCCATGCCTAATGGGTTTGGCCCCTTTAGGTAGATCTTCAAGGGCACCATTCTTGTGCATGGAGTCGATCTCATAATTCATTGCTAACATCTAGCTATCCATGCCACGATCACCCAAATCTTCATTGAATGGAGTTGAATCATCATCAGACTCTTCTAATGCATGGAATCCATGTGCAAGATTCCAACTTGCTTGCATCCACGTTTTTAAAATGGACCAAACAATACCAAATTCTCAAGTGTTGTACACTTGGCTTGGTACCATACCAAAGCACATGAGGGGTTTTAGATATAGATTTAGATGAAATCTCGTTTAGAACATAAGTTTTTGTCTGTACTGTATGTCCCCAGAAACTGAGAGGTAAGTTTGCTTTACTCATCATTGATCTCACCATGTCCAACATGATCCTGTTATATCTCTCTACAACTTTGTTGACTTGAGGAGTACCTGAAGGAGTGAGATGGGAAATAGTTCCTCTCTCTTTAAGGTAAACTTTGGATTCATCTGAGAGATATTCATCACCTTGGTCAAATCGAATTCATTTTATCTTCTTGTCGGTCTGGTTCTCAACTGTCGAAGGCATGAACTCTTTGAACCTTTCAAAGGTTTCATGTTTGCGATTTAATAAGAAGATAAAACCATACCACAATTGATCATCAATGAAGATCATGTAATATTGATGCCCATTTCAAGTAACGCTATGAAAGGGACTACATACATCAGTATGCATTAGGTATAATATACGTTCGCAACGTTTACCTTTCTCAGTGAAGGGTTCCCTGGACATTTTCCCAAGAATATAATATTCACAAGTTGGTAACTTACGAACTTCTAGGAAATCCAGAGGTACATCCTCTATGAGTCTTTTGATCCTGTCAATAGACACATGTCCACATCTTGAATGCTCGATCATAATTAAATGATTTCCATCCTTGCTTGATCATTTAGGGTTTTATTATTCATAGTGGTATTAACATTCGCGACACATTCATGCATGTTTAATTCATAGAGTTCAAATATTGTTAGAAAATCATCTGCTATAAAATTAGCATAATGATTTATGATAATTTTATAACAGAAAATGACCATATCCACGTTTAACCAGCTTAGACATGGACAATAAGTTCTTTCTAACATATGGTACATAAAGACAATCTCTAATATCGAGGACTCTCTACTGGATAATGATAGTCTACAGGTTCCAATGTGGATCACTACAACAGTTGCATCGGATCCCATCTGAATGACTACCTACCCTTCATCAAGATTTCTGATGTCTTAAAACATATGCAGCTGACTGCACATGAACAAAAGCACCAAAATCAACAACCTAACTTCCTTCTCATCCTACAAGTTAGTTAATTTCAATAATGAATGTAGATTACCTATTTACCAGAGTTGTATTTTTGTCATTCTCTAAGGACTTTAAGTATTCTGGATTATTACTCTTCAGAATCTTGTCTTATAGCAATGACGACAGACATCCATCTCTATGGATGTCAAATTTGTAAAGATTTAAAAGAAGGAGCACCAGTTTGACCTTTCATCTTCTATTGGATTCGATTTTTATGAGATCCATGCTTCTTCTCATGCTTTCATTTGACTTATGCAAGGGATATTCTTTCTTCATAATGGTTTTAGTGGGCCTTAATGTAAAAATAATGGGGTTCACATCTTCATACATATCCTTCATATTTAGGAGGATGTCATGAGTGGATTCAATGTTTATAAGTTGCGTCTACAACACTTTAGACAATGATCCAAGGATGTAGCAACGAGCGATCAAGGGATCCTTGTCCCACTTCTTGTTGAACTCACTATCATCCTCTATCTTTGGGTTCTCATACTTTACATATGAGCGCACATATATGACGCGCTCTGTCTCATGTACGACCTCCAAATTACGGATCCAATTAGAATAATTTGGATCTGCAACTGATTAACGTTAAGTATATTGTTAAGTGGGTTGAGAGATTTCATCTGAAATTAAAGGAAAAGTGGAACATGTTCTAATATTTTGATTAAGGAGATTAAACCGTTGAGTATTTTTAAATCAAGAGTTCTCATTTTTTGTACTTTGACATGCTTTCCCTTATAAGCTTTTAAAAGCATGAGGCAGGCTAACTAAAGGCCTCTCTACGAGATCTGAGTCTCATTTCCATTTTTATCACACGCCTATAGTATGAGAAAATGCAACTATGACGAAAGAACTAGGAACTCTTTCCATCTTAAAAGTTCAACTTGTATTCTCAGTTCATTCTTCAACATCTACACCCTCACATATACAGAGTTAGCATTTTGTTGATTAAACCAACCGTTAATGAGTGAAATATAATTTACATTATGTGCAATTCAATGTCACCTCGATAATATGGGGAACAACATTGGAGTCACTACGCATACAACCCATCTCTTTCGAGAAATAACGAATTTGATCCATGTGAATTTGTATTCTAGAGTCATGACTACGCATGAGCATCTTCAAAAATACAACCCATGGCGACAGAGTTCTCAACAATGACATAAGACCATGGATATCATCATATGACTTAGCGCATATCATGTTTAAAGAATGATTAACCATTTTGAATCATATTCTCATGATTAACTAAGGGATAGTGCTAGGACACACAATTATTGTCTTGGTTTCTATCTAATTAAAACAATGATACTTAAGCGATCTCGACTAGGGTTGGTCCTTTTATGCAATTGATGTTACCATATAGAATTACATACTCACTTAGTACAATTTAATGATTTAATTTTAGTTGTTAAAGTATGCCATAACTCTTTATGCTATCTTTCCTCAAAACAGATCCAGAGGTCATGCCAACAATGCCAATAGGAAGCACTTCCACTAAAAATGTTGCATACGGTGCCAATTAGTTAACCCATTAGCATGTCTAGGCCTAGACACCTTCAATATTCCAAATCTAGACAATACAGTTGGTACATATTGTACTATAGAGATTTTATTAATATTTTGATCATGTATGATACTACACAATATTTATCGTAAATTTTAGGAGTTTACAACTCTTTTTAATTTACCAAAACATTTAGTGCAACAATTTAGACACTTCTTGAATTCAAAAAATATTTTTTCATTTCAAAAAGTCTAGTACAACAATCTAGATAATTCTTTGAGTCAAAATAATTTCAATTTCGAAAGATGTCTAGTGTAGCAATATAGATGATTCTTGAAATCAATCAAATAATTCTCATAATTTCTAATTTCATTGTAAACATTCAAGTGCATAAACAATCAGAGGAAATATGAAATAAAAATACTATCTAATTTATTGTATATGACTAAAATAAACAATGATTTCATATTAGAATTTGCAAGTTGCGACCATAGCATCTCAAATTAGAAAACATCATTTAACTTGGACTTTAAAATTATTAGGACATCAAATAATTTCAAAATATTAGGGTACAAATCTTGATGTAAATATATAAAATATATTTCAATCAATTTTAACATCTGAATCTTCTCCCGAATGTTACCAATAATTGGTACATATTTTGGGAATGAGTCCATACATTATAGACATAATATATATTTCAAAAAATATGTTTCAAATAGATGAGAATAATATAAACCTTTAAAGTCGCCAAATCATTTGAATCGACAAAATAGTTGCAAGACAATGTACTCGATGATTAGGTAATCTAACTGATTATATATTGGACTTAAATGCAACCAAATCCTATAAAATAAGGCTATTGTACTTAATAATGGAAGTAATAGAAGATTCAAGAACATCACATCACAAAAACATGATATATTTAGCAAACTATTTGCTTAAAAAATTGTATGTTCATTGTATAAACAACAAATTTCACCACAACGATTTGTACTTTGTGAAATCATTAAATGAAGAAAAACAATTTTCATAACATGATTTCTAATATTCTAGTGAATATTGTGATGATATTAGGGTTACCTATTGAAGAGTGAATCACTAAAGCTAGAGACCTCCCGAATCAAGTCTAATTCGAGATTGTCTATCTCATGGGCATGATGAGGCGAGTTGCTTCTCACAAACTTCGATATCTTCTTATTCTTGCAGATGTCCACCCAACGATGAAACCAATATGATATCAAACTTCTGATTTCGTCTCATGAAATTGAGTCATCTTACACGTACACGAAGTACGATGAAGAAAACAATCTTCATAGGGCCATGCCTATGAAGAGAAGATGGAGGTTTGAAGGTGGATGAGTAGGTCTCCAGAGAACGGGGTGAGAACGTTCATCGAGAGTGTCCTAATCTCTAATATTCTCTTTCAATGATCAAAGTAATAGAATTATCAGGAGGAACAAGCGTGCTTTGGAAGGGAGGCATTTCCTTCTCTTTAATAGCTATGGAGTATGCCCCCCATGGTGTCCATTGGATCTTGAATCAAGGGATATTATGAAGTCCTTGTTCAACAAGAAGTAGAACTTAATTTATATCATGTTAATCACCAATTAAATAATTAATAAAATAGGCAACAACTTAATTTAGACTATAATCCATGGACTCTACAATTGTCTACAATTGTGGTGCCATGTGTTTATACACATGCCCCCCTCTTTCTATATATGGATTGAGGCTGTTGATAATTTATTATTTTGATAATTAATATACAACAACTTAATTAAAAAACTCGAAGTTATTTCTTATTTTTCATTATGACAATCTAATTATCATAATTGGTAATTTCAAGGTTGCCAAAAGCTTTAGTCGGTACTCAATCGACGGAGTCACTAACTGAGGATTAATTGATAGTCATGCGACTAATCGGATTTAGTCAAACACTAGTATATTTTGGCTTTTTAAAACTATTTTCAATATATAAAACAATTTTTATATACATATTCTTATACTTACAATGATTTGTACATATTCTATACTATCATTATGAAATAAAAGAGGTAATTATCTTTAAATATAACATTAAGCATATTAGAATAAGTTTGCTTCTAAAAAATTGAAAATCTAAAAAAATAAAATAAATACCTAAGTAAAAGTCGATCGAGTACTCGACCGAATAGGTCGACTAGGCCCGTTTAGTCAGCTTGACCGATTAATGGTCGACTATGCCCAGTTAAACCAACTAATCATCACAGTCAATCGACTTTTACAATAATGAGTAATTTTATGAGAATATTCTTGAAGTTTATGAATCATATTCATAAATCCAAATCAAAATGTAAATCCAATTTACATTTCAATTCCAATGTGAATCACATTCACATTTATACCTTGAAATAATATGAATCATATTCATATTAATATTAATTATTATGAATCATTATTCATATTAGTTAATTATATTCCATGACAATAAAATTTATTGTCTCAATATTGACATCGAATAGTAGAGTCCTAATCCAATTAGGACTCATGATATACAAATGCAAATACTTGGAGATAATGTTGGGAGATCACATTATGTATGTATAGTGACTTGAATGTGGATAACCATCCAATTTCAAGGTTTATAACATTTTTGCAAAATAATGTGTCACCTACAAATATTGAGCTTGAGTTGTAACACTCTATACTCTAAGGGAGCTTAACGAAATACATCACACTCTCCATGAGCTGGAGGAAGTGTCAATGAGATGAATCCAGCTTCCTTGACCATTTCTAATAAAGTTCAGACCATTTGGAGCTTCGAAATGAATTCAATGAGTGTTATTATTTCCATTTCCATTACCATTTCTTTTTCCAACATTTGGACATTGAAAATTGAATTGGATATTGGATTCCAATGAAGTGAGACTTAATCCAAAAAATTATCAAATCCTTAAGCGAATAAATAGAGCTATAAAATCAATCTGGTTCCATCATTCTCTCAAAATGGAAGTGTCATGTTAAATAATCTATGATGATATATTTAACCTAGAGTATTCCAATACTCATTCATCCTTCATATGGGAAGATTTTGATATATCTGAAGTCCAAACCCTAGTTTAATTGTCTTAAAAATATACCGATAGATTTCTCATTCGATAATTAGGCGATAATATATTAGTCATATGATTTCCAAAAGCACATATTAATATCTCAAACTAATGTATTCTTTCATAAATAAGAGGTATATGTATGGAATTCATTTTGACCCTAAAATATCTCTTGAGATTTATCTCGATCAAAATATCTCATCAAATATGAACATGTATGATTCCTTTGAGAGATCATACATCCCATATATCTTCATATACACACCAACTTGCTGGTATATGGACCTTGGTTAGGGAACCAACCTATTGGTATGTTAAATGTGCACACTTAGACGTATAGATGTATATATATCTCAGGTCAAAGGGTGTGTGCATGATCGTGACAATTATGATTTATGTCTTAGATTGTCTCGACCTCATCAAGTAAGCTCTTTGACTTGATTATTCCAGCACTTATGAAACTCTATTCCTATGTAGAGGACATGCATTAAGAAGTAAGTTGGAAATCATTCTTTAGAGAACGATTGCCATCTCTTTCTCAGACCGGAGATCTTTATTGAGTATCACATATTTGAAGTCAGTTGTGTCCTCCCAACTATATGGGATTCAATATGATCATGGTACATAATCCTAATTGTACAAAGGGACCTTAATATTAGGTGCAATCATAATCATTCATTTCAGAAGGACATGATAAAATAATAGCATTTATTGCATTAATTGGTCGCCAAGGGATTACAAGTTCAACACCAAAATGAGTAAATGGAGTATATACATAGAGATGGATGGATTATATGGATCATGATGGATTACAATAAACTTAGGATGATGAAATGGATTTCTAAAAAATGAATATTACGAGCGATTGAAACATATGAGTATGCCAAATGATTCAAACACTCAAATCGATATGTTAAGGATGTATAAATGTATTACTCAGTTAAATGATCAATCAAATATGTTAGCACTTACTTTTAAGCATGTAAGCATACCTTTGGTCGAACACAATGACAGAGAGCATTAATCAAGCCAAATCATCACATTATTCCACTAATTCACTTGTCTTTCATGTGTCTCGTTGTGGTAATTTTAATTTTAACCTCTTTTAATTTACCATTTTTATATCAATTTAGAAAATAAATAAAATAAAAGAGAAGAGAATAATTTGGTATTTATGTATATAGATGTGAGTAGAAAAAAACAAGTTATGGTTTTTTAAAAAATATAAGAAAAAGTGTGCTAAAAATATAATAGAAGATAAAAGTATTTTTTTGATAATATTTATTTTACAAATATTTCGGGTATTTTCCATGAAAGGGAAATATTCAAATAAAAATAATACAAAATAATTTTTGACATGATTTAAAAGGGAAACAAAGAATAGTTATTGTTTATTAAAAAAGTAAGGCTAAAATGGGAACACATTTTTCCTTAAACATGCAATCACGAGATCTTCAGACTTCCAAGCACCCTTTCTTCTTTACTTAATATATTATATGAATTATAGGTGATTTTTAATTTTTTTTCCTATTATTTTCATGATTTAAGGCAAAGTCCCCAAAACGTGTATGATTTTGAATATGATAAACATGACAACTTAAGGCAACTACTACAACATTTTAATAATTTTTTGCAGCAAAAGGAATTAACTAAAAATAAAACAAAAAAAACAATAAAGAATCGAGTTTTTGTTTTTTAGAAAACATAAACAATGACATAAAAATTCGAAAAAAAATCCTCAAATATAGAACAATGCAAGGACTACAATGTTGTATTTTTTATTTTTAGAGATAATACTAAATTCTCCCAAAATAAATTAAATAAATAAATTAAATATTTTAGAGACCATATTTTGATATTTTTTGTTATTAGATCCACAAAACAATAAGTATCTCTCCAGCTTTTAACCTAAAACAACAATGTTGTGATTTAATATTAATTTTTCAAGACAAAATCACATACTCCAATTCAAATATTCTTAGTTTCTTACTATATATCTAAATTCTCTCAAACTTTGTAAGAATGTAAAGCATTAGTGTATCTACCTAATAAAAAACATTTCATTGCAATTTATTTATGTATGCACGAGAAATGAATACATGAATATGCGTATATCTGCAATATTTTAAAGATACATAAGAAAAGATGAAGGATTGATATGTGATTCTCAAAACTACGTCGAAGTGCCTGTAATTTCTCCCATGTGTTCAAAGTGTGTGAGTAGGGGAGGATGTTGAAAGTATGCATAAGTACTAAGATTATGGGGGAGTCATCTATGAATTTCCCACCTTACATAACAAAGCTCACATGACGCCTTCTTAAAAATAAAGGGTCGAGATGAACCCAAAGTCGGTCAATCAGCAACTCTCGTTCTTTCCCGTTCTTGATGGACTCTATGAGTCCCAACCTGGTTGATTAACTATTGAGATTTCTAAGGACATTTGTATTCTTTCTCCTTAGCGTGATAGGAGAGAGAGGGGGTGATGAATATGTGATTCATCACTCTAAAAGAGGATAATTAAGTCCAGTTATGCAAAAGTCATTAGCATTTAATCATCTAAATTGCATAATTATCATTCATGCATGTGTAATAATATTCACATTTTATTATTCATTATTACATCAAATGAGGAGCCAAGAATCCAATGTACAATTGACATGTAAAATAGCTAACTTCACTGATTTTTAATGATTTTGTGCTAACTCCAGTTGACATGAAACTAAATTCATTGTGCACATATCACTAAACTTAATTCATGAAAAATCCTAAAAAAATCTAACTTGTACATATTCAAAATAATCTCAAACTCTAATTTTTAAAAAAGATAGATGAAAATGTTTATATATCGCCCATACAGTGTCCAAGTGAACTCTACTCATTTTGAATTAATGTACATTCAAATTACAAATCAAGATAAAATCAAAAGAAATGGAATCCATTTATGAAAATTGGTTTTGGGACATAACTGTGTATTATACATATTTGCTTATTTTAACCTATCATGAGATGTGCATATTTCACTCATTTTAATTGTTTTCTTTTTTATTTCTTTATTTATTCATTGTTTTAAAAATTACATAAAAATCCAAAAAAATAAGAAAAGCAATAAAAATATCATGTTTTGACTTAAGCTTACTCCCTCAATCCACTTGTACATAATTAACTTCCCTAATTTTTCTGATCTATTTGAAACCCCTAAAAATTCCAAAAAAATAAATTTGAGTCCATTGTATTATTTCAAACCATGTTTGATTTTTGTATATAGATGTTTACTTACAGAAAATCAAATAAAAAATTCAAAGGCACAAATTGGTATTTTATGTATATAAATTACTACCAAAGAAATCATATCTTGCACAGATCATTCCATTTGCATCCGAGTCCTTCATGAACATTGTAGGTTGCATTTAGACGAATATTTTTTGTGTTGTGCACTTTTTCATTCAAGTACATCTTTCATTTTTAGTTGGTTTATTCATTCATTTCATACATTGGTCAACCATTCTGGTCAAGATCGTGCCTCGTGGCGCAACCCAACTAGTCCACCTGGGGCCTGGTCACCCACGCCCTCTCTTTTATCTCTTTATGTGCCTAGAATGTGCCACATATCCCACTCCACCGCACGTGCCTAGCACGTGACTCCTAGTCCCCTCTCCTCACATGCCCTTTACATGAGTTCCTCTCCTCTCTCAGCGCCTACCACCGCCTGGTGGTGCTCCACCCACCATTGCCTGGCACTGTCGCCTCTCTTCCTTCCCCGATGATCTCTATTAATGATCATCTCCCCTCTCCTTTATCTCCACAACCCAAAATTCAACCCCTTCCATCTCTGGCGAGACCCAAATGCCTCTATCGTCACCAACTACTCGAGCCACCAAACCCCTGTCCCTCCTAATCCCTGTCACCACATCTCTATCCTCCGATGATCTCGCAACCTCCAGTTGTTCCCCAATCTCCGACAACTTCCAATCCCTGAATCTCCACACCTCCTAATAGATCCATCTTAGCTTACGCCTCTCCTCTTTCCCTATTAAACTCCATCGCCTACCTCCATATGAATGGATACAACATATCCATCTTTCTTCGAGAGAAGGGGAGCGAGCAACAGAGTCGGGATCAGTGACAACGATCATTGATGCATGTGAAAAGATATGCCGTCCGGCGAGATCCAAGGTCTTGATACCTTGTTGTTTCATCTCCAGGAGGGTAGTATAGCTTCCCTTGGCCCCGTTGCCTTGGTCGAAGTGAGAATAGGAGTTGAATCCCTTGATCCTCCATCCTTTAGGTGTACATTTTCTTCCTCCTTTATTTCCATTGTTTACCTAGCACCGAAACCATATTTGCCTTCTCTTTGTGTTCAATAATTATCGTTCGACTCAATCACCACCATCTCAGAATCTCTCCAGTTCCCTTCTAACCCTCTGCAACCCCTCACCATCTTGCTCCTCTTCCTCCATCCCGATGAAGCACCATCCACCTTCGCAAGCCACCAAGCAGCAAGGATAAAAAAAAGAAAAAACACCCCTGGACAAGGACCCTTGATCAAGAACACATGTGATCTCGATCGTGGATTTGATCCCCAAATTCTAACTAGTGGATCAGATTGCAATCAACGAATGAGAATACTTCCAAGCTAGGGATACGAGCCTCATGCCTCGAGTTTGATTGAAGCAGCATCAACGAACCACGTGGAGGTACGCATCGACCTGCCAACTGACCATGTCCCGCACACACCCCTCACGTGTGCAGGTGGGTAAATTGCAGTGATGCCCCACCACCTTATAGAACTCCAAGCAGGTCAAGGTCACGCGTGTCGCGTGTGACCATGGGTTAATTTGCAGAGCTACCATCCAACACCGGAGGAATTTCATCTAAAACTTCCACATGAGGTGAATTGCAGAGGAGTACTATTGGCTATGGATGTTTGTATAGTCCCAAGAACGTCCATTTTGATAATTTTTTATTTATTTTAATTACAATTTGGTCGATAAATTTTAGTAACTCATATATTGTGAACTATATATCGGGTTCTTAGTGTCATTTTGATCCTTATAATATTGTCTATCATATTAAACACTTAGATTCTATTTTTTTGAGACTTTATATGACATTAATTATTTGTGGAGATAATTTCTTTTATTTTGAGCATTATTATTCTATTCAATGACTTATTTACTCAGTCACATGTGATTCATGGATATTTATTGGGGATCTAGATTGAAATTAATTGACTTATTCTGGATTGATTGCTTGCTTGGATTGGTTTGGTCTGGTCTGCTCATTTTGCATCATATTATGCATCAATTAAAAATCACAAAAATAGTGCATTTATTTATTTCTCAGCACATAGCATAGCTTTACTTTCCTACACAAAACTTATCTTGCCAAAATCTATGCATTATATTAATAACACTTTTCAATTAAAACCCATAAAAATCTGAAAAAGATAAAAATCCAAAAATAGTATTCTTCTTTCTGAAAAATAAATTTCTTATATTATTTAGAGATTAATTATAAACCCTCATATTACATCCTTGAGTTCGACCTTGGGACTTATCCAAGTAAAATAAATAAATTTTGATCACATTGAGACTTGATTCTCCATATCATTTCTCGATGTGATAATTTTGGCGAATCGTTAGACTTCCCGACTACAACAATTCGACAAAATTAACAAAGGGATTTCTGTGTTTGTCAAATTGCATCATTGCTGGGGAATTATATGGTTTAGAATTAACTTTTACGTAATTTAAGTTTTAGATTTTTATATCCCCGGGTAGCCTGACCCCCACTTCTCTCTGTTTATTTTCTTTTTTTCTGATCAGTATTTTTTTATTTTTGTATATATTTTTTTGTGAACATATCTTTGACTTTTATTTCTCTTATTTTTTGTGAGGTATCCCATGACTTGGAGCGGTTTTCTTGAAGGCAACACAATTCTAATCAACTGGAGACAGGCGACTCGGTGGGCCAAACCCGATGAGAAGCATGGAGATTTTTTTATTTTGGAGAGACTATTTTACTTCATTTTTGTAAATAATTTATAGCTAATCTACCTATTTCCAATGGTCTTTGTCTTAAGACTCACATTTGTACCCGGACTGGACACTCGGTCTGTTGGGCATATTTTTGTAATGATTGACATAGTCCTCGGATTGCACTATGGCTATTAGAGCTACTAGTATTCTTTTTGTGCTCATAAGACTAGGACCATACTTTCACTTTAATTAGACGTATTAGATCGATTCTCATTTAGCCAAATTAAATTGTACTATAACTCACTAATAGAAGTTCATGTTCTAGATCCAGTTTCCCGTACATGCATTAAAAATATATTATTAAGTAAATTTCAGTTTTGTTGAGTATCCTTCATGGAGATTGTGAGGAAGCACTGTAAGTAATTCTGGCATTGCCTTCATCATTATATTTCCCGTTGCATGGCTTTTTCAGTTCTCCCTCAATTTTGACTCACCTAGGATTAAAGGAAATTGGAATCCATGTGTAGATGTGTACTGGCATCTATTCAAAGCAAGTGATCGCCAAATAAAATCAGGATTGCTAACATTATTGACTAATTAAAATCAGACAAAAATTGAAAATCAATGATTGTAGGAGAGCAACCCCATCCTTGTACATAGGTACATACCTCCAGACTTTGAGTGGGTGAGGGCATAACCACAAAGGATTAGAGCCAAAATCCCTAGAATTGTGACTTATGCGCTTGGACTGAATTTTGAGTCTTGTTATTGTTGCAAGCACTTGCCTCCAGCCTTAGTAGAAGTAGTCTTGTGTTAAAGTTGATGTGTTCCGCCAACTTGGACATGAACTAGTTTAGGATATTGTACATGTGTATAATGTATGAAAAGATTGTTTTACCATCAATAATAAAATTTAAAAGATAATCGAACAAACTTTCACGACCTTAAGTGTGTGAAGTTGGTGAATTTTGGGGTTTGCATTGTGTATTGAATTGTTTGCGTTCAAAGATCATTGCACTTGAATACGTATATCAAGGTTCGTGAATCAATCTCCACTTTCCTTTTGAAGATGTCAGAATATTGGTATTCATACCCAAACTCTGTGGGCCACACTTACATGACAAATCCTGACCATCTTTGTCTTCATTCTCGATTCATGAGAATACTCTCTTTGAGTCGGTTCTCTCCCAGCCATCATACACTCCATCATCATTCCACCACATTCCTTATTCGGTTGAATATTCAAGATATGAACTTCTCGTAGAACCAAATTAATATTATGTAGACACAATGGAGCGAGCAAATTCAGGGATGGACATGTGCATAACCGAATTTGACAGAGAAACACGACTCCCGATTATGATGGAGAATTCACTATTCGAACCATCCCTTTCTGGGGATGAATCTGTTTCTGAGTATGACCAATTTCGTTTAACCAGACATGTGAGATCCAAACCCAAGGAAATAGAACTCATGACTAGGCCAAGACAGTAGAATATGGTTGTTACTCAGCTCAGAATTGCATGCTAGAGTCACGACATGTTGAGTACGGTCAATTATCTTCAAGTCATGAGACGATAGCAGACGGCATAGTGAATCAATCGAAGAGTCCAGATTTGGCAGAACAACTTGATAATGTCATCCAAATGGTAAAATAAATAATGAGTATCTAAGGAAGAGTGAGGGCCACATAGAGCGAACCCAAGATATTTCTTGTGCAAAACCTTCAAATAAATACACCACAGGTACCGCCCACCACTAACCAGTCCGTCGACAATTATATTAACTCCAATAAAAATACATAAAAATTAGAAAAATAGAAAATTAAAAAAAATTTGGACAACACTTATATGGAAGCATTTTGTAAAAGTCTAATCTTAAAGCTTCCGTTAATCAAGGCCATAGAGTATGTGCCTGATATTCAAAGATTTTTGAAGAGAAGATGGACAGAAAGAGATCTAGTACTGAATATCATTTAATTAATATGATCAGTTCAATGGTGATGACCAAAAAGAGAAAAAGCCATAGAGTCAAATGGTTAAATAGGGTTACTTGTGAAATTGAGAACACCGAGTTTAACCATGTTCGAATTGATGACAACTCGACCTTGAACATCCTCTCGGAGTCCGTATTTGACATACTCAAACTCAGTCTGCTTAAAAAAATAGAGTAATAGTTCAATTTCCTAACTAATCGACCGAAAGACCGAGAGGAATTGTTTCAATCATCATGAACTTCCAAGGTGTAAAATATAGAATGGATTTTATTGTCCATGACATTGAGCATCAAGGAGAGTTGTCTGAGTCTCCCATCATTCTGGAAAGTCGTTCTTAGCCTCTGTTGAGGTAATTATCAATTGTAATACTTAAGACATAAAATTTCCGAACTAGAACCATAATGACCAATCTCTTGAGGAAACACCTGACCTGAGACAACTGAACATGAAACCAATAGTTTTTATAAGGAGGTACCACTTCACGTGATCATACCTCTCTTCATGAAACACAGACACAAATCCTAGGAGAGACAATCGAGAAATCGATTGTTGAACCCAAATTCAAGTCTCACCACACCTCTACAAAGAACCACCCTGACACTACTCCGAAAATAAACCTAGATGCAAAAGCTTATATGGAATCAGACCATATTTATTAGGATTGTCATGATTATTTGAGTGGTCCAATTTTTGAGGTGGTTGTAATTCATGAATACTTGAACCACTCATGGAGCTGACTCAGGAATCTATTATATCACCAAAAATTCATAACATCAAAAGGTGACATCATCTACCACTAGGGACAAGCACATAAGACATACTCAAATTGAGGAAACTCTTCCGAGACATGCCGTGACTTTAGAGGAGAAGGTCAATTTATACAGTGGTACATCTGACAAGGAACTCATAGATGCCACAACTTCCAGATTTGTTACCTATGTTAGGAAAAGAATTATGACCATCCTCTTAGAAACAAACCAAACGAGAAAGTCATGTTTGACCTTAGAAATCAGGAGACTTCTAAAGATTCCTCATCAAGTTCCTCATCTGGACCTTTGGTGGTACATCAGATAAGTGCAATCAGTATAGCAGTTATCAAGGGACACTTACCCTTAGTTGACAATGGTTGGAGATCATCTGCATATGACTATTATTCTTCTGAGGATGACTCCGACGATGGTTGGTATTCTTCTTCATGCTCTTCATTTCCATATTACCTCCTGCCACATGCCCGAATGAAAATCTATCGAAAACCTCCTTGAACATCGTCACCTTCTCCCCAATCTCACTAGTTCCCTTGTACTACTTCTTCTATACTTAGATGACTAGAGCCTAAGTATAGGGGGACCCGATGCCCGTTGTATAGACCCTTCTCATCCACTTCTTCTCCTGTCAACCCCATTCTCGCTCCTCTTCTATACTTAGATTGTCCACATCCTAAGTATAGGGGGTGATCTGACTTCTATTTTCTTTTCTTTTTCACTCTCTTACGCTTAGCCTGAGCTACGACTTCTATGTACTTCTTGTGCTCTGAGGACATAGCACTTGCTAAGTATAAGGGATGTGTATACTTTGTACATATTTTACCCATAGCTTGTATTTTCACGTAAATCTATATTTTATTTACGAAGTGGGCAACAATCTTGTAAAAAACCATAAAAATATTTTCTTTGGTAGAAAAATTAAAATCTTTTCTTTGGTAGAAATTCTAACTACTAAGCTTAAAATGAGTAGCTATTTTTCAATTAGGGAACTATGGTCTCCCTTCGTAGAGTGGGTGGTTAAAAGACAACGCATCTGGAACCATCTTGAAGTAATATATTTATACATCTAACAGTCCGTACTTACACCCGTATTAGCTGAAAGTGGATGCAACTATTCATATGATCTTGGGCCAGTTATTGTTTCTCGAAAGATTAAAAAAATGCAACTAATACTGTAGTGTCAAATCGTGTGTGCAACAAAAGTTTTGAAAATTAGATTTTTATTCATTTTGCATAAAAAACTTGCATTAAAAATCTCTAAAAAAAATAAAAATTACACTCTTGCACTTCATTCAGCTTCTCATTTATCCATGCATTCTTTAGTTGGATGTATCCCTGATACTTACACACTCACACAAGACTTGAGAAGTTCAAGGACGCTTGGTTTATGAGGTTATAATATTCATAGTTAACCAGACTTAGTCATTAGGGTCTACAACTTAATTATTCACACTTCCCTGGTTTGAAAGATGTGTGCTCTATATTGCATATTTAGTCTCTTCCTTAAAGAATATGATCAATACCTCACATGCATGATTGCAGTTATGATGAGATGGGTTGGGATTTCACTTGATGAACTGGAATGAGTGATTTGAGTTGGACCTAATTTTATGATGCTCGAGGATGGGATAAAATCAATGAAAGCTTCATGAAACCTGAGTGTCAGCACTTTTAGCCAATATGAGAACAAGTTTCTTATACATATCTCTTGATATTGACCTATGTTCCAGGGTGTGATGAAACTAAGTAATTGTTGTTGATCAGTGTGTGCCAACTTGGTAAAAGGAGTGAAGCTAGCCAACCATCAAATAAATTTCAAGAGAATTTCTCTCATAAAAATATCTCTCGTTATAATTACAAATACAAAGAACTTCCACCAAAGGTGAGCACTCCCAACCTTTTTCAAAGTGTCCACTTGGACCAAAGCTAGTAGGACCAGGAGTTGGGCTAGTACCCAAAAAGGGCTCTGCATTGTATAGTGATACAATTCTGGGTATCGAAGGTATGATAGGTACTCAAAAAAGAGATACCCCAGCATAACCCAGTAAAACAAGTGAGGACGACTCCAAACTCTCTTAATGGATGCACTGGTCAACAACCTGAAATACACGCATTGAGTTAATAAGGCACTCGAGAAGATCCTTATTCCAATGAGAGGGAGAGAAGAAAATTACATACACCAATGCCCTCCATCAACTAGCCTTCCATCTACACTATGCAAGAACTGATTTATTCCCTATGTGTTGAGGATTGGGTTCTTAGGAGAGTCTCTTGGACTAGAACCTTGGATGACATTTTGACTCTACTCTTGTTACTACGGTCCATGCGTAAATGTCATGTCCTTACTAGATATGCAAACAAAAAGAGCCTCAGAACTACAGAAGTTGGATACCATTTGACTAAAGCTTGGTTCAGCTCAAAATTTTGGGACACTAAAACCGAGAGTTCATCAACAGATCGAGTATTTTATTCCACATGCACAATCAAGGGTTGATCCAACTAAATCATCCATTCTCTAGTTGCTTGGAGATGAGCATGGTTAAGTATATGGGTTGATGAATATGTGATTCATCACTCTAAAAGAGGACAATAAAGCTCAGTTACCAAAAATTCACTGGCATTTAATCATCTAAATTTCATAATTATCATTCATGCACGTGTAAATAATATTTGCATTTTATCATTCATCATTACATCGAATAAGGAGCCAGGAATCCAGTGTACAATTGACCTGTAAAATAACTAAATTCACTGATTTTTAATGATTTTATTCTAATTCCAATTGACATAAAACTAACTTCATTGTGTAAATATCACTAACCTTAATTCATGACAAATTCGAAAAATGCTAACTTGCACATATTTAAAATAATCTCAAACCCTAATTTCAGAAAAAAAAACAAACAAAATGTTGATATCTCTCTCATACAATGTCCAAATGAACTCTACTAACTTTTGAATTAATGTACATTCAAACATCTACAAATCAAGACTAAATTCAAAAGAATCAGAATCCATTTGTGAAAATTGGGTTTTGGGACCTAACTATGCATTGTACATATTTGCTGATTTTGGTCTATCATTTTATGTGCATAATTCACTCATTTTAATTATTTCCTTTTTATTTCTTCAATTTGTTTGTTTTTTAATAAATTACATAAAAATCAAAATTCAAAAAATAATAAAAATAATAAAAATGGCATCTTCTGACTTAAGCTTCCTCACTCAATCCGCTTCTACATATTTAACTTCCCTAATTTTTCTGACCTATTTTAAATGCATATAAAATCCAAACAAAAATCACATTTGAGTCCATTACATTATTTCATAGCATATTTTTTACAATTATATTTTTATCTACATAAATTAAATAAAAAATTCAATGTCAAAAATTGGTATTTTATGTATATAAATTACCACCAAAGACATCATATCTTGCATAGATCACTCCATTTTTATCAGAGTCCTTCATGAACATTATAGGATGCATTTAGATGAATACTTTTTGTGTTGTGAACTTTTGCATCCGAGTCCATCTTCTAATTTTAGTTGATTTATTAATTCATTTTATACAATGGTCAACCATTCTGGTCAACATCGCACCATGTGGCGCAACCCCACTGGTCCACTTGCGGCCTGGTCATCCCCACCCTCTCTTTTCTCTCTCTTCACCTGCCCCACTTCACCGCACGTGCCTGGCACGTGACGCCCGACCCCCTCTCTTCACACGCATTGCATGTGAGGGCATCCTCCTCTCTCAGCGCCCGCCATTGCCTAGTACTGTTTCATCTACCATCGCCTGGCATCGCCAACTCTCTTTCTTCCCCGATGATCTCGACCAACGGTAATCACCCCTCTTCTTTATGTCTTCAACACAAAACTGAACCCCTTACATCTCCGAAGAGACCCAATTTCCTTTATCCTCAATAACTTCTCGAGCCACCAAACCCTTATACCTCCTAATTCCCATTGTCACGCATCTATCCTCTGATGACTCGCAAACACCAGTCATGCCCCAATCTCCGACAACTTCCAATCCCTAAATCGTCGCTCCTCCTAATAGACCCATCTCAACCTACACATCTCCTCTTCCCACATTAAACTCCATCACCTTCCTCCAGGTGAAGGTATCTGCCATATCCATTGTTCTTTGAGAGAAAGGCAATGAGAAGCAGAGTCGAGACTAGTTACAACGACCCTCGATGCCTCTGTAAAGATCTCTTGGTCGGCGAGATCTAAGGTGTCGTTCGGCACACGGGCCCCCCTTACCCCATTCTTTCTCACTCCTACGTAGGCCCACTTTTTTTCTTTTTAAAAAATTAAATAAATCATTTCTCCATCATCAATTCCATCCAAAAATAATATATTATACCATCATATCATATAAAAATTATAAACTACTCCACTTCTACTCACTTTTTCAAACTTTAATACAATCATGTCACAATAACTACTCATTTCAAACTTCAATACAATCATATCACAATAAACCCACTTCTAACCTACCCCAGTTTAACCCTCTATCCAAACACCAAAACATAAAAATGGGATACCTGCTACCATTTTAACCCACCTTAACCAACATACCAAACACACCCTAAGGTCTTGATACCTTGTTGCTACATCTCCAGGAGGGCAGCACATCTTCCCTTGGCCCCGCTACCTTGGTCAAAGTGATAATAGGAGTTGAATCCCTCGATCCTCCATCCTCCATGTGAATCTTTTTCTTCATTTTTTATTTCCATCGTTCACATCGCATTGAAACCATCTTCATCGTCCCTTAGTGTCCAATTGTCGCCGCTCGACTCGATCACCACAATCTCAGAATTTTCCAGTTCCCTTCTAACCCTCCACAGCCCCTCACCATCTTGCTCCTCTTCCTCCGTCCTGGCGAAGAACCATCCACCTTCGCCAGCCACCAAGCAGGGATGAAGAACGACAACCCATCCAGATGCTACACGGGCCATCTCATGAAGAACACAAGTGATCTTTTCCATGGATTAAAATTCCAGCCGGTCGATCAGATTGCAATTGACGAACAAGAATACTTCCAGGTCAGAGACCTGAGCCTCGCACCTTAGGATTAACTGAATCATCATCAACAAGCCATGTGGAGGCATGCACTGAACTGCCAAGCGAGAATGCATCGCACGCACCCCTCATGTGCACGGGTAGGTAAATAGCAGTGATGCCCCAATCACCTCTTAGAACTCCAAGCAAGTCCAAGTCATGTGCGCCACTAATGAATATGCGATTCGTTATCTTTATTCATTTATTTTATCTTAAAATCTCTTATAAAACACATGTACAAAATACTAACTCCATATTCTTACTAACTTGCAACTGCGCGTAAATATTGCATATTTGTATATTATTTTAACCTAAAATAAATAAATAAAGAAAGAAAAGAAAAGAAGACTGTATATATGTACTAGATACAGGCTGACCTAAACCCCAAGAGAAGGCCAAGACTTTACCTGATCAACCACGAATAAAGTAGGGGGAGATAGGGACCTTAATCAGAAAATCCAAAATATGTGAGTTGGAGATACTTCTCACTTATTTGTATATTTGTATAAAAAGAACACTATTTTATTTGCATATAAATTGACCTTAAATAAAATAATGTTCAAAATAAAAGTTGTAAATAAAAATGTATCCAAAATAATAAAAATAATTGCACAATCAAATCATGTATAGAATAAAAGCAACCATACTTGGAAAAAGCCACTAAGCGATAATTGAAAGATCAATTTCGGATCCATATGAACTCAAATTGAATCAAACGCACTTCCATTGATTCTAAATTAAATTATCTTTAAAATAGCTATGATTTCATAATTTTTGGAGTTACGGGTGAAAAGGGTGTTTTCTGGGGTGGTTTGTGCAATTTTCCCATGTATTTGTACATATTGTATTTGAGATATTTGTAAATATTTTTTATAATTATTTAAAATAAAAATAAATAAAATAGTAATAATAATAACTAAGTTGCTTATTTACCCAAGTAGATAATGTCATATTTGTATATAGTATATGTATATAGTTAATTTTCTTAACTAACTATCACAAAAAAATAAAAAAATAACACTTAATTTCACAATAAATAATGTGACGAAAATAACAAAAAATAGTTAATTTTTTATATATTTTTGACACTTATCTTTGTATCTCTATCTCATTTGAATTTTCTCCTTATCTCTTTATCTCATTTCAAATTTTTGAACTTCTATCTCACTCTATCTATTAATAAGGCTCCTCCATCTTTTCAGCTGGATCAATCTTTGGGGAGAGGAGCCTTTTCTCCGAGAGTTATCTTGTTGCAAAGAGGTGCCTAGCCTATGAGTTGTCCGGTGACAGCGAGTCGGCCTTCGTCGAGGTAATCAAGGTCTTTTCCTCTCTTAAGGTGAGATCCATTCTTTATTTATCCTTGATTAATCGTAGTTTTATTTTCTCGTATTTGTTCTTTGTTGTCATTTTGTTTTTCTATATCTTAAAAATCCATCACGATTTTGATTCATCTCCGATCCCGATTTTCATCTCATATTTCGATCTCTATGCTTTCCTTTCTACCTATCACAATCTCTCAACTCCGGCCACGCATGGTGACTAGAGACTCGAGTCCAACTTCCACGTCGCAAGGATCTGCATCCACTCATGCAATCCGACTTGATTTTGGAAACGGGTCTTCTTGCTTCCGTCCTAATTTGTTGATAAATAAACATTTTAAAAAAAATATTTAAAATATATATTTTTTCTTGCTCTCTAATATTTTTTGCAGGATCACCTAAAAACCAAAAAAATAAAAGTTAAAAATTTAAAAAAAACCTATTTTTAGTTTCTCTATTTGAGATTTAAAAAAATAAAATAAAATAAAGTTTTTATTTTGTTTCTGTCTTTAAATTTACAACTAAATAATAATAATAATAATTTAAAAAGGGGGGGCTCCAATGGCAGGCGTCGCTCCACCAGCCTGCGGGCGACGCCCGCTACCGTCAACCAGGCCACCCGACCATCGTCTTTGACCTCTGTTGCCTAGATGTACAACCGCTCAAGTGCCACCATGAGCCCTCCACGCAGCCACTTGCAGCACCTCCTTCAAATTCTATCCAATGTTCGTCAACCCCGAGCGGAGGAGGTCGCCATCATCCCCCAGATCTCCTACAGGACCTAGAGGAGACCGTCGCACTAACTCTGCCAAGAGCTCGACCCACCCATATCTGTTGCAACATCCTTTGCCCATGCCGACCTCCGCCCGTTGCTCCTTCGTTCTCAGCGCACCGCTAGCACCCCGCGGCGGCCACTCCATCAACTCCGAACTGCCACCGCTCTGCCATCATTTCAAGCCCTTCGGCGTGCCACCGCTCGGACGGCTTTCCTCCACCGCTTGGGAGCAGCACAACCAAATCTTACCTACGTGCACCTGAACTCAGCCATTGCCTGGAGTCCCACCGCCCATTCGCAGTTTACAGCCAGCAATCAGAACCACCGACACCATCTGCGTACGGACCACCTTGGTCCCCTTTGGCCTTGGGGATGGCATGTGGCGCCTCATCCCAACATTAGCTCTATCCTATTGAGAAAGGGGTGATGGCAACACACCTCACCTCTTGAAGAAACGAAGAGCTAGAGAAACCCTAAGGAGGTTTGTAATTAAAATTTGAAACATTTACACAAAGCCCCTCAGAAGTTATTAAATTTGCAACGAAGCCCCCGCTCCAGCAAATCGCGTGCAATTCATGTGTAATATTGGGTAATTTACACTTTTAGTCCTCTGTTTATTTCTGTTTATGATTTTAGGCAAAAATATTAAATAATTGCAGATCAGAACTTCACTTCCAGACATTACTAATGCATGTTCTTTTCATTGAAATAAATCTTTTCCTTGGTCCATAAATCTCTAAAAAATCATGCTATGCTTATGATGTTCTTATATTTTTAGCATAAATTTTTCATTGCATTTTGTCATCATTACTTATCATTATAAAATAAAAAATAGTGTCTTTTTCTCTTTCTGAAATTAAAAAAATCATGAAAATTTGAATATTTCTCTAAAAATTATAAAAAATAGAGTAATTGTATTTCATTGTCTTTTTAATTTCTATCCTAATTTCGTGTATTAATTGTTTGCAAAACCCAAAAAATTAAAACATCAAAAATCTTATAAAAATCATAAAAATTCCAAAAAAATCCAAAAATTGTCATTTCACTTCCTATTTGTAGATATTTGTCCCGATTTCATTAGAAAATATTTGCCATAAGTTTTGGGCATTTTAAGTTGCAAATTACTCCAGGTTGTGCACTATTTCTCATTTTTGGCACTATTTAATTTTTAGGAAAATACAAAAAATCTAAAAAATCTACAAAAATTCCCAAAAACTTTTCAAAATCTTTAAAATACAAAATTATTTTCTCTACATTTTTCTGAACATTTTTTATGTAAATAAAAAATACAAAAAGAGTTTGATGTGTGTAGTTCTTTCTTGTGCATATTGTTCTTTATTTGAAATTTAAATTCCAAAATTAAAATCACTAAAAAATTGAAAATCAGAAAATAAAAATTAAATTAAATTAAAAATTTAAAAATTTAAAAGAGAAAAAATCCACAAAAAACCAATGATAGTTTGCTTTTGAGATTCTTGTTGTTTTCTCTTAATTGATTTTTTGTCGATTAATTGAATAACCCTCGGGAATTGTAGCCTCCCTGAGTTCGATCCTGTCCTCTAAACAGGTAAATAAGTAGCAAAAAAATATTCTCTTCCTCCACATTTTTTTCTATAATTATTTTACAGCGAGAGAAGAAAAAAACAGTTTGTTTGTCACAGGATTTTTGGGGATAGCAACGACCACTTCCATTATTAATTATCAATTCTCGAGAATAACGTGCCAACAGCCACACATGACCTTGGGTCAATTTGCAGAGCTTTCATACAACTCCAAAGGAATTTAATCCATAAACCCACGTAGGGTAAATTGTAGAGGAGTAATGTCGGCTTTGGATATTTACACAATAGTCCCCAAAAGATCCATTTTAAGATTTTTTTTATATTTATTTTACTTACAATTTGGTCCATAAACTTCAGTAACACATATCTTGTGAACTGTACATCAGATTTTTTTGTTCTTGGTGTCATTTTGATTCTTATAATATTTTCTATCAGATTAAACACAATGATTCAATTTTTGGAGACTTTATTTGACATTAATTATTTGAGGAGATTATTTCTTATATTTTGGGCATTATTATTATGTTAAATGATTATTCGCTCAATCACATGTGATTCATGGAAGTTCTTTGTGGATCTAGATTGAAATTAATTGACTTAATCTGGATTGATTACTCGCTTGGCTTGGTCTGATCTGCTCATTTTGCATCATATTATTACAACATTTAAAAACCAAAAAAATAGTTTACGTATTTATTTCTCACCACATAGCCCAGCATTTTTTTTACTATATAAAAATTATTTTGCCAAATCCATGCATCATATTTGCTTAAGTATTATCTACATCTTTTAATTAAGACCCATAAAAAATGGAAAAGGATAATAACCAAAAAATATTCTTCTTCTCTTTGAACACCTGAATTTCTCAGATTATGTAGCGATTGAGTATAAACCCTCATATTACCTACCTAAGTTTGACAATGGGACTTACCCAAGTAAAATAAATAATTTCGTTTGCATTGAGACTTGATTTTCCATATCATTTCTTGCTGTGATCATTTTTGATGAATCGCAATATTTTTCGACTACAACTATTTGACAAAATTAACATAGGGATTTCTTGGGTCATCAGGGGGTAAGGATGTACTTTGACGTTCTTCCCACTTGCAAAGATTGGTGTTAAGACCTTGTTGGATGGTTGAAGGTCTAGAAAAGGCTTGTCTCATTTTCCTAATCCCGCAAATGATTAATGCAGACTTGATTTGTATTGAATCTATCCATTAGTAGGTTAAGAGATGAAGGAGTTGGGGACCTCTATTACAATGAAGAGAAGAGGCGCTAAACTCCTCGGGTCATGACTAGACTATAAGGTGGGATGCTATGACATAGGGTGGTGAAGAAGGATGTTAGCTTTTGATAGAGAACTAGTGCTCAAAAAAGTAAGATTGAGTAGATAAGGACTAAGGTGTGAGATGCATGCAATACTGCGAGTAGAGAGAGAGAGAGAGGAATATAGGACTAGTGGTCAAAGGAGGAAAATATATGCAAACAAAATAGAAGAGTAGGATGAACTAGAGTATTCTAAGAAGGATGACATAGGCATGTCCGCCTCTGATTTGTTCATTGACCACATCACTCCTCTCGTCGACTAATTTAGTGAAGGGTTGGGGAGGCTTATCAACTCGAAGGAGGGAGCCTGTACGTTAAGGTGTTGCCTTACGAATTGCACCAAGGTTGACTCAATGGCCTATTGTAGTTTGATCAACTACTCGATGAGGTTTTTGCCTTTTTCATGCTACAGAAATGTTTGCTTATGCTCGAGAATTCGCAGATGGCTTTCAAAATTTAGGATTATGGTGGTTTTGTATTGAGAGGTGTTTGAGGCTATCAGGAGGAAGACGAAAAACTCGATGAAGAATCGAAGATGAGCAAAGGAGGTAAGTTGTGATATTAGGCACTTGGTGTGATTACGAATTTCATCACCTTCATTCTTTCATTTTATCCATTAACCCTATCTAAAAGCATGAAAATAACATTAAAGTACATAAAATAATATTCATTATTTAGGATGTAAATATTATATAAAATACCTTATTTAATGCCAAAATAAAAAAATAAAGAAAAGTAAATGAAAGGAAATTAAATACCAAAGATATTCAATGACTATAAACCCCTACACCTAGGCATCATGATAACTAGGTTGACAAGGAATAAAGTAGGGGGAGATAAGGGCAAAAAATAACTCAAAACCCTAATTTTAATTCTTCAATAAAAAGGTTTTGGAACCCATTTTATTATTTATCATTTATACCTAAAATCAATAAAGTATGCACATGAAACTTGTAGATAAAAATACAAAATTTATTTCACTTAAAAATAATGCATAATGTGCCCTAGACACTCAAAATAAATAGTCGTAAAAGAAAATTTCACATATCGATGTTTACTCCATATGAATTCAAAAATTACCAAACTCACATTTATTATTTATAAAATTAAATTATCTATTTAATGAAGGTGATTTCATTTAATTTGGAGTTAATATGCAAACGTTTTGTTTTGGGCCCTCATTATGCAATATACATGTATAAAATAATCGATATATTTATTATTTATATTTTTCACTTTATTATATTGTTATACTTTTGTGAATATTATTTAAAATAAATATAAATAATTAAATTTAGAAAAATCAAAATATATTAAATAAATAAATATACTTTGATTTGTTGATCAATTATACTTGTATATAAATATATAATAAATATACATATTTATTTAAGTATACAGACAACTTCAGAAAAATACAATAAATATATGTGTGTCTTTAAATAAAGTATAAGTATATAAATTATGTATATGAAGTAATAAAATCCAATATAGAAAATAAAAATCAAATACCCATTATATATGTAAATATACCTATATTTGTACATACAAAAAGAAACACATAATAAATTAACTCAAAAAATAAATAAAAATCACCATAAAATACTTCATAAAATATTAAATATCATTCATGTTTTAAGAAAAAATAATAAAATAATTTAATATTTCTTTTTTATTTATTTCTACAATATTTTTCAAGCTTGTCGCTTAGTGGCCTGCGTGGACTAATAGGGGTTTGGTCTTGGTTGACATGTTAGTCAACTGGCCCTCTACTCATCTAGCCCTATCAGAACCCACTGACTCCATCTCTTCATCATTTTTATTGATGATCCTTGCATCAAGAAAACAAGCCTGATTCCTTCAGAGATTTTGCTCCTCGATCATGGTTCTTTCACACATGCATCTCTCCTCGATCGATGGATCTCTCCATCGAGTCATGGCCTCGGTCAAACATCCCATGTACAAATAACCCCAGCCAGCTCCATTTTGAACTTGATCTCATTTTCACCTTCGAAATCCCCATATTTCGCATGCCTTGACTTGCTACTGACAATAAAGAGCTCACAGGTCATCTTGGCGTTGAGGAAGAGGCTTTCAACATGGTGATCCGATCTCACCAGATTTGTTCGTTGGAGCTCCTCCTAGATTTGAACCTAAGATTAATGTTAGCATAGAGCATTTAGTTCTTTTTTTTGTCTTTTATTTCATTGTTTTGGAAATTGAAGTTCATCGGAGCCTTAGCTCCGGCCGCCGTTCCACTATGATTTGACAGTTATCTGTTGTGCTTATCACTCCCATATTCCTTGTAACTTTCTTCACCTTCTTGACCATCTAGCCCTCCTCGAATCCTCCTAGATATAAGACTCAAGGTCCCACCTCTATCGTTCACCGGATCTCTCTGCTCCACCCTCATTCACCCAGATCAACCACCTATAAAGGACAGGACCATCTCCCTTGGTCATCATGTCTTTCCAATTCACTTGTAGGTGCTGAGGACACCATTCGAGGGGTGTCTACATCAGGAAAAACCCCTCTGGCTTCATCGAGATCCAATCCCCCATCGATGGGGCCCAGGCCTAGTTGAGGGCACCAGCAATTCAGGAAGGCTCTAGCTCCATTTTCCGACACTTGGAATCTCTCAGGTGATTGGAACTGCAAGTAGTGGACAATCAAAGAAGCCCCAACTACTAGTTCATCCATGTTCTTCGTGAAGAGAAGGGATCATTAGATCGAGGGGGAACTCCAGTTTGAAAGCCACTTGTTGAATCAAGCAGTATAACCATCTTTGGATCCCCTCAATGTCGGTCATCGCTGAAGCGTCATTGTGCACAGAGGAGCCGATGCATGTCAAGGGGAATCACATCTACGATCCGATCATGCCTCGAGGGGTATTATACATCAACCACCTCACTTTTTGTATTTTCATTTTAGTTCATAAACTTTAGGTTATAGTTTAAAAGGTATTGTAATATTTGTACTTTGGCCCCCATGTTTTTTCTATTTGCACTTTGAACCTGTTCATGACACCTCACTAGTTCGTACACGTGAGGGTTGGGACATTTTGCAAGGATCCCCTTACAGGTTTTTGTTATTGATTAGTCCATAAAGTTTTGATTTCAGTGTAAAACATTTTGGAGAAATCACAAGTAGCCTCTGCATGTTTTTGGAAATTGCAACCAACACGTAATATTAAATATCTCGAGTATTTTTTCTTAGAATCCCTTGTAGTTTGTATTTAAGTTCTGGAATGCATTTATTGTTTATTTAAATTTCATTTAGATCCCTACAAAACATTAAATTTAGTTCCCTCTATTTCCTTATTAAAGATATCATTTAGCATCTAAAAATCATAGGAAAATTAATATAAGTGCTTGGACTCATATTAAATCACATATATTTTTCGTAAGGTAATTAATGTCTTATTTCTAAAAATATAAAATTAGTGCATTTTCTTCCTATTTGAATTTAAAAAAATATATAATTTTTTTTGAAAAAATCTAAAAAATTACAAGATAATTATTATTATATTTTTGAATTCCAAACTAAACATCATTAAAATTATAAAATAAAAATACTAAAAAATTAAAACACCTAAAACTTATAAAAATTATTAAAATTCTTGAACAATCCAAAAATATCATTTTTTATTTTGGTATCTCATTTTGTAACATAAATTATGTATTAAAAATTTTTGGAAAATTTTAAGGTATTTATCTATTTTTAAATTCCAAAACAATCCTGCCTATTAACATAAGTCATTGTTTTGACATTTTTATTCATTTAAACATACAAAAATAATGAAAATTATAGGAACTTTTAAAACAGAATAAATATTAAAAACACAAAAATAGTTTATTTTAATTATTTTGAGTAGTTATATCTTTATCTATATATATGAGCCTATATTATATATAGGTTTATCTACTTATATTATTATTATAAATACCCTAAGTATTTAAAAACTCTTATAAAATAGAAAGGATTGCCCTTTAGGTTTTTATATTTCACATATATTATATATTTATATCCTATATATATTATATTATATATATCATCTATATATTCTTGTATATACATATACTGCTTATATATATTAAAAAGAAAACTAAAAATTAGAGAATATAAAAAATATAAGAATTTTACTAAATTAAAAATAAATCAAAAAATATAAACTAAAAATAAAAAAATATATAATATTAAAACCCACAAAAATAAAAAAAATCCCTATAAAAACATTTATTGATCCTCTTGTGTCAATTTTTGTGTCTATCCCCATTGCTCCTTAGTGGTTCGAACCCTACGCTCGCATATTATACATATCATTTTGTAGGGGGTATAATAAAATTTAGCTCACTATTGTTTATTACTTGAGACTCATTGTGAGTTAGTTGTTGATCGAAACACTGAGGTTGAGGATATCTAAGAGTCGAGAGAGCGGTCGACACAGAGATTGTCGGATACGACTTGCTAGGCACTGTAGACCCTCCAAGACCGAACATAGGATCCGTCCTCAATTTCAGCATTTATCAAGGTGTTACACATAGTTAGTGGGGGTAGGTAGCTAGTACCTTGGGTTAGAGCCCAAGGTAGAAGATGGGATGAAATAGAGTCACCAACCAATGGGAAGGAGAATAAGGCAACATGGACCAAGGTGGAAGGACATTGACCAACCACATACGGATCAGAAAAATCAAGGGAAAAGAGAATATAAGAAAGAATTAAAAAAGAATGCAAATAAAAAAACTCAATGTGGAAATTATAGGTATCAATTATATGTACAAGTTTTATGAAAGCAAAAGTGCAAAAAGTGCTTAATTTTGGAAATACGACTTTTCGTAGGCTTTTTAAAGGTATGAAGTACATGAGATTCGAGTTTTGTATTTTTTATTGTGTTTCCTTGTTAATAGAGAAGGTCACATTATATTTTATAATAATAATACTTATATAAGATACTCAAAATTTGTTGGTATCTTCAGATTTGATGATATTGAATAGTTGAAAATAAAGAAGACAGTGCATAGGTCAAACAATCCTATTGAACCTAGATATATTTTCCTTTCTTTTTTGACCATGTGACTTTTAATTGATTTTATAATTTCTAAGTAAATCAGAGTCAACGGGAAATATAAAAAAGTGAAACTAAGTAAAAAATAATAGAGTATGTAATATGTACAAAAGTTACAAGCATCAAGCGTTGTTGTACAACCGGTCTTGAAATTGACTTTTCGTATATTAGCTTCCCTCAATTTCAGAGTTTTATACAATTTATACTATTTTAGGTGATGAATTTTTAATTTAAGTATGTTCAAAATGGAGATCATATGCTTCAGATGTAAAATCTAGAATCATAGCACATGTGAAAATTTACATGTTCAAATCAAGATGTCTCTTTTTATTATAGAGTGCATGGCTCAAAGGTTAGATTCTCTTGCCCATGAAATTTGCAAAATAGTATGGAAATCATTTTTAGTATTCATTTGGTTTCACATGGCTATGTACCAAAGCTCAAGGAAAGATGGATGGGGTGGGTTCCTACACAGTGGAGGATGGAACCCAGTCAATAGTGGGTTGTGTATGGTAAAAGGTGAATGCAGGGGGGTATTAGAGGTGGGGAGGTGTTTGTTGAGGGATAAAATCAAATTGATGGTGTGACATAAAGTTTAGGGGAAAGATGACACGGGTGGTAGCAAACAAGGTCAATGAGAAGATGATAAAGAGAAGGGAGAATAAGAATGAAGAAGGGGAATATGAGTTAAGGGTTAAAAGACTATCAGGGAGATTTTGTCATAATGTATGGAGGAGGGGCTCTTCCTCTGTTGGTTTCCAACATACCCTCAAAAGGTGAAGTCTCTATTTATCCAATGATGAGAAGTAACAATGTCTTAAAGATCTTTGAACACATCAAGGGGATGGGGCATGCTCACCATCTTTGCCTCTTGATCTGATTCATGCAGGTGTCACATACAGAGGAGGTCGAGGTTGGTGGTTTCGTGCTCCCAAAAGATGGATTACATAGAACTTATATATCTGTGATGGCTTTTATGGAGAATGGAGGAGTGAGGGTTTCATCAATGGTTACAAGATTTGGTGGCACTGTGAGATCATAGGAGGGTCGATAAGGTGAGGAGGTGGTGATACATTTATGGAGATATGGTGGAGATCAAATATGGGTTGGATTCGTCCATAGATTTCAAAGATAAGGGTTGATTTATGGAGATCATGTGTGTTGGAGATGCGAGGAGATTTTTGATGGTGAGGCACAATGAGCTTGACGACGTTTGGGCATAGGACAGGTACTTGAGCGGTAGGTTGTTGTAGAGGAAGAATTTTCGGATATGAAGGTAGGGTTGACTCTAAGGTAAACTTGCGTTGTTGAGTAGGCATGGCAGTATTGACAAGAGAAGGTGGTAGAGATTTGTTAGTTGAGTGGTTAGCATGGGTTGACGATGTTCATAGGCTGAGCGAATGACCAAATGTCATGTAGCATTTTGAACTTTTGACCAATTGAAAAAATTATGGAAAAATAAAAAAATATGAGATGATCCCAAACCAGAAAATGGTCAAAATGAATCATGTATATTTAATCGAGATCTCAAACTTATATGTAGACTCCAAACTAAAAAATCAACTATACAAAAATTATTTTCTATGTATCTATAAACATAAAATGCCAATTTTCTAAATTTTGTATTTTTCTCATTTGTTTTTATTTAATAATTTGTATATTAAATATTTTGTAAAATGATATATAGATTTACATATTAATATATTTCAAGATATTTAATATTTAATAAAAATATGCAATAAAATAAGAACAACTATTTGATGAATCTCCATTTCATCACCTTTATTCGTATCACTTTGACCTTAAAAACCACAGATTGCATGTAAATAACACTAATTTGTACAAATTACATTCATTCTTTGTTCCATTTATTGTGTATAAAATATTGTTTTTAATATCAAAATTATAGAATAAAGAAAAGAAAAGAATAAGAATAAAATGCCAAAGGTATTTCGTGACCCTAAACCCTGAGACCAAGTCAAGAATTGATTTGGTAAATAACGAATAAAGCAGGGGGAGATAAGAGTCAGATTAGATTAAAAATCTTATTCTTTAATTAATCAATATTGCATTTTCGACACCTATTTTATTTCATTTTACTTATATAAAGTAAATAAACTTTGTATATAAAAGTCGTAGATAATAATACATAGAAAAATATAAAATTGATTTCATACAAAAATAATATATAGTGTACATTTTATACTCTAAATAAAAAGCCAAAATCCCAACTTCACATACTCATATCTCCTAAATAAAAACTCCAAATGTATCAACATCACTTTAATGTATATAACTTTCAATAAGCAATTTAATGAAGGTGGTTTCATATATTTTTGAGGATGTGAAATTTAGGTTTTGCACCCCTACTATACAATAGACATGAATAAAATATTCATTTTATTTATAATTTATTATTTTATATTTTTTATAACTTTGTAAATATTATTTATAATATATGTTCATATTTAGAACACAACTAAACCAGAAAGAAAACATAAAAATAAAATAATATATTAAAATACATAGATAAATATACAATAGATATACCTATATAATATACACTTATATCTAATTAAGTGTACATATTCTATCATAAAAATATATTAAAAATATTTATGTATCTAAAAATAAGTTATAATTCTATAAAATAATAAAATAATAAAATAAAATAATAAATATAAATTATAAAATATAAAATAAGAATAAAATACTTAAAACATAGAAGAATTTACCTATAAATATACACTCAAAAAGTACCTTGTAATAACATAAATTGAAAAAAAGTAAAAAAAATTATAATAAAATCTACAAAAAATAATAAATATGTTTTATTTTATAACTTAAAATGAATAAAATTATATATTATTTTTATTGATTTTATAAATATTTTTTGAATCTGATTTTTTTGGTTGGTCCACGTGGATAAACCAGGGTTCACCTCCAGTTGACCTCATTCAACTCTCTGGCCAAGGTCCTAGGTCTGACATGCTTAGCCTTGACCGCATCTTCTCCCTTTTTTCCCAATTTATAGAATCATCGATTTGGGTTGGATTCTTCTATAAACTTGCACCTCGATCAACACCCATTCATGCCATAATCAAATATTGGTTGAGGTGTCTCTGAATTGCGTGCTTCTTCCCAATGAAGACCCTCTTGTATATTACCTTGCCTCCATCAAATGTCAATTTTTTTATCCTTCTTCCACCCTTCAACCCTAAACTCGAGCACCGATTCTCGCTCCTGGTGATAGCAAGGACCCGATCCACTCTTTAGGCGTAAGTGTTGGTGTAGAATCGAAGAGATTTTGAGTTTGCTGACAAGACTCACTGGAGCTACAGTTGTCCTCGCCAATAAACTGTCTTTTCCTCCATTGTTTTTGTTCTCTAGGATATCAGTAGCTTAATGCAGGCTTTGATTTCATATTTAGTTGTGTATTTTTTCGATTACCTTGATTTTTTTATCAATAGAGCTTTAGCTCCACCACCTCTTTCCAATCACCTCTATCCTCCTCTGCTTCGCCTAACGCCTCCACAATCTCCTCCTTCGCCTACTGAATGACCGAAACCTTACCATTCACCTGGATCTCGCTCAGATCCAGGAGTCGGTTTGTCCACTCCGTCGCCTCGCCGGTGATCCTCACCCCATTCCATTTGTCACTCATTCAGCCATCTGAAGCTCATCCAAGGTTCATCTTTTTGTGCCTAACCAGTTTCTGCAGTATCGAACATAAAGGGAAGCCTCTTTGAGGCTCATCGAGGCAGGAAGTGACTCTCAGGTCGAGCTTCTCCATCGGACTTCTCTAGAGCCTCTATAGGCCTTTTGATGACTTCAGCCATGGAGGATGGGATATCGGAGTCTTTTGGGACCTCCAGCAAAGTAAGAGCTTTGGGCGTGGAGATTTTGACGATCAAAGTTCAACCAGGATGTGTTCTTCGATCGTTCTTCCTATGTGCTTCAGATCCGTCGATCTTTGATTTGTTCCTCCAAAAGAACATCTAGTGTCGAATCAAGCCGAGCCAGAATCGTAGATCTCCTGTAGGAGATCTAATCCTGACCATCGTTGCACGAACATGCATCGCAAGTCCCTATTATGACGTATGGCAGGTGAAGGGATTGTCGTCATTGGATCATGCTTAAGTTGGGTATTTTGCATTCCAAGCCCAACTCACTTTTTGTATATAATATATAGAACTTAAACTTTCATCGACCCTTATTATATTTTTAGATAATTTGCAAGAAGCCCATGAACTAATTATATTTGCCTTTGAGTCCATGTTAGCGAGGCTTATGTGACCACAAATGTGAGCATCTTATTTTGCAAGCAAGACCACTATGGCTTTGTATTAGTCTAAAAAGTTTTAATTCTAGTTTAATATTTTTGGGAAATTTGCAGGACCACCCTGCACTTTTATTTTAATTATAAATATGCCCCTACCAGTTCATTGATTTTTTTGTGCATTCTTTTATTTATTAAATATAGTGTTCATGCTCCAAAAACTATCAAATACGGTTAAGTTCCTATTGCATTATATTATCACACCATATTTTTAGATTTGCAATTTAAGACTTTTTAGCAAAAGAACACAAATATTCCTTATTTTACTTAAAAAACCCTAAAAATATGAAAATTTTTTAAAATTTCTATATATATATATATATATTGTTTCTTTAAGTATTTGAGCCTTCCAACCAAAAATCCAAAAAAATAGAAAATGAAAACTCTTAAAGAGTGAAAAACTCCAAAATCCTTTATATAAATCTAAAAAAAATCCTAAAATTCTTATTTATTTTAGTTCTATAATTGTCTTGGTATTATTATCTACTTAGTAAAATTTATTTGGAAAATTTTGAACATTATTTGCTATTTTAATTTCCATTTCAATTCAGGTTAGTTATTTAATCCTTGATTGGAATATTTTTACTTTTAAAATATATAAAAATTAGAAAAATTCACTAAAAACACAAAAAATAGTAAAAAAATATTAAAACCCCCAAAATAGTGTATTTTCTATATTTTTATTTTTATTAGTATTTATATTTACTTTAGCTTACATTATATATACCCTTATGTATTTGATATTGTATCATTAAAAAGTCAAAAAATATAAAAAAAGAAGAAAATACAAAATTAAAAATAACTAAAAAGATATTAAAACAAAATTCATAAAAAAAGTTATCAATTCAAAACCCACAGAAAACCATAATTTGGCTAAGTGTTGGCAAGACATATTGTCTTTGATTTTTTATCTAACAAATCTCTACACAATTGCTTACTGATTCGACCCCTACTTACTTGTCACTATACATCTTTAATAAGGTACAATAAATTTTGATTCAGATCTGCTTCACTTGATTTATTCATTGTGTGGGTTAATTGTTGATTGACCACGTGGTTCTATGAGCGGTCTTCTCAACGGCAATATATATCTTCGCTTTAGTGAGAATATGATTTTAGACCCTTGCAAAATATGTATCATCAAATGGCACCATTGCCAGTGAGCATCGATTTATAGAGTAGATTTTGTCTTTTACATTACTTAGACATTTGTGTATTTATTTCCTTTTATTTGATTATCATTTTGTAATGTTTGAACCTCTTTTGTTTGTCTTCTTGCGAGAGACTGCAGACCGAGGAGGACCGCTTAGTTAATTCTACGTAGCCTTGGGATGAGGAGCCGACTATTTTGAATTTGCTGGTGGGAGAGAGGAGGAGACTCGTGAGAGAGAGAGAGGACAGTAGGAATAGCATAGTTTTCTATTTTCATTTTGTGAGGGAGGACATTTTATTTTTGCATTATTAATTGTAATAATACATGTACATTGGGATTCAGACAGTCGTACCCAATTTTCAAGTGTTTATTCACTTGGGGGCTCACCGGATTTGTCACGTTTTCTACCACCTTGTTTCCTTTGTTTCTCGGGTGTTAAGTTTTCCACCTTATTTTTCTTTATTTTGTGGAATGAGCCCTAAGTATTTAGGCTTGCTTGATCTTTTAATATAAGGCTAAACATCTAACTATCTTTGCATGCACATGCAGTCTTTGTGTTTAGACTTAGATTAATTAAATATTGAACACATAGTCTTGAATCATGCATCTGTTAGCAACGTGAGCCTGAGGCGAACCATTCTTACAATAAATGTTATTGTAATTAATGATTTATCAATAAAAGTTATTGATTATGTTTCACTCCCTTTCCGATATTGAATGAATGAATGCACTATAAGGTCCCTCTGTACAATTAGGGTTATGTACCATGGCCAACTTGATAATCATACAGTTGTTGATTCATTGAATGAATCATAGAGGCTGATGCTTGGATGAATATCTAAGGAGTTAGACAGAGCACTCATCAAGCATCATCAATGATTAACAAGTAGTGATCTCCAGTCTGAGTGGGAGATGGCAATCCTATCTCATTAGACTGATATCTGATCGACCTCTTGATGCAGGTCCTCTGCATGGGAATATTGATTTGGAGGTATCAGATTAGTTGAGTCAATGAGTTGACTTAACGAGATCGAGATAACCAAAGACCTATGATGAATACTGTCACATCACAGTCAAACATCCTCTGACCAGAGAAAGATGTATTGCTATATGTCTGAGTATGTACATTTGGCAGACCAATAGGTTGATGACCTAATCAAGGTCTATATACCGGCGAGCTGGTGTGCATGTAAGGGCATATGAGTAATATGATCTCTCAAAGGGATCATACAGGTTCACTTGTGAACCGGGAGACATGAGCTCACTCATGAGGTATTGGGATTGATCAAATTCCATGCACGGTCATCATGCTTTAGAAGCATGATATGAATTTGAAGGTAAAGATATATGCTTTGTGAAAGCATATGATCTATACCATATCCCAAGGACCAAGATTGAGATACTTGATGATCAGACTATGAAGATGACAGTGTAAAAATGATCTATATCTTCATAATGATCATGAGTCTTCCAGTATGCAGGATGTGCAGGTATTGGAAATACCTGAAGGGTGATTTGATCATAAACGATTGTATAACCATGACGCTTCCATTCCGAGGGAGTGATGAAATAGGTCTGGATTTTAGTGACTCCTTTCATTAGAGAAGTGACCTAATCTTAGTCCACATACTGGACATTGATCTGAATGAGATTCAGATGCAATGAGAAGATTAGGTTTACAGTCTTGACTTAGTCAAGCATCTATGAGACGTCCATGGGATCTGGATTTGAGATGCGATATCAATATCCAAGTCACTATACGTGGAACAATACAATCACCATGTCCTTATCTTCGAGTATCTAAGGAGTAATAACATTGTTCTTAAATGGTTTAAGAATAATTCCATAAGATACAAGCAAAGAGAAGTTGATAATTAAATGTGATTTAATTATTATGGATAAGAATAATGTGGATAGTAATATCCAATTATTCATAATATGTTATAAATGTGATTTATAATATATTAGAGAGAGTTAAATATAATTTATATTAGTAGATTAATTATTAATGTGTATTGGATACACATTGTCTAATTAATTGAAAATGTAAATTACATTTAGTTTTGGGTTGTGAATATGATTCACAATTTTCCAATGTCAAGATTGCAATATTCCCAAAATAATTGAGAATTATTTTTGGTGAATATAATACCAACAAATAATTGTTGGAAAATAAGTTGAGAGAAAAATAAGGAGATATGCAATCTCATGGAATCCATGAGATTGCCCTCCCATTAGGAAAGGAGGGGGCGTCACCAAGTCCCTTGTGGGATTGGTGGTTGTCACCTCCCTCCAAAGGGGAAGGTGGATCTCCATTGCTTTTTCTCTCCTTATTTGGTTGGTTTAATTTGGTATTAATATATATTTGATTTATCAAATATATTTAATCAAAATTAAATCAGAAGTTGTTGGTTTTACCAACAACAATCTTGACCATTGGATTAACATAAATCAATCTCATCCATTGATTTTATATGTCCCATGGATTGAGATCCATGGATCCCAAAATCCTATAAATAGAGAGGCATACCATGCACTCTCTTTACACATGCTATTGTAGCACATATTCTCTCTCTCTCTCTCTCATACTCGACAGCCCTCTCTCTCCCTCTCTTCTTGGAGGCTGTCCACCTTGGTGGAGAGAATCGTCGACGCCCGCGCCATCGTGCTGCCGCTTCGACGCTCTGCGGTTCTTCGTCTACTTGGAGTGCTTCACTCACGAAGGAGACGTTTGATCTCGTGCTACGATATCATGAGAAACCGTGCTTGGATCATCTTGGATTGCGAGAAGACCGCGACTCATCCCCGCGCTCGCAAGCCGTTACTCCGACGATCGGACTTGAGACAGGAGGTCTCTTTTCGTAGAGACTTGATCAACCACGCTTCAAGAGGTATTGCATTATACTTGCTGTGGTTATAGATGAAACGATTTGAGATTGGTTCTCGAATCATGTGGTTTCATCGAATAAAATTTTTTAAATTCCGCTGCACCGAACAACTAGTACGACTAGTCGTTCTTCGTCCTATCCGATACGACGATCACGCTTTCGTGATGCTCTTGAGGATTTCTCCATATCCTTCAAGTGGTATCATAGCCTTAGGTCGACGGTTTCGAATATGATTCGAAAAACCGAGGACGACTTGGATTCGTTTAGGTCGCGAAAGTTTTCGTCGTATTTGATTTCGCAGATCTGTTTAGTAGATAAATTCGGCACTGTTTAAATTGTTTAAACACGAATTTAATACTTGTATTTTGTTCCCCATTAAATAAGGAAACCATAGGAACTGAGTTTGCGTAAATCGGATTTCGTATGCTCTAGATATGGTTGTTTTAATGAACATGTATGCACTGTTGCGGGAACAGAAGATTTTAACATGATTAAAGAGTTAATTACTGTTATCATCTGCCTCTAAATGCGTGCAACTGCACTTAGGTTCTGTCCTAAATCAAGTTATCAATCTATGAAAATTGAGTTTGCTTAATTTGGATTTAAATTGATTGAGATATGTTAATTTTAGTGAGTAGGGGTCCTTACTGAAATTACATTCCTAATCTAGAACCAAGTGATTGTCAATTAGTGAAATTAAATTGTTAATTTCGTGAAATAATCTTGAAAATATTTGTGAAATATTGAAACATGATTATTTACCTAATTGACTTGGCCCCAACCAATTAATTGATTAAGATGTGATCTAAATCATAATTGGAAACCACAATCTTCAAACTTGATGCTTGAATAGGATTTGGGAATTTGAGTAGCAAATTTCCTTATCATCAAAAATGTTTTGATTTCTACTATATGGTACAATTTCGGTTGTATAACCGATGATCATCTCAAGTACAAATTAATCAATTTGGCATTATCCTTTCCCGAGGTGGATATGGTGTCTAGTCGGGGATCGCTGGGGTAGCGGGTTGCAACGTATGCGGTCCGTCTCAGTCCCGTCGATACTGGCCATGACAGCGGGTAGGGCCGGGATAATGTCCGAGGGATTAATATGTATTTTTCTAATTATTAAAATACGAATTAATACGTACTTTGATAATAATACCATATATATTCAAGTAAGAAAATCAAGTTTGATTGATTGAATTGGATTGATAATTAATTTAATATGATTGAATTAATTATATCCAATCAAAATACTCTAATATGATTAGAGTTGATAATTCCCTTGGAAGAATTAATTATATGAATATGATTCATGTTAATTAATTAAATTTGAATAAGAGGTGGAGGATCACATAAGTGACATCCATGGTCTCCCGTCAAGGCGAAGGGTTTCGTCGCCAGATATTATGTGTAGGAGACGTCTGTTCGAAGTGACAGCTCCTGCATATGATCCATTTGGATCGGGCTCGTCGCTTCTCGAAAGAGTAAGGACGTATGTGTAGTGACCCCAATATCGAGTCCTCATATTATTGGGGAGATATTGGATTGCGCATAGTGAGTTGTATTCCTGTTGATGGTTGGTTCAATTAATGACGGGTCAACATCACCTTAGGGGTGGTGGTCCCGGGTATTAAAGACCGAATTGGGAAAATGCAAGTTGGACTTGCAAGGCGGAATGTGTTCCCGCTTCTCTTTATTGGAGTCATAAGTTCTCATATTATTGGGATATGACAAAGGTAAAGAGGAGATCCCAGTTCTTGCTTGAGATATATCGGTAAGTATATCTCCTACTTTGAAAGTGAATAAGGGAATAAACTTTCATAGTTTACATAGCAAGACTAATTTGATTTAAAATGCCTTAATCAAATAAAACTAAAAACTGAATATATGATTATATGTTCTAATATAGTGCATTCTCAATTTCAGAAAATGAAATCCATGAACCCATTGAGCAGGCTTCTGGAGGTCAACCAGTTGACTGGACCAAATTACTCGGATTGGATCCGTAATTTGGAGCTTGTTCTCTCTGCGGAGTGCATCAGTTATGTGCTCTCTGAGGACAAGCATGAGAACTCTAAATCCAAGGAAGAAAAAGCATTCAATGACAAGTATGATGAGGATCATGTCTTGGCTAGATGCTATATCTTGGGTTCTCTCTCCAATGTTCTTCAGAATCAACATGTGGAGATGTGTACTTGCCAGGAGATCATGCAGAACCTAAAAGATATGTTTGGTGACATTAACCGCACCCAAAGGTACAATGTTATGAAAGACCTCATTCGCTGCAAGATGCAGGAAGAAACTTCGGTCCGTGAACATGTACTCAAAATGTTTGGGTACTTGTCGGAGCTGGAGACTCTTGGAGCAACGATGGATGCAGACATGCAGGCTGACTTCATTCTGTTGTCGTTGCCCAAATCTTTCAATAACTTTAGTGTCATTCCACATGAATAAGTTGGAATTGACAAGTGCTGCCCTCCTTGCTGCATTAAAGTCCGCAGAGGACGTAATGAATAAGGATGGTCCCACTGGCAGTGCAATGGTTGCACAGGTCAAAGGGAAGCGCGGTCGGAAGCATGGTTCTCGGAAGGGCCCGACCCAGAAGAGAAAGAAGAAGGGATAAAATGTTGGCTCTTATTCCAATGCATCCACATTAATGGCGTCGAAGAAAACCGACGTCTGTCACCACTGCAAGAAGCCGGGGCACTGGAGGCGTAACTGCCCGGATTACCTGAAGTCGGTCGACAAAGGTAAAGCCCCAGCAGGTATAAAATCTACTTTTATCATTGAAACCAGCTTTCTCGTAGGACGAGAAGAAAGTTGGGTTGTTGATTCTGGTGCTTCTGTTCATGTATGCAATTGTTGCATTTGTTTCAGGAAACTAGAAAACTTGAAGAAGGGGAGATAGTCATCCAGATGGGATCTGATGCAAGTGTTACAGCAGTCGCCGTCTGGGCTTGTCAGCTATCATTTATCTAGTGGTAGAGTCCTAGTACTTAAAGAGTGTCTTTATGTACCTGAAGTCAGGAGGAACTTAATATCTGTATCTAAGCTAGTTACAAGTGGATATTCATTCCTGTTCTGTAATAAATTAGTCATAAATCGTTATGATAAATATATTGCAGATGGTATTTTGACTTCTGGAGGACTCTATGAATTGTGCATTAATGAACATGTCATGAATGTTACAACCACTAATAAAAACCCTAAAAGATCCAGGAATAATGAAAATCATTCAAACATGATTTGGCATCAAAGGTTTGGTCATTTATCTGTTGATAGGATCAATAGATTGATAAAGGATGGACCTTTAGATTTTCTACATGTTCAATCTTTACCTACTTGTGAACATTGTATTCGTGGTAAAATGACTAGGATGCCTTTCCGTAACAAGGTTACAAGATGCGAAGGTATTATTGACCTAATACATACCGATGTATGTGGTCCCTTCAGTACCACAACTCGAAATGGATACCAATATTATTTGACATTTATTGATGACCATTCGCGATACGGGTTTGTCTTCCTATTACGTCATAAATCTGAAACCTTTGAAAAGTTCAAAGAGTTCAAGTCTTTGGTTGAGAACCAAACCGATAGGAAGATTAAACGAATTCGATCTGATCCAGGTGGCGAGTACCTCTCTGATGAATTCAAGGAATACCTCAAAGAGAATGGGATTGTCTCCAATCTCACTACTCCTGGAACTCCCCAATTTAATGGTGTTGTTGAAAGACGCAACAGGACCATCATGGATATGGTCCGTTCAATGATGAGTAAAGCACATTTGCCACTTAGTTTCTGGGGATATGCAGTAGAGACTGCAATATATATCCTGAATAAGATTCCTAGCAAATCTGTACCTAAGACTCCTCATGATCTATGGTATGGAACCAAACCTAGTGTTAAGCACTTGAGGGTTTGGGGTTGCTTGGTCCATGCAAAGAACGTGGACACAAGTAAGCTGGAATCTCACACTCGTGAGTGTTACTTCATTGGGTATGTTAGAGATGGTATTGGATACCAGCTCTATGACCTTGAGACCCAAAAGGTTTTTGTCTCCAGAGATGTGAAATTTTTGGAGGATGATTTCCTTAAAGGTCAAGATAAGGATGAAGTAGAGGAACTCATTCAATCCCATGAGGATTCTGAGCTTCCTAGACCAGAAACTGAAGAAGTAAATAAAGATGAAACACCCATACCTCTTCGAAGGAGTTCGAGGGTGGTTGCACCACCTGAAAGGTATGGATTCCATGTGTCAAGTGAAACTGACATTGATCCTACTTCATTTGATGAAGCACTCGCGGATCAAGACATGGATAGATGGATGCTAGCAATGAAGTCAGAAATTGACTCCATGCATAAGAATGGTGTATGGACCCTAGAGGATCCACCTAAAGGGGTAAAACCCATTGGGTGTAAATGGATCTTCAAGAGAAAGAGGGGACCTGATGGGAAAGTAGAGACTTTCAAAGCACGGCTCATAGCCAAGGGCTACACACAGAGAGAAGGCATCGACTACGATGAGACATTCTCTCCTGTGGCTATGCTTAAATCCATCAGGGCATTGCTGGCTATAGCTGCATATCTTGACTACGACATCTGGCAGATGGACGTCAATACGGCTTTCCTCAATGGATACCTCGAGGAGGATATCTACATGGAGCAGCCCCAGGGCTTCATGACTGAGGATGGTAAAGTATGCAAGCTGAAGAAATCCATCTATGGGCTCAAACAAGCTTCTCGTAGTTGGAACATCAGATTTGACGAAACTATAAAGAGTTATGATTTTGTGCAGAATCCTGATGAACCTTGTGTATACAAGAAGCTTAGTAGGAGCGCCATTGTGTTCATCGTGCTTTATGTAGATGACATCCTTATCATTGGGAATGATAAATGGATGATGACCAGTGTAAAGATTTGGCTGTCCCATACCTTTGAGATGAAAGATCTTGGAGAAGCCTCTTACATCTTAGGCCTGAAGTTGCTCAAAAACAGAGAAAAGAGGATTTTGGGATTGTCACAACGTGGATACATTAAGAAGATTCTTGAACGATTCCGTATGGATAGTTCTAAGAAAGGATTCCTACCCTTAAGACATGGTATCCACATGTCTAAAGGAATGGCTCCTCAAACTGTTGAGGAAAAGAAGGCCATGGCTGGATGTCCTTATGCATCAACCATAGGGAGCTTAATGTATGCCATGATGTGCACTAGGCCAGATATCTGCCATGCAGCGGGAGTGGTAAGTCGTTACCAATCCTGCTATGGAGAACAACACTGGAATGCAGTAAAGAACATATTCAAATATCTAAGACGGACGCAAGATTACATCTTGGTCTACGGAGATGGTGATCTCCAAGTCTTGGGATATACAGATTCTGACTTCCAATCAGGTATTGATGATCAAAAGTCGACATCAGGGTTTGTGTTCCTGTTGAATGGTGGTGTTGTGAGCTGGAGAAGCAAGAAGCAGGACACTACAACAGATTCAACAACAGAAGCTGAATACATTACCGCATCGGATGCAGCAAAGGAGGCGGTGTGGTTGCGCAAGTTCGTCCAGGAGCTTGGCGTAGTTTCCTCTGATACTCCCATCCCGCTACTCTATGATAACACGGGAGCCATTACCCAGGCAAAGGAACCCAGATGGCATCAGAAGAGCAAGAACGTAGAAAGGAAATACCACATCATTCGGGAGATACAAAAGCGTGGTGACATCATTATCACCAAGGTGGCCTCTGCCGAAAACATTGCTGATCCTCTTACCAAACCTTTGACACAGAAGGTTTTTGACCAGCATGTAATGAGTATGGGTTTAAGGATTATTCCTGGATGGTTCTGAGGGCTAGTGGAAGATTGTTAGCAATGTGAGCCCGAGGCGAACCATTCCTACAATAAATGTTATTGTAATTAATGATTTATCAATAAAAGTTATTGATTATGTTTCACTCCCTTTCTTATATTGAATGAATGAATGCACTATAAGGTCCCTCTGTACAATTAGGGTTATGTACCATGGCCAACTTGATAATCATACAGCTGTTGATTCATTGAATGAATCATAGAGGCTGATGCTTGGATGAATATCTAAGGAGTTAGATAGAGGACTCATCAAGCATCATCAATGATTAACAAGTAGTGATCTCCAGTCTGAGTGGGAGATGGCAATCCTATCTCATTAGACTGATATCTGATCGACCTCTTGATGCAGGTCCTCTGCATGGGAATATTGATTTGGAGGTATCAGATTAGTTGAGTCAATGAGTTGACTTAACGAGATCGAGATAACCAAAGACCTATGATGAATACTGTCACATCACAGTCAAACATCCTCTGACCAGAGAAAGATGTATTGCTATATGTCTGAGTATGTACATTTGGCAGACCAATAGGTTGATGACCTAACCAAGGTCTATATACCGGCGAGCTGATGTGCATGTAAGGGCATATGAGTAATATGATCTCTCAAAGGGATCATACAGGTTCACTTGTGAACCGGGAGACATGAGCTCACTCATGAGGTATTGGGATTGACCAAATTCCATGCATGGTCATCATGCTTTAGAAGCATGATATGAATTTGAAGGTAAAGATATATGCTTTGTGAAAGCATATGATCTATACCATATCCCAAGGACCAAGATTGAGAATCTTGATGATCAGACTATGAAGATGACAGTGTAAAAATGATCTATATCTTCATAATGATCATGAGTTTTCCAGTATGCAGGATGTGCAGGTATTGGGAATACTTGAAGGGTGATTTGATCATAAACGATTGTATAACCATGACGCTTCCATTCCGAGGGAGTGATGAAACAGGTCTGGATTTTAGTGACTCCTTTCATTAGAGAAGTGACCTAATCTTAGTCCACATACTGGACATTGATCTGAATGAGATTCATATGCAATGAGAAGATTAGGTTTACAGTATTGACTTAGTCAAGCATCTATGAGAGGTCCGTGGGATCTGGATTTGAGATGTGATTTCAATATCCAAGTCACTATACGTGGAACAATACAATCGCCCTGTCCTTATCTCCAAATATCTAAGGAGTAATAACATTGTTCTTAAATGGTTTAAGAATAATTCCATAAGATCCAGGCAAAGAGAAGTTGATAATTAAATGTGATTTAATTATCATGATGTATGAGAAATTATCCAATATGATTAAATGTGATTTAATTATTATGGATAAGAATAATGTGGATAGTAATATCCAATTATTCATAATATGTTATAAATGTGATTTATAATATATTAGAGAGAGTTAAATATAATTTATATTAGTAGATTAATTATTAATGTGTATTGGATACACATTGTCTAATTAATTGAAAATGTAAATTACATTTAGTTTTGGATTGTGAATATGATTCACAATTTTCCAATGTTAAGATTGCAATATTCCCAAAAATAATTGAGAATTATTTTTGGTGAATAAAATACCAACAAATAATTGTTGGAAAATAAGTTGAGAGAAAAACAAGGAGATATGCAATCTCATGGAATCCATGAGATTGCCCTCCCATTAGGAAAGGAGGGGGCGTCACCAAGTCCCTTGTGGGATTGGTGGCCGTCACCTCCCTCCAAAGGGGAAGGTGGATCTCCATTGCTTTTTCTCTCCTTATTTGGTTGGTTTAATTTGGTATTAATATATATTTGATTTATCAAATATATTTAATCAAAATTAAATCACAAGTTGGTTTTACCAACAACAATCTTGACCATTGGATTGACATAAATCAATCTCATCCATTGATTTTATATGTCTCATGGATTGAGATCCATGGATCCCAAAACTCTATAAATAGAAAGACATACCATGCTCTCTCTTTACACATGCTATTGTAGCACATATTCTCTCTCTTTCTCTCTCTCTCTTTCTCATACTCGACAACCCTCTCTCTCCCACTCTTCTTGGTGGCCGTCCACCTTGGTGGAGAGAATCGTCGACGCCCGCGTCATCGTGCTGCCTCTTCAACGCTCTGCGGTTCTTCGTCTACTTGTAGTGTTTCACTCAAGAAGGAGACGTTTGATCTCGTGCGACGGGATCAGGAGCAACCGTGCTTGGATCATCTTGGACTGCGAGGACACCGCAACTCATCCCCGCGCTCGCAAGCGGTTACTCCGACGATCGGACTTAAGGAGGTCTCTTTTCGTAGAGACTTGATCAACCACACTTCAAGAGGTATTGCATTATACTTGTTGTGGTTATAGATGAAACAATTTGAGAATGGTTCTCGAATCATGTGGTTTCATCGAATATTTTTTTTTAAATTCCGCTGCACCGAACAACTAGTACGACTAGTCGTTCTTCGTCGTATCCGATACGATGATCACGCTTCCGTGATGCGCTTGAGAATTTCTCCATATCCTTCAGCATCACGAGAGCACTCCATACAATGCTTGCAGGACCCACTGTGGTTGGCACCGAGGAGGCTCCAAGATCAAACTTTAGGTTTTATTCCTGGTGTTTAGCATTTGGTTCTTCACGTGTAGCCTGATTTTCGTGTGCATATCGACATATAGCATAGTTTTAAAAATTCAGGTTTTGCATCCCGCATGGAGAGAGCTGGGAAGCATTGTAAGTCTTCAAACTGAGCATTCATCATTTAGACACTAAGGTGAGATTCCACCTTAATGTCGTCTTGCATTGCTTTTCTTCTATCTCCCTCTATTATTGAATCACATAGGAATTTCAAGAAAATACAAAAACATTAGGCACTTGTACTGAAAATTACTCAAAGCAAGTGATAATACAAAAAAAATTAAAAAAGTGACTATTAAAATACATGATCTAAAGAAAATTGATTAATTGGACTCAGTGCATTGGTTGAGCGAATCCCTCAATTGTTTTCAGGTAGCATTGGAAGGTCTTCTTTCTAGTGAGAGAGTGTTATCGTAAGGATTAGAGCCCAAAACCCAGTCTGTGGCTGCCTTGTGCATCACCTGAATTTCTGAAGTATTGGCGCTTCTATCGTACGTGGACGAGTAGAGATTGGTCAACAATGATGTTCTCTATTGTGTAGAGCATCGACCTTGTCCGAAGTATTGAGCTTAGGCCACACCTTCATGGGGGTGTTTGTCACATCGTCTTGCGTCCGAGTAGGTCTTCACACGCTCACGGGTGATTCCGTTGATAGCAAGGTTTGAAGTAGTGGCTTTGACTATCGGCTTCCTCCCTCTATTTCTTTCGCTGAGTAGGGATTCAGGAAGGTTAAAAGGATCTTGAAAATTGCATACTAGCGGTTACAAAGGAGGAGGACAAGTACGAGATACTTTTCCGACGGTACTCTCACTCTTATAGGATTAGCGCTCTAAGGACTTGTTCAAAGATAATTGCCTGAAAATCAAATCTAAAACCTAAACAGATAATTGTTGAACCTTCGTGGATTCATAGGTCGAGTTGGTGAATCCATTGCTTTGTATTTGATTTATTAGTTCTATTAAGGTCAAGATCAAAAACATCACGCACCCGTGCCGTTTTTCTTCTTCTCTTTGACCCTTGCTCATTGTGAGGATTCTACTGTTTTACACTCTTTTTATTTCTTGATCATCTCTGTACTGTTCATCCATCATCTATCTCTTTTGACCTTCTCAAGATGTCGTCACAAGGATGGTGTAGTCAGGACCCTATTGATGCTGATGAATCTGCATTTCATCATCTTTATTCATTAATTTTAGCTTAAAATCCCCTATAAAATACATTTATATATTAATAAATCCATATTCTTACTAACTTGCATTTGTGTGTAAATATTGTACATATGATATTATTTTAACCTAAAATAAATAAATGAAGAAGTAAAGGAAAATAAAGAAAATAAAAATATTGTATATATGTAATAGATACATGCTGACGTAAACCTTGAGAGAAGGTCAAGACTTGATCGGATCGACCAGGAATAAAGTAGGGGGAGATAGGATCGTTAATCAGAAAATCTAAAAAAATATTTGTAAATAATTATCATTTGTTCTGTGTATAATTGTATAAAACATACATAATTTTATTTAATTGGCCCCAAATTAAATAAATTTCAAAATAAAGGTTGTAAATAAAAATATTTTCTAAATAGTAAGAATATTTGTAAAATAAAATTATATATAGAATAAAAGTAACCACACTTAGAAAAAAGTTGTAAATAGATAATTGAAAGACCAATTCTGGCTCCATATGAACTCAAATCAAATCAAACTCACGTCCATCGTATTCTAAATCAATTTATCTTTAAAATGACAGTAGTTTTATAATTTTTGGAGTTACGGTTGAAAAGAACGATTTTCTGGGGTGGTTTTTACAATTTGACAATTCATTTATTGTATTAATTTTATTTTAGTACATATTATACTTTTAATAATTGAAATATTGTTCACAGTAATTTTAAGTAAATAAAAAAAATTATTAAAATAATTTTTAAAAATTATTTCCCTATTTGTACATGTATATATGGGGGCAAGGAGCCTACATCGGGTGATGTAGGTAACTTACCTACATCGGGTTATTTTTTTCATTATTTTTTATTTTTTCGAATAAAACCTCAGTGGGATTTACTTAATATATAGAGTGGATTATATGTTTCAATTTTGATGGGAAAAAAATATTTCTAGCTTGCCCATCTAAAAGGAGTCAATTACATTAATTTTGAGACCGTTAAAAATTTGACTATCTTGATGGATGGGATAGAAGTCTCGAATTAAGTTGAATTTGGAATGACACAATGGTGATTTATGGTGATGTAAATTTCCGAAGATTTCATTTAAAAAAATAAAAAAATAATGAGAAAAAAGCCCGATGAAGGTAAGTTACCTACATCACCTGATGTAGGCTCATTCTTCCCTGTATATAATGTACCTTATGTATATATGATATGTATGTAATTAACCACCTTATATAAAAACCACCAAAAAATAATATCTAGCATTAATTAAATAAATTAATCTAATTTCGAAAATTTAATTTATTTGTTTAATTAATTTTAAAACATGGCTTTTGTATATAATTTGAATATATGCCTTAAACAGACACCGTTAAGGTTCCTAATTAATTCTTCATATTAATTATTTTTATTAATTTATTTAATTCTGAATTTCATTTTTAATTAATTGCTTAATTTTATTTGAACAACCATTAGATACCTTCCTTTCTGTACATATCTTCTTTTTTTTTATTTCTTCTTCTTTTTAATGGGTCGCCTCTCCTTCATTATTTGGCGATTAATCTTTCAGCGACAGGAGCCTATTTTCCAAAAAAAAAATCTTGTTGTAAAGAGGTGCCCGGCTTCTGAGTTGTCTAGTGACAGCGAGTTGGTCCTCGTTAAAGCCATTACGGTGTTATCCGCTCCCATTCGGTGAGATCCATTTTTATTTGTCATTTTTCATCTAGGTTAGTCGTAGTATATTTTCTGTGTTTTTAATTTCGTTGTCAATTTTCAATTTTAGATCGTAGTTTTAATCGTAGTTCATTCTTCTAATCGTTCGATCCGATCTGATTTTTCATCTCATATTCTCGATCTACATGTTCACGTTCTATCTCACCGATCTATTATCTCCAGTTGCGTGCGATAGTTGGAGACTCATATTCCAATCCATCACCTATGTCGGAACCCCTTCGCCCACTGATTCTTGTTTTATTTCTTTACCCAGCCGTCATGCTTGAGTCATTGTCTTTGTATTTATTTTATTGCAGGTACAAAGAATTTTAAAAAAAAGGAAAAAAATCAGTTACTGTTCTTCCAAAAAATAAAAAAAATCAGGGTAATTTGAGCGGTTGCGGCAACCGCAACCCGCCAGCGCCGCCTAGCCGAAGCCAACAGCCGCCTGGACGAACCCCGATGCCGCTCTACCTGCTCGCATCTACGAGCCGAGCTCCTCCCAACCACCACCTGCGAAGGCGTGTGTCGCCCTCCGTCTTGGAGCCGCCACCCGAGCTTTACCCATCATCGACCCAGCGTCGCTCCACCCAGCTGCAGCCAACCATCCTCCTCCACCTTCCATACCAAGCATCACCCACTCCGCCTGCTCACGGTGAGAAGCACCGCCCTTCGCCACTCTAGCGACCTCGAACCGCGCGCCCCTCTGGAGAACCACCTCATCGTGCGCGCCGATCGCCCTGATCGCCAACACTAGAACCGTCGCCATCGCGTAGTACCTCCACCGTAGTCGAGCCCCTCGAACCGTGCCCGCAGCGCTCTAGCCGACCTGCTGCGACCGCCATTCAGTCCTCTGACGTTCCCTCAGCCATCGTCATCACCGCCTTTGACTTGGGAGAGAAGAAGGGGCGGCGCTCCTTTCCCCTTCAGCGTGGGACGCGAGAACGAAGAACAGGGAGGTTCGAACCCCAAGGAATAAAAATATTATGGAAAACTTTCATTGCAGCCTCCCAGTATTTCTAATAATTGCAAAACACAAACATGTGTAGGGCACGCCCTTTTCAGGGTAAATTGCGACTTTTTTTCTATATTTTATTTTTACTATATTTGATGTAAAAACATTAAATAAATATTATTAAGTGCATGTTATCCGTATAAATATTTTGCATATTCTTCTTGTTGAAATAAATATTTTTATTGCTTAATAAATTCTCCAAAAACCATATTCAGTTCATGTTGTGTTTATCTTCATTGTATAAATTTTACATTTCATTTTATTAACATTTTCTATTATTAAAAAATCAAAAACTTTGTATTTTTCTCTGTTTGACATTTGAAAAATCATAAAAATTCAAATATTGTGTAAAAATTCCAAAAAATAGAATAGTTTGATGTTTTGTATCTTTTATTTTTCTTATTAGAATTTCACATAGTAACTATTTTTAAAACTAAAAAAATGCAAAATACTAAAAATTTTAAATAATCACAAAAAACTGTAGAAAATCCAAAAATAGTGATTCCATTCCTGTTTGTAGATAATTTCATATAGTTTTTAGAAAAAAGTCAATAATTTTTTAGTTTATTTTATATTTTTAAATTGCAAAGTAGTCATGTCTCTTCATTGTTTGCTTTATCCCATGTCTTTATTCATTTTAAAAATCCTAAAAAATTCTGAAAATCTCTGAAAAAAACACAAAAATAGTAAAAACTTGTTAAAAAACAAAAATATTTTCTTTAGTCATTTTTATAATTTTTGTCATAACTGAAAATTCCAAAAAATCACATTTCTTTCATGTATAAATTTGCTTTGAAAATTAATTACATTTCAAAATTTAAAATTTACAAAACTAAAAACAATAAAATTAAAAATAGAAAATAAAAAACCAAAAAAATTAAAAAGATAAAAATCTTGCAAAAACCAAGATATTTGGTTTTTGAAATCCCTTTTCTTTTAATTGATTTTTTTCGATTATTAGAATAACCCTCAACTGAGTTCGATCCTGTTGCTATATAGGTAAATTAAATAGCATAATTCTCTTGTTACATTTTTGAAATTAATTTTGCTTGAGAATAAAATTAATTTTTTGTTGATGCTTGATTGGGTTACAACGATTTGTTCATAATTCATCTAATTAAAACCAGAGAAAAGCGATCTAATAGACGCCCACATCGATTCTGTGTTGTTGACATTTCTAATAATACGGGGTGATCTCCATGAAGCCGGTTCAGACCTTGCAAACATCTCCTTGGACTTCCCGATCCTCTCTTCTTTCAATGCTTTCCTTTCTATGATAAATTCGTTGTTCGAGATGGACTCGCAACCCAAGATAGCTCTTCTCTCCCAAATAAATCAGGATTACTCATGTCCTCGAACCAAACCCTTGTGAATGGAGATTGATTTTAGTTAGTATCCTATGCTCCATTTACAATTTTCTAGGATTGACCTTAATCCCAGATTCATCTCAGTAGTTGGTGCTCAGGGAGAGACTTATCTGGGTTTATTCCATCATGTAGATCGTCAACCCGATCAAGAACCAGAACCTCAGGTCGATTCAGAGATGGATCCTACATGAAGAGGGAAAGGATCGTAGATCCAACAAGCTAAGAAGCCAGATTTGGTGAATGGGCAGTACACCACACAGAATGACATCAACATCCAACTGCTCACATCTATCCAAGCCATTCAGTAGTAGTTGACGAATTTGGGATTGACCCAAGTCGCCTTTCAAGAAATGTTAAATGATTTCAAGAAGAGATCTGATGAGAGGGATGCCAGAAGAGAGAACGATCCGAACAAAAATGATGATTTTCATAGGGAAGATGCATAAGATAATATGTTAGTAGGTGGACCTCATGGTGACAGAAGGGAGGTGAGACCGTTGCAGCAGAAGCCTACGTTGAAGTAAATCTGCAACCCAGATGCGGGCCGTGTCATCGAATGGATTCAAATTGCACAAATTCACGCCCACTTCGAGCTAAAGCTATAGTTTATTTCTCTTCTCCCTACATTCCATGGGAATACTACGGAGGAATCATACATCCACCTACAAAAATTCAGTCGCATCTGTGCCACAACACACAATCTCAGTATCCCTCTAGGGGTGATCAAAATAATTGCCTTTCCTTTCAGCCTCCAAGACAAGGCCTTGTATTGGGTCGATCATTTGGGAAAGGTAGTAACGACTTGGGAGGAGTTGAAGTCTACATTTATCTATAAGTTTTAACCTCTATCACTTGAACCAAAAGTGCGCCTGCATATCTAGTTTCATTCAGCAACCCCATGATACAATTCACGAGGTGTGGGAGAAATTTAAGAATCTACAAGAGAAGTGTCCCCACCACGATATCCCAAAGACCAGTTTCGTGCAACATTTTTTTTGGTGGGTTGACTCTCAAAAGACAAAAGCTAGTCGATGCTGCTTGTGGTGGATCGTATTTTAATAAGGATGAGGATATCATCTGGGACATTTTTGAGGAGATGGTCAAAGGAGAGGCTGCTCAGTCTTCATCATGTGCATATATGAAGATGTCTGCCATTAGTCACAAGCCTGCTAACATGGCTACTCATGTCCAAGATGAGGAGAGCTCCAACCTTAGCATCATTGAGTGCCACTTGTCTAAAGTAGACATTATTGAGGTCGTAGGACCTTAAAAAGCTTTCAGTCATTGAGAAGAGGATCCAGGGTTTGGAAAAGCTTGACTTGATTTCTTAGCAACTGGAACAGCTCGCTCGAGCACTGAATGTTAATGCATGCAACTCTGTATCTTCCACCACTGAGACATCCACTGAGACGAAAGAACCAGCATTAATACAACCTCCTCAACTGAGACTCCCGCAACCCCAACAAGTCCAGCATGTATACTGTATACTATGTGCAGGTCCTAGAGCAGCCCCCTAGTCTTAGACATTGATGGTTGTTTATCAACCAGATTCGCAACCAACTTACTCTGAGATGTTCTCTCCACCCTCATTGCATATTCAAGAGATAAATGGTGTATGGGACCATGAACAACAACTAACCCTTCCTCAGGGACATTTCAAGGTCAAAACTCATCTATTCGGCTACACCACCAACAACAGTAGGGAGGGAGGAATTTCCAACCCTATCAACCCCATAACCAGCAACCTCCACAATATGGGAACACTTGGAGTCAAGGATATCAATAGCAACAGTAGTTCAGTTATTATCATCAGGGCTTTCCTCCTAGCTGCACAATATCAAAATTTTTATCCCCCTCAACAGTATTCACGGTACTCTTCTCGGCCTCCCCCTCACCATTTCTCACAAGGTCACCAACAACAGCCTCCCCTGCACTATCAGAGTTAGAGGGCCCAACAGGGAGACTATTTTGAGGCCGCACCGATGAACCCAACTCTTGCTTGCTTGGAATAATTATAAAAGAACATGGTTGATATAACTTAAAAGATTGATGACCTGACGGTTGCAAAGACAGTCACACCAGCCCAGGTCGAGGTGAATCTAAATAACTTCCGATGCAATGAGTAGGTAGTATGTAGTGATCTTCTCGATTCAGGTAGAAATGATTTATTTATATCTGATGTCATTACTCTCAGGAGAGTTAGAACACTGCAGCCATCAACAATTATGAAGGGAAAGCATCTTGCATCTGAAGGGGAGTCGTTAGCCCAGCCAGCACAAGGGCCAATCAATATTTTTAGATGATCACCAACTGTAGAAAAATCACAAAAAGTGAAGAAAATACAAAATTACAAAAAGATAGCAGCGGACCCAGTAGAGACCAGCCAGCATTGGAGATGCATGCACGTGTCACAGACCCCGCACCAGTCTTGGAGAGGCCTACATATGTAGTGTATCCGGAGCCAACCCACAAAGTTGAGCCTACACTTTTTGGTCCACAACGTGTATATGATTTTACATATTTTTTCCATCTACCTGTAAGAAATGATATGGACAAAATTTTGAATTGAAAAATTTCAGATTCTTTAACAATTCCTTTCCCAAAAGCAATGAAAAAGTATAAAAAATGAATATTTCGAAAAATTTTGTGTCTGATTCTGCCATTGTCAAAATTATACAAAATTCAGTATTAAATATGCCTTTGATGAAATCTCTCGAGCACATGCATCTTTCAAAGAAAGAACTCAAAGATACATGTACAATAAGGTGCAAGCCTCATCCTCACAATCCTAGAAGTCAAGGTGGCAAGCACGAAAAGCACATCCTCACCATGTCCACCGTGAATGCCATCAAAAATCTCCTAGAAAAAAAGAAAGAGAAGGGAGCATCACTCATTTTCTATCATACGTATAACCAAGAGTTCAAAAGCACATTGCTAGATAGTAGGTCTTCTATAAATTTAATGTCATCTTCACGGCTCACTGAATTCAGATTAGGACCGCTCAAGCCTACGAAGATGATTTTGCAATTCGCAAATAAATTCATTAAGCGGTCTAGAGGCATGTTAGAGTACATGATCGTCATTGTTCAAGGGATGCAGTTCCCTGTTGATTTTGTTGTGATAGAGATGGAAATAACCACACCTTTTCTCCTTACCTCATCATCCTTGGTCAGCCGTTCCTAGGAACATCCAATGCAGTGGTGAATTACAGCACTGAAGAGATCACACTCTACTCTAGCGAAAGCAAAGATAAGATAGAGACCGTGTCTGATTATAAGCCGACAAAGGGAACATCTGCAGTGGGTGTACGGTTGATCAACCATTCTAAAGACTGACTTTTTTTGGTGAAATTCAAGATACCAACCTATTTATGGATGAAAATGAGATCCAAAATTTCTATGCCCCGAGGAAGGAATGGAGAGTGCAGTCAAATTTTCCCTTATCAATGACAATGAGATTCTTGTTGAAATACTTGATGATATTTGTGTGGAAATAATTAGCCTTTAAGACCAAGAGCAAATAATTGAAGATTTTTGCAGCGAAGAGGATATCATTGGCAATTTTTGTGAATTTCTAGATGCAGAAGCTGAACATATTAAGGTGGACACTGAATAGAAGAAAGAACCACCACTTTTTATGATAGCAGGAGTTACCACCGAAGTAGCTCCCACTTTGCCTGAGCTAAAATCATTGCCCTCCAATTTGAAGTATGCCTTCCTTACAGGTGAAACTAACATGCACTCGATCGTCATTAATGTCCATCTGACCTAATACCAAGAATCCCAACTAATGGAGGTTCTTGAAAGAAACCGCAAGGCTATTAGTTTGAAAATATCATATTTCCATGCGATCAATCCTTCTCTCTGCTCGCATCACATTTATCTTGAGGATGATTACTAGTCGTCTTGCGAATTCCAATGCCATCTGAATCCAAACCTCCAAGAGGTTGTGATGGAATATATACAAAAATGGTATGATGCAGGGTTCATATATCCCATCTCCGACTCAAAATGGGTGAGTCCCTTGTATGTAATCCCCAAGAAATCATGGATAACCATAGTAAATAATGACAAAGGAGAGCATATTCCGACCAAGGTACCCACTTCTTGGTGAGTGTGCGTAGATTACAGAAGACTAAATCTTTCCACCAAGAAGGAACATTTTCCACTACCCTTCATCGACCAGATTCTTGAGATACTTACCACGAAGGAATATTTTTACTTCTTGGATGGGTACTTCAGATACAATCAAGTTTCTATAGCTCCTGAAGACCAAGAGAAGACAATGTTCACCTATCCATTTAGAACATACATCATTAGACGGATGACGTAAGGACTATCCAATGCCCTATCTACCTTTTAGAGGTGTATGCTTGTCATATTCGCTGACATGGTGGGAAATTTTATGGAGGTTTTCATGGATGATTTTTTGGTCTACATGAATTCATTTGATAAATGCCTTGACTACCTAGACTGTGTTTTGCGGGAGGTGTTGTGAATTTAATCTAGTGCTCTCATGGGAGAAGATCAACTTCATGGTGATTGAAGCAATCGTGTTGCGTCACGTTGTTTCTAAATATGGCATGGAGGCTGACCCAGTCAAGGTGGAAGTGATTTCCAAACTTGAACCACCTACAACTCTCAAGTAGGTCCGATCATTCTTGGGCCATGAAAGTTTCTATTGATGGTTCATCAAAGATTTTAGCAAGTTGGCCCGACCATTGACAGAACTGCTAGGCAAGGAGAATGATTTCATTGTCGATGACTGTGTCTTTCTTGCCTTTAAGAATTTGAAAGAATTAATCACTCTGGCCCCTATCTTACAACCACCAATTTGGACTCGGCCATTCGAGATAATGACAGATGCGCCATATTATGCCATCAATGTCGTACTGGGACATAGAGAGGATAATGTTATGTTTGTTGTTCACTACGCTAAACGAGCGCTTGATGAAGCTCAAAGAAACTACACTATCACAGAGAAGGAGCTACTAGCGGTATTTTTTGCCTCGGAGAAATTCAAATCCATCTCCCTGGGTCCAAGGTTATCATCTATACAAATCACTCGGACATCCGGTACTTACAATAGAAGAAGAATGCCAAACCATGTCTCATCCGGTTGATCCTTCTCCTCTAAGAGTTTGACCTTGAAATTCGAGACAAACCTGGAGTTAAGGATGTGGTGGTTGACCATTTATCTAGAATTCTCGAGCCTGAATCTTCTGATCTGAACTTGCATCCTATTACAGAAACCTTTCCAAACGAGACATTTATGCCAGTCACCTCGCTTCCCTGGTATGTTGATATTGTGAACTATCTTGTGTCCAAGATAACTCCACAAGATTGGTCGAAGCTAGAAATGGACATTTTTTTGTCTAACATATATTTCTAACAATGGGAAGATCCATATTTATTCCATGAGGGGGCAGATTGCATCTGGAGGAGGTGTATTCTTCAGGAGGAAGTTCCGAGTATCGTTGTACATTATCATGTTGCAGCAAAGGTACTCCAAAGAGTCCTCTGGTTGCCAACCTTGTTCAAAGATGCAGATGAATATGTGAAGCATTGCACATATTGCAAGAAGATGGGTGGGAATATTGCACTACAAGACACAATGTCCCTGAAGTTTATCCAGATTTCATATGGATATGATGCATGGGGCATTGAATTTATGGGACAATTATGAATAGTCAGGGTTATGAATACATTCTGCTTGTTGTCGACTATGTGAGTCGTTGGGTGGAGGTTATCCCTACCCGAACTGTTGACAGTCGTATTGTCCGTCGATTCTTAAGGGATCACATCATTGCACGATTCGGGATTTCCAAGATTCTCATATTAGATGTGGTAGTCATTTTATCAACATAGAGGTGAAGAAGTTAACGCAAGAATTCTGAATTGAACATTGTATTGCTTCACCTTACCACCCACAGTCCAATGGCTTGGTTGAATGCTCTAACATGGAGATCAAGATAATTCTGCAGAAGCTTGTGCATCCGTATCGCAAGAACTGGTCTTAGTTACTTGATTTAGTTCTCTAGGCTTATAGGACCGCGTATAAGTCACCATTAGGAATGTCTCCCTACCGCCTAGTTTATGGCAAGCCATGATATTTGCCCGTTGAAATTATTCATAAATCCTTATGGGCACTCAATATTTGTAACTTAGACTCAAAGAAAGTCGAGAAGAACAGAATAGTGGACCTGAACAGATGATTTGAATTCAGCGATTATGCATATGACAACAGCCTGATGTACAAGGAGAAGGTCAAAAGGTGGCACAACAAGCATATCTACCGCAAGACCTTCAAGACAGGTCAAAAGGTTTGGTCGTTCGATGCGAAATTGGAGATCTTTCCAGGCAAACTGAAAAGCGAATGGACTGGGCTGTTTACAGTGACACGTGTGTGTAACAATGGTGGAGTGATGATATCTGGATTGTCAACTGAGGCACAATCTTTTGTAGTCAATGGACGGCTTCTGAAGCCTTACCTAAAACATGATACATTTCCGTCTGTCATTGGTTCTATTCAAGTTGTGTATGAAGAAGAGCTGAAAGCAACCACTACACTAGTGTCAGACAAAGCAAATCAAAATATTTTTCAATGGTCTTTGTTTTTCTTCTTTTCATTTTTTATTTTATTTTTCTTCTGAAAAGGTGTTACCCCTTTTATCACTATTGTACTTAGGATGTATCTTATCCTAAGTATAGGGGGTGTTCACTCTGAGTTGTTCATTTCTTGATCCCTCACTTGTCCCCTCAACTCTTGGCATTTTGTTTATACTTAGGGATAATTCACCCTATAGGGGATAGGTTGAGAAGATGATTCTGTACAATCCCACCCTTAACCATCCCTGTCTTGTGTACAATCTATTATACTTAGGGTTAGTTGATCCTAAGTATAGGTAGGACGGTCGACTTCTCATTCTTTATTCATTAAAGGATTTTCTATACTAAGTACGAGTTATGTCTTCACTTTTTCTATCTGATCTATGAGGACATAACATAAGCTAAGTATAGGGGGTCGTATATACTATGTATATACTTTAGCCATAACTCGTACTTTAATATTTCTAAATAATTATGGTTGAAATATTGTATAAAATACTAGATATATTCTTTAAAATTCATTAAAATCATCTAATAAAAGATGTGTAGTATTCCTCGCATTCTTTTTGTATATAATGTTAATAAATCAAGTAAAAATATTTTTTGCAAAATGTTTGAAAAATAGTTTGAAATATTTTTTGGAAAATATTTTGAAAACTATCTGGAAAATGTTTTGTTAAATATTTTCAACCTTTGTAAAAATATCTTGTTTGTAAAAATTTCTTTTCTTTGTGAAATAAAAATGTTTGAAAAAAAACTATTTACAAATTGTTTGGAAAATTGTTGCAAAAAATTTTGAAAAACCTATATATATTGTCTGAAAAACCTTTGCAAAATTATTTTCAAATGCTTGTAAATGTCTTAAAACAATTTTGTAAAAAATATTTTGGACTATAATTTTCAAAATTATTTGAAAAATAATTTTCAAGTAAGTTTGATGAATATATTAATCACATCAAAAATCTTTATTAACTGTATATAAATATCTATAAAAAAATTCACATATCCCTTGTAAATTCTTAAGAAACGAAACTCTTGTAAATAATTAATCATCCCCTGTGTAAATATTTGTACATATCTTTTCTTCCGAAAAGTCTTATTTAATAAAAGCCCAAAAACATTTGCAAAAACTTTTTGAAAATTTTTATAAAAATATATAAAACAAAAATATATAAAAAGTTAAAAATTTAAAAATTGCATCACACGAGTATTTTCTGCATTTTGCATAGCATTTTTATTTTTCAGATTGAGTTTTGTAAATGAACAAGTCTAGATAAAATCCGAAGATTGGAGTTTGGTTGGACCTTAAATCTACATAATCATAAGAACCTTATAGGAACTGGAATTAAGGTACTTCATGTCTAGTCGACTTAAGAATTGTGAGACTTGGTTCAATGTATTCTTGACTACCTAAATAGAGTATTTCAGAACACACGCATGGCTCTTGTTGATAATGACCTAACTTGGACACCTACACCTTTCACTTAGCTCAAATCAGTTGGAGTGGTGAGGGGATTGGATTTATCGATATGAGACGTACACAAGTGGAAACATTTGTCCCCGTCTAGGGAGAGAAGTGCACCCCAACCCATCCAGTAGCAGAGACGTCTAACGATAAGAGAGTGTGGGTTGCAATAGTGCTTCAAAAGAGGGATAGTCTATTGGCTCAAAAACTCCTTATGTAAATGTTGTTGTACATAGTATTTAAAAAAACTCCAAAAAAGTGGACATGCTTGATTGAAAATAAAATGCATGCCAGAGTATACATATTTGTATAGTCAATAAGCAAGCTAAGCTTTAAAGTCATATGTATGTGAGCCTGCAGTTGGATGACTTGGCTACACTAGTCAAGCATCCTATGATAGGTAGCTACAGTAGCTACTGTCCATTATCCACCTCCTCTTCTTGAGCAGGTTATCACTTGAACTTAGAAGAGAATACCCCACTCCTCAAGGAAAGAGTTGTTGGATTGGAGTTTCATTGGGTTGTCAAACTGGAGAAGTCAGTCTCTTTGTCATTTCAGTAGAGGGGAGCCACCATCACATACATTGTACAATTGAGATTCATAGACATAAGGATTTGCGTATGAGTTTAAGCATTTTGACCTAGCTATTGAGGAGACTTGAGCAGAGTTCGAGATTATCGAAGGTTGTTGCATTTCAAATACGTTACCCAATAAGGTTTCGACTGCACTAAAATTCCAAAGGTATGACTTAAACTCCAAACTTTGATTTTGTGAAGATAAGTTTGAGAATTTAAATCAATCTACTTTATTTCTTTTTTTTCTTTGTTTTTATTTTTGCACTTATTAAGTGCTTGCAAGGGACTAGAGAAAGCAAGTATAGGGGGTGATGAATCTCCATTTTGTCGCCTTTATTCTATCATTTTGGACTTAAAAATCCTTGCTAACGCATGTAAATAGCAGTAATTTATACAAATTAACATTCATTCTTTGTCCATTTATTGTGTATAAAATATTGTTTTAATACAAGAATTATATAATAAAAAAGAAAAGAAAATGAATAAAATACTGAAGGTATTTTATGATCCTAAATCCTAAGACCAAGTCAAGAATTGATTTGGTCGACAAGGAATAAATTGGGGGGAGATAAGGGCCAAAATAGATTAAAAATACTATTCATTAATTCATTAATATTGCATTTTTAGCACTTATTGTATTTTATTCTATTTATACCTCAAATAAACAAACTTTGTACGTAAACGTTGTAGATAATAATACATAGAAAAATACAAAATTGATTTCATACAAAAATATTATACAATATACATTTTATACTCTAGATAAAAAGGCAAAACATCAACTTTACAGACTCGTATCTCCTAAATAACAATTCAAAATGTGTCAAAATCACTTTACTTGTATATAACTTTTAATAATCTATTTAATGAAGATGATTTCATATTTTTTGAAGTTAAGGTGTGAAAGTTAGTTTTTGGACCCCTATTGTACAATATACCTGAATAAAATATTCATTTTATTTATTATTTATTATTTTTATAATTTTATAATTTTTTAAAATATTAGTTAAAATATATGTACATAGTTAGAACACAATAAATCCAAAAAGAAAACATAAAACTAAAATAATATACTAAATTATATAGATGAATACACAATACATATACCTATACAATATACACCTATATCTAATTAAGTGTATATATAATATATTAAAAATATATTTATGTATATAAAAATAAGTTATAATTTTATAAAATAAGAAAATAAAATAATAAAATAATAAAATCAAAAATATAAATAAGAACAAAATACTGAAAACATAGAAGAATATACTATAAATATACACTCAAAAATTAAATTGTAATAAATTAATTCAAAAAATAGATAATAGTAATAATAATACATTAAAGAAAAATAATATTTTTTTATTTTATAACTTAATGTTAATAAAAACATCTATTATTTATTATCAATTTTATAAATAAAATTTTAATCTACTTTTTCTTGATGGTGCACGTGGACCAACTAGGATTCACCTCCAGTTGACCTCGATCAACTCTATGATCAAGGTCCTAGGTCTGTCACGCTTAGCACTGATCGCATCTTACCCTTTTTTCTCAATCGACAGAATCATCAATTTGGGTTGGACATCAATTTGGGTTGGATTCTTCTGCAAACTTGTGCCTCGATCAACACTCGTTCACGCCAAGATCAAATCTTGGTCGAGGTTCCTCTGAATCGTGCACTTCATCCCAATGAAGACCTGTTAGCAATGTGAGCCCCGGGCGAACCATTTCTACAATAAATGTTATTGTAATGAATAAATTATCAATGAAAATTATTGATTATTTTTCACTCCCCTTTCTGAGATTAATGAATGAATGCACTATAGGGTCCCTCTGTACAATAAGGGTTATGTACCATGGCCAACTTGATGATCATACAGCTGTTGATTCATTGGATGGATCATAGAGGCTGATGCTTGGATGAATATCTAAGGAGTTAGATAGAGGACTCATCAAGCATCATCAAATGATCATTAAGTGATGATCTCCAGTCTGAGTAGGAGATGGCAATCCTATCTCATATGACTGATATCTGACTGACCTCTTGATGCAGGTCCTCTGCATGGGAATAGTGATTCAGAGGTGTCAGGTTAGATGAGTCAATGGGTTGACTTGACGAGATCGAGATAACCAAAGACCTACGTTGAATACTGTCACAACATAGGCATGCATCCTCTAACTAGAGAACGATGTATTGCTATATGTCTGAGTATGTACATTTGGCAGACCAATAGGTTGATGACCTAATCAAGGTCTATATACCGGCGAGCTGGTGTGCATGTAAGGACATATGAGTAATGCGATCTCTCAAAGGGATCATACATGTTCACTTGTGAACCGGGAGACATGAGCTCACTCATGAGGTATTGGGACTGAACAAATTCCATGCATGGTCGTCGTGCTTTGGAAGCATGACATGAATTTGAAGGTAAGATATATGCTTTGTGAAAGCATATGATCTATACCAAATCCCAAATAACCAAGATTGAGAAACTTAATGATCTAACCCTGAAGATGACAGTGTAAAAGTGTTCTTTATCTTCAGGATGATCATGAGTCTTCCAGTATGTAGGATGTGCAGGTATTAGGAATACCTGAAGGGTGATTTGATCATATACGATTGTATAACCATGACGCTTCCATTCCGAGGGAGTGATGAAACAGGTTTGGATTTTAGTGACTCCTCTCATTAGAGAAGTGACCTAATCTTGGTCCATGAACTGGACATTGATCTGAATGAGATTCAGATACAATGAGAAGATTAAGTCTACGGTCTTGATTTGATCAAGCATCAGTGGGAGGTCCATAGGATCTGGATTTGAGATACGATCTCAACATCCAAGTCACTATACGTGGAACAATACAATCGCCCTGTCCTTATCTCCAAGTATCTGAGGAGAAATAGCATTGTTCTTAAATGGTTTAAGAACAATTCCATAAGATCTAAGTAAAGAGAATTTGATAATTAAAAGTGTTTTAATTATCATAATGTATGAGAAATTATCCAATATGATTAAATGTGATTTAATTAGTTTGGATAAGAATAAATGTGGATAGAGATATCCAATTATTCATAATATATTATAAATGTGATTTATAATGTATTAGAGAGAGTTAATTGTAATTTATATGTGTTGATTAATTATGATGTGCATTGGATACACATTGTGTAATTAATTAACAATATGAATTACATGTTGTTTTGGGTTGTGAATATGATTCACAATTTTTCCATGGCAAGATTGCAATATTCTCAAAGATAATTGTAAATTATTTTTGAAGAATAAAACCCAAATAAATTTGGTGCAAATAAATAAGAGAGATTTCATGGAGATATGCAATCTCATGGATTTCCACGAGATTGCAATCTCCATGCATCTCATGGACGGCACACCACTCCTAATTGGAGTGGGTGTGCGCCCAATTGGAAGGCACATGGAGATGAAATCTCCATGTGTCTTCTCTCCTTATTTGTTGGGTTAATTTAGGAGTAAATTATATTTGATTTTGTCAAATATATTTTAACCTAAATTTGTTGCTTTTGACAACAACAATCTCAGCCATTGGATGAACATAAATCAATCTCATCCATTGATTTTATGTGTCCCATGGATTGAGATCCATGGATCCCAAAACCCTATAAATAGAGAGGCATACTTGGCTCTCTTTTTACACATGCTATTGTAGCACAAACTCTCTCTCTCTCTTTCTCATATACACGACAGCCCTCTCTCTCACTCTCTTCTTGGTGGCCGTCCACCTTGGTGGAGAGAAACGTCGACGCCCGCGCCATCGTGCTGCCGCTTCGACTCTCTGCGGTTCTTTGTCTTCTTGGAGTGCTTCACTCACGAAGGAGATGCTTGATCTCGTGCGACGAGATCAGGAGCAACCGCGCTTGGATCATCTTGGATTGCGAGGACACCGTGACTCATCTCCGCGCTCGCAAGCCGTTACTCCGACGATCGGACTTGAGACAGGAGGTCTCTTTTCGTAGAGACTCGATCAACCACGCTCCAAGAGGTATTGCATTATACTTGCTGTGGTTATAGATGAAACGATTTGAGAATGGTTCTCGGATCATGTGGTTTCATCGGTTTAAAATTTTTAAAATTCCGCTGCTCCGAACAACTAGTACGACTAGTCGTTCTTCGTCGTATTCGATACGACGATCACGCTTCCGTGATGCGCTTGAGGATTTATACATATCCTTCAAGTGGTATCAGAGCCTTAGGTCGACGGTTTCGAATATGATTCGAAAAACCAAGGACGACTTGGGTTCGTTTAAGTCGCGAAAGTTTTCATCGCATTTGATTTCACAGATCTGTTTAGTAAATAAATTAGGCACTGTTTAAATTGTTTAAACACGAATTTAATACTTGTTTTTTGTTCCCCATTAAATAAGGAAACCATAGGAACTGAGTTTGCGTAAATCGGATTTCGTATGCTCTAGTTATGGTTGTTTTAATGGACATGTATGCACTGTTGCGGGAACAATAGATTTTAACATGATTAAAGAGTTAATTACTGTTATCATATGCCTCGAAATGCGTGCAAATCCACTTAGGTTCTGTTGTAAATCAAGTTAGCAATCTATGAAAATTGAGTTTGCTTAATTTGGATTTAAATTGGTTGAGATATGCCAATTTTAGTGAATAGGGGTCTATACTGAAATTGCATTCCTAATCTAGAACCAAGTGATTGTCAATTAGTGAAATTAATTGTTAATTTCGTGAAATAATCTTGAATAATATTTGTGAAATATTGAGACATGATTATTTGCCTAATTGATATGGCCCCAACCAATTAATTGATTAAGATGTGATCTAAATCATAAATTGGAAACAACAATCTTTCAAACTTGATGCTTGAATAGGATTTGGGAATTTGTCTAGCAAATTTCCTTATAATCAAAAATGTTTTGATTATTACTATATGGTACAATTTCAGTTGAAAAACCGATGATCATCTCAAGTACAAATTAATCAATTTGGCATTATCCTTTCCCGAGGCGGATGTGGTGCCTAGTCGGAGAGCATTGGGGTTGCGGGTTGCAACGTATGTGGTCCGTCCCACTCTCGTCGGTACTGGCCATGACAGCGGGTAGGGCCGGGATAATGTCCGAGGGATTAAGATGTATTTTTTTCTAATTATTAAAATTCGAATTAATACGTATTTTGAGATATTACCATATATGTATTCAAGTAAAATAATCAAGTTTGATTGATTGAATTGGATTGATAATTAATTTAATATGATTAAATTGATTATGTCCAATTGAAATACTCTAATATGATTAGAGTTATTAATTCCCTTGGAAGAATTAATTATGTGAATGTGATTCATAATAATTAATTAAAAAATTTGAATATGATATGGAGGATCACATAAGTGACATCCATGGTCTCCCGTCAAGGCGAAGAGTTCCGTCGCCAGACATCGTATGAAGGAGACGCCTGTACGAAGTGACAGCTCCTGCATACGATCCGTTTGGATCGGGCTCGTCGCTTCTCGAAAGAGTAAGGACGTATGCGTAGTGACCCCAATATCGGGTCCTCATATTATTGGGGCGATATTGGATTGCGCATAGCGAGTTGTATTCCTGTTGACGGTTGGTTCAATTAATAACGGGTCAACATCGCCTTAGGGGTGGTGGGCCCGGGTAATAAAGACCGAATTGGGAAATGCAAGTTGGACTTGCAATGAGGAATGTGTTCCCGCTTCTCTTTATTGGAGTCATAGGTTCTCATATTATTGGGATATGACAAAGATAAGGAGGAGATCCCAGTTCTTGCTTGAGATATATTGGTAAGTATATCTCTTACTTTGAAAGTGAATAAGGGAATAAACTTTCAAGGTTGACATAGAAAGAACAATTTGATTTAAAATGCCTTAATCAAATATTATAAATTTGAATATATAATTTTTATATTCTAATATAGTGCATTCTTAATTTCAGAAAATGAAGTCTTTGAACCCACTTAGTAGGCTTCTTGAGGTCAACCAATTGACCGGCCCAAATTACTCGGACTGGATCCGAAATTTGGAGCTTGTTCTCTCTGCTGAGCGCATAAGTTATGTGCTATCCAAGGACAAGCATGAGAACCCTAAGTCCAAGGAAGAAAAAGCATTTAATGACAAGTATGATGAAGATCATGTCTTGGCTAGGTGCTATATCCTAGGTTCTCTCTCCAATGTTCTGCAGAAGCAACATGTGGAGATGAATACCCGTCAGGAAATAATGCAGAATCTTAAAGATATGTTTGGTGACATTAACCGCACTCAGCAGTACAATGTTATGAAAGACCTCATTCGCTGTAGAATGCAGGAAGGGACTTCGTTCCGTGAACATGTACTCAAAATGTTTGGGTACTTGTCGGAGCTGGAGACTCTTGGGGCAACGATAGATGCAGACATGCAAGCTGACTTCATTCTGCTGTCATTGCCCAAGTCTTTCAATAACTTTGTGGTGTCATTGCACATGAATAAATTGGAATTGACAAGTGCTGCTCTCCTTGCTGCATTAAAGTCCGCAGAGGACGTGATGAAGAAGGATGGTCCCAGTGGCAGTGCAATGGTTGCACAGGTCAAAGGGAAGCGCGGTCGGAAGCATGGTTCTCGGAAGGGCTCGGCCCAGAAGAGAAAGAAGAAGGGACAAAGTGTTGCCTCTTCTTCTAATGCATCCACTCTCATGGCGTCGAAGAAAACCGACGTCTGTCACCACTGCAAGAAGCCGGGGCACTGGAAGCGTAACTGCCCAGATTACCTGAAGTCCTCAGACAAAGGTAAAGCTCCAGCAGGTATAAAATCTACTTTCGTCATTGAAACTAGCTTTCTCGTCAGACGAGAAGGAAGTTGGGTTGTAGATTCTGGTGCTTCTGTTCATGTATGCAATTTGTTGCATTTGTTTCAGGAAACTAGAAGTCTTGAGGAAGGGGAGATAGTCATCCAGATGGGATCTGATGCAAGTGTTGCAGCAGTCGCCATCGGGACATGTAGACTATCATTATCTAGTGGAAGAGTCCTAGTACTTAAAGAGTGTCTTTATGTACCTGAAGTTAGAAGGAATCTGATATCTGTATCTAAGCTAGTTAGAAGTGGATATTCGTTCCTGTTCTGTAATAAATTAGTCATAAATCATTATGATAAATATATTACAGAAGGTGTTTTAACTTCTGGAGGACTCTATGAATTGTGCATTAATGAGAATGTCATGAATGTTACAACCACTAATAAAAACCCTAAGAGATCCAGGGAGAATAAAAATCATTCAAATATGATTTGGCATCAAAGGCTTGGTCATTTGTCTGTTGATAGGATCAACAGATTGATAAAGGATGGACCTTTAGATTTCCTACAGGTCCAATCTTTGCCTACCTGCGAACATTGCATTCGAGGTAAAATGACTAGGATGCCTTTCCGTAACAAGGTTACAAGATGCGAAGGTATTATTGACCTAATACATACCGATGTATGTGGTCCCTTCAGTACCGCGACTCGAAATGGATACCGATATTATTTGACGTTTATCGATGACCATTCGCGATACGGGTTTATCTTCCTATTACGTCACAAGTCTGAAACCTTTGAAAAATTCAAAGAATTCAAGGTTTTGGTTGAGAACCAAACCGATAGGAAGATTAAACGGATTCGATCTGATCGAGGTGGCGAGTACCTATCAGATGAATTCAAGGAATACCTTAAGGAGAAAGGAATTGTTTCAAATCTCACTCCTCCTGGAACTCCCCAACTTAATGGTGTTGCTGAAAGACGCAACAGGACCATCATGGACATGGTCCGTTCAATGATGAGCAAAGCACATTTACCTCTTAGTTTCTGGGGATATGCAGTGGAGACTGCAATATATATCCTGAATAAGATTCCTAGCAAATCTGTACCTAAGACTCCTCATGAGCTATGGTATGGAACCAAACCTAGTGTCCGTTCAATGATGAGCAAAGCACATTTACCTCTTAGTTTCTGGGGATATGCAGTGGAGACTGCAATATATATCCTGAATAAGATTCCTAGCAAATCTGTACCTAAGACTCCTCATGAGCTATGGTATGGAACCAAACCTAGTGTCAATCACTTAAGGGTTTGGGGTTGCTTGGTCCATGCGAAGAACGTGGACGCAAGTAAGCTGGAATCTCGCACTCGTGAGTGTTACTTCATTGGGTATGTTAAAGATGGTATTGGATACCAGCTTTATGACCCTGAGACCCAAAAGGTTTTTGTCTCAAGAGATGTGAAGTTTCTGGAGGATGATTTCCTTAAATCAAGATAAAAGTGAAGTAGAGGAACTCATTGAATCCCAAGAGGATTCTGAGCTCCCCAGACCAGAAACTGAAGAAGTAAATAAAGATGAAACACCCATACCTCTTCGAAGGAGTTCGAGGGTGGTTGCACCACCTGAAAGGTATGGATTCCATGTGTCAGGAGAAACTGACATTGATCCTACTTCATTTGATGAAGCACTCGCGGATCAAGACATGGATAGATGGATGCTAGCAATGAAGTCAAAAATTGACTCCATGCATAAAAATGGTGTATGGACCCTAGAGGATCCACCTAAAGGGGTAAAGCCCATTGGGTGTAAATGGATCTTCAAGAGAAAGAGGGGACCTGATGGGAAAGTAGAGACTTTCAAGGCACGGCTCGTAGCCAAGGGCTACACACAGAGAGAAGGCATCGATTATGATGAGACATTCTCTCCTGTGGCTATGCTTAAATCCATCTGGACATTGCTAGCTATAGCTGCATATCTTGACTACGACATCTGGCAGATGGACGTCAAGACGGCTTTCCTCAATGGATACCTCGAGGAGGATATCTACATGGAGCAGCCCCAGGGCTTCATGACTGAGGATGGTAAAGTATGCAAGCTGAAGAAATCCATCTATGGGCTCAAGCAAGCTTCTCGTAGATGGAACATCATATTTGACGAAACCATAAAGAGTTATGATTTTGTGCAGAATCCTGATGAACCTTGTGTATACAAGAAGCTTAGTGGGAGCGCCGTTGTGTTCATCGTGCTTTATGTAGATGACATCCTTGTCATTGGGAATGATACAGGGATGATGACCAGTGTAAAGATTTGGCTATCCCATACCTTTGATTGAAAGATCTTGGAGAAGCCTCTTACATCTTAGGCCTGAAGCTGTTCAGAAATCGAGAAAAGAGGATTTTGGGATTATCACAACATGGATACATTAAGAAGATTCTTGAACGATTCCGTATGGATAGTTCTAAGAAAGGATTCCTACCCTTAAGACATGGTATCCACCTATCTAAAGGAACGGCTCCTCAAACTGTTGAGGAAAAGAAGGCCATGGCTGGATGTCCTTATGCATCAGCCGTAGGAAGCTTAATGTATGCCATGATGTGTACTAGGCCAGATATCTGCCATGCAGTGGGAGTGGTAAGTCGTTACCAATCCTGCTATGGAGAACAACACTGGAATGCAGTAAAGAACATATTCAAATATCTAAGACGGACGCAAGATTACATCTTGGTCCATGGAGATGGTGATCTCCAAGTCTTGGGATATACAGATTCTGACTTCCAATCGGATGTAGATGATCGAAAGTCGACATCGGGGTTCGTGTTCTTGTTGAATGGTGGTGCTGTGAGCTGGAGAAGCAAGGAGCAGGACAGTACTGCTGATTCAACAACGGAAGCCGAATACATTGCCGCATCGGATGCTGCAAAGGAGGCGATGTGGTTGCGCAAGTTCGTGCTGGAGCTTGGCGTAGTTTCCTTTGATACTCCCATCCCGTTACTCTGCGATAACACGGGAGCCATTGCCCAGGCAAAGGAACCCAGATGGCATCAAAAGAGCAAGCACGTGGAAAGGAAATACCACATCATTCTGGAGATACAAAAGCGTGGTGACATCATCATCACCAAGGTGGCCTCTGCCGACAACGTTGCTGATCCTCTTACCAAACCTCTGACACAGAAGGTTTTCGACCAGCATGTAATGAGTATGGGTTTAAAGATTGTACCTGAATGGTTCTGAGGGCTAGTGGGAGATTGTTAGCAATGTGAGCCCCGGGCGAACCATTTCTACAATAAATGTTATTGTAATGAATAAATTATCAATGAAAATTATTGATTATTTTTCACTCCCCTTTCTGAGATTAATGAATGAATGCACTATAGGGTCCCTCTGTACAATAAGGGTTATGTACCATGGCCAACTTGATGATCATACAGCTGTTGATTCATTGGATGGATCATAGAGGCTGATGCTTGGATGAATATCTAAGGAGTTAGATAGAGGACTCATCAAGCATCATCAAATGATCATTAAGTGATGATCTCCAGTCCGAGTAGGAGATGGCAATCCTATCTCATATGACTGATATCTGACTGACCTCTTGATGCAGGTCCTCTGCATGGGAATAGTGATTCAGAGGTGTCAGGTTAGTTGAGTCAATGGGTTGACTTGACGAGATCGAGATAACCAAAGACCTACGTTGAATACTGTCACAACATAGGCATGCATCCTCTGACTAGAGACAAATGTATTGCTATATGTCTGAGTATGTACATTTGGCAGACCAATAGGTTGATGACCTAATCAAGGTCTATATACCGGCGAGCTGGTGTGCATGTAAGGACATATGAGTAATGCGATCTCTCAAAGGGATCATACAGGTTCACTTGTGAACCGGGAGACATGAGCTCACTCATGAGGTATTGGGACTGAACAAATTCCATGCATGGTCGTCGTGCTTTGGAAGCATGACATGAATTTGAAGGTAAGATATATGCTTTGTGAAAGCATATGATCTATACCAAATCCCAAATAACCAAGATTGAGAAACTTAATGATCTAACCCTGAAGATGACAGTGTAAAAGTGATCTTTATCTTCAGGATGATCATGAGTCTTCCAGTATGTAGGATGTGCAGGTATTAGGAATACCTGAAGGGTGATTTGATCATATACGATTGTATAACCATGACGCTTCCATTCCGAGGGAGTGATGAAACAAGTTTGGATTTTAGTGACTCCTCTCATTAGAGAAGTGACCTAATCTTGGTCCATGAACTGGACATTGATCTGACTGAGATTCAGATACAATGAGAAGATTAAGTCTACGGTCTTGATTTGATCAAGCATCAGTGGGAGGTCCATAGGATCTGGATTTGAGATACGATCTCAACATCCAAGTCACTATACGTGGAACAATACAATCGCCCTGTCCTTATCTCCAAGTATCTGAGGAGAAATAGCATTGTTCTTAAATGGTTTAAGAACAATTCCATAAGATCTAAGTAAAGAGAATTTGATAATTAAAAGTGTTTTAATTATCATAATGTATGAGAAATTATCCAATATGATTAAATGTGATTTAATTAGTTTGGATAAGAATAAATGTGGATAGAGATATCCAATTATTCATAATATATTATAAATGTGATTTATAATGTATTAGAGAGAGTTAATTGTAATTTATATGTGTTGATTAATTATGATGTGCATTGGATACACATTGTGTAATTAATTAACAATATGAATTACATGTTGTTTTGGGTTGTGAATATGATTCACAATTTTTCCATGGCAAGATTGCAATATTCTCAAAGATAATTGTAAATTATTTTTGAAGAATAAAACCCAAATAAATTTGGTGCAAATAAATAAGAGAGATTTCATGGAGATATGCAATCTCATGGATTTCCATGAGATTGCAATCTCCATGCATCTCATGGACGGCACACCACTCCTAATTGGAGTGGGTGTGCGCCCAATTGGAAGGCACATGGAGATGAAATCTCCATGTGTCTTCTCTCCTTATTTGTTGGGTTAATTTAGGAGTAAATTATATTTGATTTTGTGAAATATATTTTAACCTAAATTTGTTGCTTTTGACAACAACAATCTCAGCCATTGGATGAACATAAATCAATCTCATCCGTTGATTTTATGTGTCCCATGGATTGAGATCCATGGATCCCTATAAATAGAGAGGCATACTTGGCTCTCTCTTTACACATGCTATTGTAGCACAAACTCTCTCTCTCTTTCTCATATACACGACAGCCCTCTCTCTCCCTCTCTTCTTGGTGGCCGTCCACCTTGGTGGAGAGAAACGTCGACGCCCGCGCCATCGTGCTGCCGCTTCGACTCTCTGCGGTTCTTTGTCTTCTTGGAGTGCTTCACTCACGAAGGAGACGCTTGATCTCGTGCGACGAGATCAGGAGCAACCGCGCTTGGATCATCTTGGATTACGAGGACACCGCGACTCATCTCCGCGCTCGCAAGCCGTTACTCCGACGATCGGACTTGAGACAGGAGGTCTCTTTTCGTAGAGACTCGATCAACCACGCTCCAAGAGGTATTGCATTATACTTGCTGTGGTTATAGATGAAACGATTTGAGAATGGTTCTCGGATCATGTGGTTTCATCGGTTTAAAATTTTTAAAATTCCACTGCTCCGAACAACTAGTACGACTAGTCATTCTTCGTCGTATTCGATACGACGATCACGCTTCCGTGATGCGCTTGAGGATTTATCCATATCCTTCAAGACCCTCATGTATATAACCTTGCCTTCGTCAAGCCTCAATTTTTTACCCTTCTTCCACCCTTCAACCCTAAACCCGAGGGTCGATTCTCTCTCCTATTAATAGCAGAGACCTGATCCACTCTTTAGGCACGAGTGTTGGTATAGAACCGAAGAGATCCAGGTTTGCCGACAAGCCTCGTCGGAGCTTTAGCTCCAAGTCAGTCCTTGTAGGTAAAATCTCTTTTCCTCCGTTCTTTGATTTAATATTTAGTTGCGTAGATTTTTTATTATCTCAATTTCTTCAACTGATGGAGCTTCAGTTCTGCCACCTCTTTCCGATCACCTATGTCCTCCTCCACTTCGCCTAACGTCTCCACAATCTCCGCTTTTCGCTTGCTAAATGCCCGACACCCCTCCATTCACTTGGATCTTGCTCAGATCCAAAAGTTGATTTGCTCATTCCATTGCCTCACCAGTGAATCTTGCCCCATTTCATCAATCGCTCATCCAGCCATCTGAAGATCGTCTGAGCTTCAACTTTTTGTGCCTAACCAGTTCATGCAGGAAAGAACCTAAAGGGAAGCCTCTTTGAGGCTCATCTAGACAAGAAGCGACTACCAGGTCAAGGCCCTCTGTCGGACTTCTTCAGAGCCCCCCCCGGGCCTTTTGACGCCTTCAACCATCGTGGACGGGCTCTTGGTGTTTTTTGGGACGTCTAGAAGGAAATCAGGAGCTTTGGGCGTGGAGATTTTGACAATCAAAGTTCAACCAGGCTATGTTCTTCGGTCGTTCATCCTCTACACTTTAGAGATGTCAATCTTGGACTTGTTCTTCCAGAAGCAAAGCTAGCATCAGATCAAGTCAAGCTATAACCATAGATCTCCCGCAGGATATCTAATCGTGACCATCGTTGCACGAACTGTCATCGCCTGTCCCCATTGCGATGCGTGGCAGTTGAAGGGATCGTCGTCATTACATTACGCTTAAGTTAGGTATTTTGCATTCTAGGCCCAGCTCACTGTTTATATTTAATATCTAACACTTATACTTCATCAACCCTTATTTTATTTTTGTATAACTTGCATGAAATCCCCTGAACTATTTATAATTGCTATCAAGACCATGCCAACGAGGATCACGTGTCCATACATGTGAGAGTGGCTATTTTGCAAGAAGGCACCCATGGCTATTTGTATTTTGTTTGGTCCAGAAGTTTAAATTCCAATTTAATATTTTTAGAAAATCTACAGAATAACCCCACACTTTATTGTAATTACATATATGCCCCTATCAATTCATTATTTTTTGTGCATTTCTTTCATTTATTAAATATAATGTCCGTTCTTCAAAAAAGTACCCAAAAAATATGGTTAAGATCATGTTGCATTATTTTCATGCCATATTTTTGGATTTGCAATTTAAGAACATTCAGTATTTATTAAAAATATAAAAAGCATAAGTATTACCTATTTGACTTTAAAAAACCCCAAAAAATATGAAAACATTTTGAAAAATTCCCAAAAATATTTTTTATTTATTTAAGTATTTGAGCCTTCAGATCAAAAATCCATAAAATTAGAAAAAGAAAACTCCTAAAAATATAAAAACCCAAAATACTTTATAAAAATCTAAAAATTCCTAAAATTCCTAAAAATATTTGTTTCTATTCTATATTTTTCTTTATGTTATTATCAACTTAATAAATTTTATTTGGAAAATTTTGAACATTATTTGATATTTTTAATTACTATTTCAATTTAGGCTATTTATTTAATCCCAATCTTGGGATAATTTGACTTTAAAATATATAAAAATTAGCAAAAATCATTAAAAAATCATAAAATAGTTAAAGTATTAAAAACTCCAAAATAATTTATTTTCTATATTTTTTATTTTCATTAGTATTTATATTTAGTTTAGATAACTTTGTATATATACCTTCATATATCTAATATTGTATCATTAAAAAGAAAAAATATATAAAATTAAAAACAATTTAAAAGATATAAAAAATCATAAAAAATTCATCAAGTCAAAAACCCACAAAAAACCATAATTTGACTAAGTGTTAGAAAGACAGATTGTGCTTTGATTTTTTTATCTTACATATCTCTACACCCTTGCTTCATGAGTTCTACCCCTACTTGCTTGTCATTATACATCTTTAGTAGGTTATAATAAATTTTGATTCATACCATCTTTACTTGACTTATTCATTGTGTGGGTTAATTGTTGATTGACTACATGGTTCTGCAAGCGGTCGCCTCAGCACAATATATATCTTCGCTTCCGTGAGGATATCATTTTATACCCTTAGAAAATCTATGTCATCGGCATTATATACAAGTGTAGTAGGCTATATATACAAGACCTGATTGGTTTTTCAACATCCTTTATGATTTTTTTTCATTTTTAATTTCTACGTATTTAGTTAGTACATAGAACAAATGAAAAAAGAGGACATAGAAATAGTAAAAATAACACGTTAAAGCTCAGTATTTGTACAGTATACAAATCGGTCCCAAAACTCAAGTTGCAAATATGAACTCTGATTCCTTTGAATTTGGCATTGTTTTGTAGAGAAGTTTATGCACATTAATTCAAAGGTAAATAAAATTTCATTGGAGACTATATGGAGGAGAAATTGAGTTTTACATCTTTCAATGTGAAGAACTAGTGTTTGGTTTTATTTGTAAGATATACATATTGGTATTTTTTATTATTATTCAATTATTGTGGTTAATACTGTGTAAGTGGTGGTGTCAGTTTCATATTAATTAGAGTTATAATGAATTTTAATAAAAAATGTAGGAAGTTCATGCATTGTTTTTGTCTTTTTTGTGAAATTTGTAATTTTAATATTGTTTGCATGCTAATGTATGTTTCTTGTGAATTAATGTATGAATATGGATGGTACTGCATTTCAACATCTTTATTCATTTATTTTAGCTTAAATACTCTTATAAAACACCTGTAAATATCAACAAATACATTCTTTTATTAACCCTAATTCTTGTGTAAATATTGTATATTTATTAATATTTTAACCTAAAATAAATAAATAGAAAATAAAGAAAAGAAAAGAATGTATATATGCAACAGATACAGGCTGAATCAGACCCCGAGCGAAGGTTAGGTATTGACCTGATCAACAAGGAATAAAGTAGGGGGAGATAAGGACTAACTATCGGAAAATCCAGAAAATTTATCATCACTTGTATATATTCACTATCAGTACATGCTTGTATATAATACACATTCTTTCTTTAATTTATTTATCACCAAACTATTTAAATAGTAATTATTTCTTCTTGAAATTTGTGAATAAAATTCTTTTGTAAATAATAAAAATAGTTGCAACACAAATTTGTAGATATTGTGTAAAAAACAACACTATCCAAAAGCCACAAAGCTTAAATTAAAATGGAGGTGATTTCATAATCAGAGTTAAGGTGTGAAATGTGGCCAATTGGGGTACTATTGTATAATATACCTATATACACTAGGTATATTATTTATTTTCTTATTCATATATCTGAATATTTTATTTTAATTAACTGTGAATATTGTATTTAACTTATATAAAATATAAATAAAAATCACAAAATTAAAAATCAACAAAAATAAAATCATGCATATATTGTATATGTATCACTATGTATATATTGTACTTATACCTATTTAATTAGCCTAATAAATTAACTTCTAAAAATCAAATAAAAATTTCATTAAAATAGTTGTAAAATATTATAAATAATAAAATATTAAAATTATGTATATTTTTGTATAAATAATTGAAAAATTAAATTCTTGTATATATATGTATACATACCTATAAATAACCTTTATTTTTATTTTAACCATTGTATATACATTATTTAATTAATTAAAAACACTAAAATTATCTTTAATTTATTCTTAACATATTTATTTACATTATTGATTTTTGATTGATTTTTTAATCTTTTTTTCAATTTTTATCATTTCGACTATTTTGTCCGCTTCCCGTGCGCCCCCCTGATTGGCCAGCCTTGGTCTGTTGACCCGAGCCAACTGGTTGGTCCCCGCCTAACTTCCGCTGACCTCACATTCATCTGCTCTTCACCTAATTTTCATATGCAGCCTATTCATTAATACCTACCAATTCCTTCTCCGCATTTTTAGCCTAGTCATTCATCTCCACCAACCCTTCAAATCCACCATCTTCGCCTTGATCATCTCCCATTTTGTATCAGAGTTTGTTCTATAAATACAGATTCGCTTCCTCTGCCTCGAGTTTGATCCGACTTTAGCCCAAAATTACATGCAATCGAATGGTAGGTTTGTGCTCTTGTGGTAGAGGAGTAGATCCCTGATCTGAAGTGTGAATTTGGTGCCCTAGGTTCACAATCCAACCACATGTCCAGAGCCCTCCATCGCACGTTATGCCACCCTGCAGCCCATCGTAGATCGAGGCAATTTCATCCTTCTTCCTTCTCGGTAGGTAACCTAGGCAATTTATCTTTGATTTAGCATTTTTTTCTTTAATTTCATTTAAATAACCTAGATCAAATATTTATCTTCAACCTCTGATATGCACGATCGGAGGAGTTCCGATCATCGTTGACCACTTCCGACTTTGCATGCACCTTCATACCGAATTTCTCCAGCTCTTCGACCCTCTACCCACCTTCAGATCCTCGTAGATATGGAGTCCAGTCTCCCCTCCGACCACATTTCGCCGGAGATCCTCATTCAGTCACCATAGCTTGTGTTTTGACCTAATCCTTTGGATGAAGCTTCCTCCGTGCATCATCTTTCCATTGTAGGGTCAAAACACGTGGGATCAACAATGAATCGAGTCTTAGAGGTTTACTTGGAGACGAATATTGTTTGACCACCATATTCTCATTCCACCACTAGCTATTACCATGGGGACATCAAATCGATAGTACTTCACTCCAAGAAGCAGTATCACCCATTAGAAGGTGATTCAGTTGAAGGACGATTGAGATCTTTTCGATCAAAGCTCACCAGGGTCTCCTTGCTTCCCAGCTTTTCAAGAAGCTCTCACAGATGTACGATTAACAACATAGCACCGGATTAGATCTCAATCGTTGATTTTTCCCCAAAGCTCGACCATTGATTAAAGATTTCATATTAGATCGAGACCCTCCACATGAATGTCAATCTCCACAGTCAGATCCAAGCCTCAACGCATCACGGCTGTTCATATTGCCTCAATAAAGGGTATATTTGTGTCCACACCCTCTGCATTTATTTTATTCTCAAATAAGTCCTCAGTGGATACGAGTATGTATTTTATGTTTTGAACAATTGCACTTATGTCCTTATGAATTATTTTATTTGCACAGCTGTCCTTGTTAGAACTGAGCGTATGATTTGCACGTGATTTGTGAAAAAATTGAAATAAAAATATTTTATTTGTTTGTTATTATTCAGCCCCTGGAGATAACTTATTTACAATTTGGTCCAATTCCGCAGGGCGCACGTGCAATGGCACGTAACTTTTGGACATTTTGTAATATCCACCCCGTATTTTTCATACGTGTTATTGTTCAGTCTACAAAAATTATATAGTTGTATATATTCCCTTGTGAGTCTACATTTATTTTCAACAAAATTTTATCTAGCTTCCTATTACAATCATCTCGTATCCACAAATTGCATCATTTTTATTATTTATTAAGATTCAAAAATAGTCCAAAAATTCCTTGTTTGCATCCAAAAATCAATGAAAAATATATAACTTTTTTTCAAAAATAATAAAAAAATCATTTTTTATTAATCTGATTTATTTTAAGTTACGCACAATTTTGACATTTATATTCCTCATAAAAACCATAAAAATCATAAAACTCTTAAAACATTAAAAATTCATAATGACTCATAGAAAATTCCAAATATATATAAAAAAGATTTTTGGAAAATAAAAAATTCCTTTCACTATAAATTTTTCATTCATTTTTTACCTTATTTGATATTTTAAAATCCAAAACATGCAGTTTATTTTATGTTCATTTTATTTTTTATTTTTGATTTATTTAAAGGCTTAAATTTTTTTGGAATGATATGGAAAAATCGAAAAATATAAAAAATATCAAAAATCCAAAAAATAGTTTTATTTTCTAACTATTTTTTATAAATTTGGAAAACACAAAAAGATTGGTTGAGTATGTGTCTTATTTTTCTCTAAATATTCCATTATTTTTATAAATACTTTGCAAAATTAAAAACTCAGAAAACTAAATAAAATTATAAAAATTAAAAATTTCATTCAAATACAAAATTTAAAAATACAAAAACCAAGCATAGTGTGTAGAGATTCCTTGGTTCTTTTAATTTATTTTTCAATTAATCAAATAACCATTGAGATTTTCTGTAGCCTCCTTGAGTTCGATCATGTTAGATATACATGTAAATTAAATAGCAAAGTTCTCAATCTATACTTTCTCTGTTTTTTTTGCTTGAGAATTGAATAAAGTTTTGTTTGACGCTTCTTTTGGTTGCGACGACCACAATTTCATTTATGAATAATTCATTTAAATAAAAACTTGGATTCAAGATTTCAACAATAGTATAAACATGTTAATGCAAATATTTGCTAAGGTATTGAGCTCCATTTGTAGCTTCTAGTTAGATGAAAATAGTTTCATCATGTGTGACCCATTTTAATGCAAATATTTGCTAAGGTATTGAGCTCTACTTTTGGCTTTTAGTTATATGAAAATAGTTTTATCACGCATGACCCAATGGGCAAACGCAAAGCATAGTTTTGTTGGCAATCTTGACCAACATATGTAATTTAGAGGAAAAAAAAGAAAGAAAGGAATAAGAAGATTGAAAAGGAAATAACAAATGAATCCAAATAAGAAAATGACCTAAATGAAAAATGTATATCTCATTTTTAGATGTCAATGAGATCTGCATAATTCATGAAGGTCTAAAATTCAAAGTTGACCATATGTACAAGGTATTGTTTCTTTTAGGTATTTTATAGATATAAAATACTTATAATTGAGTGTTTTGTACTTTTTCGTTATTTTTCACTTAATGATATATACATAATATGTAAAAGAGTAGAAAAAGGTTTACACCTTAATATATTTTTGGATTTTTAATAATTTTGAAATTTTAGAATAAAATAGTTTTATATAAAGGTTTGATAGGTTAATATATAATACGTTATTTTCGATTATTTTATTTGCTTTTTTTAATTTTGTTTTAGTCATGATTACTTAAAACAAAAATTAAATAAAATAAATGAAAAAGAAAAATAAAAATAATAAAATATGCACTTAAAATAACATGTTAAAGTTAGTACAACTATACACTATACAAATAGGTCCTAAGACACAAGTTTCACATATGGATTCCGGTTCTTTTAAATCTATTCTTATTTTGTGGATAACAAAATTTACATAAATTTTAAGGTAAATAGAGTTTCATAGGAGACTTAACGAGGGGGAAATTCATCTTTAGTTCTCATACTTCTCAAATCAAGTTTTGGGTTTATTTGCAGAATATACAAGTGGTGTTTTTATTCAACTCCTTATTTTTCAGTTTTTTATTTATTTTATTCTTAGACTTATTTTTAATATAATGACCTGCATTTGGTCCACTTGTATTGTTAATGTTGTTTTTGTTGTATTATCATATTATGTGTTCTTATTTTATTTCAGCTCAAGAATTAAGGATATAAAAATAAGGATAAAGTTTTAATGTAGTATAGATGAATCACGAATTCATCATTCTGGTAACTGAAGCAATAGATGTTGGTGTAACCATCTCATAAGGACATTTAAAATTATAAATTCATGCCACCTCCATCAAAAAATATAGCCAAGTTAGCAACTGTCCTAATAGATGTTGATTGCACAAGCGACACCAGACGACAATCGGATACAACTTTCGGTTGGGATGATGGAAGAGTGACTATACACAATGGATATATTGTGGACATGCATTTGATGATCGTCCCTAGTAATCATCCCCTTAGAATATTTTGTTGTAGTGAAATAGGGAAGAGTTGCTTGTTTAAAGCAACTTGATTTTGAAAAGGACATAATAAATCAGTCTGTTAAAATCTCAAGTTGAGAAGACTTTGGTTGATATTTTTATTCGATTTTGATTTCATCATAAAAACACATGTGTTCTTTGTGATGGCGTAATTATTTTGTGATTGGACTATATTACATATGTCATGTATTTTTGACATGCATACTAAAGCAATTCAATTGATTTATCCCATTGACATGATTCAAGATTCCACATATATATTTCAATTTTGTATCAAAACCTTGACCGCACTTCGACATAACAACTCAAAGCAGTATGGTGAGGTATGGATCAAGAAATGAAGGCAATTTCTCAACTACACCACTATATTTCAACTACTCATAGTAGATATGAAGATTATGGTCTTCCTATAATCAGGTGATTTTGATGGGTGATACTTGGTGAAGAGGCCCTTTAAACTCATTAAGGATGAAGATGAAGACTACACCAATGTAGAGAAAAAGAACATGACAACAAATTTAATGGAAATAATTGTTTTATATTATGTACTATATAAAGCAGAGTTTGATTTCGTATCACATCTCAAGCTTTCTTATGATATCTTAGCCTTGTCTCCAAATTACTTATGAAGATACAATTAGAGTTAGACAATCTCATTTTCACATGCATATGCAATAGCATGATATGTTGGAGAAGAACATGGGGGAAAGCATCAAAGACACTTGATAACTTCGACAAGTATTTCTAACATAAGCAAAGGTTCCACACCTTCTATCATTGAGAAATCATCTAATTTTAAAACAATGACCCTCGACGACTTGCTGGATAAATGAATGTCATGCTTTATGAATACATTATATTTATTTAAATATAAATATGTAAATGATTTCTCATATTTATTAACCCATATAATTTTATATAGGGATAAGCATGATCTTACATATATTTGAGGATAAAACAAAGGGAGGTTTTTAGGCCTCGTGTATCATTGAAGCGTGTAGATTGAATTATGCTCGAAAAAATAAATAATTTCATCATATAAATCTAGATGAAAATAGAGTTTAAGAAACAAAACAAAGATGAAACAGGTGGATTGGAAACTATTCCCAATCTGTTTCATGAACTCACATGAGTATAAAATTACCTCTTGAAGCGTGTTTATGATCAGCTAGCCTCTAAAGTAATAAACCTCATGTTTAAGTCTGGTTGGGGTGGGGACATTACCTGGGAAATTAATGTGAGTATTCATTATCATATTATTTTTGAAATTAACCAAGGGGAGGCTCATTGAATTATAATACTTGGATGCATGTTCCTGCATTCATCCTTGCATTGCAACATTCACAACATCATTTAAAAATAAATAAAAATAGCATTGTATTTTGGGATCTTCACCCAGTAGACCCTATAATCTTTGTCAATTACCTCTATGACCTTTGAAACATCGTAATTCCTTCGTCGACCCTGTAAACTTGCTCCGTCTTACCCCAAGAACCCTACCATTAAATTGACACATCTAAAGTTAACTTGCTTGGGTTAAAAACGAGTTAATCTAACCAATCCGCGATTGGACGGTTAGAATTAACCAAGAGAAGAAAAAAATCTCAGCTTCCATCTCTAAATGCATTGGTTAGAGTTGAAGAAGGTGTGCAGGAGGGAACGTGATGATGCAGCTAAATCTGGAATGGAGGAAATGATGATTGTTGCTAGACCTGGAAGATGGAATTCCAGGTGACGAATTGTTTAAGATAGAAAATAAACGAGTTAATCACCTGGAGGTGGACTTCCAGGTGACAGATTGTTGGAGATGAGAGATATGTTGGCGGAAGGGAGGAGGCAGTGCGGTCGTGCCGGGGAGGTAGGCTTCCAGCTCGCGTTGCGCGGAGGGGGGAGCGGGGATTCCAGCTCGCGCGCGGGGAGGAATGGTGCAGAGATGCTTCCAGCGTACGTCGCGCGGAGGGGGATGCGGGGAGGGGGGCTTCCCGCTCGCGCGCGCAGAGGTGGGGTGGGGAGAGGCTTCCAGCACGCACCGCGCGGAGGTGGAGATGCGGGGAGGGAGGCTTCCAGCTCGTACAAGCGGAGGGGAGTGCAGGACAGCTTCCAGCGACGCGGGGGTACCGTGGAGGGGGGCTTCGAGCACAGGCCGTGAGGGGGGGGGATGGGTCGCAAGGGAGGCGGGGGACCAAAGCAGGGGAGGCGGGGGTGGTTGCAAGGAGGCTTTGAGCAATACGGAGATGCCGGGAAGGGAGCTTCCAGCGCGCGCCTCACGGGGGGGGGGGGGGTGGGGGGGGGAGGGGGGGCTTTAAGCGATGTGGGGTTGTCGGGGGGGGGGGGGGCTTCATGCGACGTGGGATTGCTGGGGAGGGGGGCTTTGAGCGTCGGGGCGTGGGGGGCATCGCATGGATGCGAGGGGAGGGGAGGGTTTTTGAGCAGCGCTGGAGCATTGTAGCCGGAGGAGGGGGTGGGGTTGTGCTGCTGCGAACAAACTGGAGATAGAGGACAAACACGAGGAAGGCGTCATGAGGGTGTGCAGAGGAGGGGCTTTCGAGCATCGGCAGGGAGGTCGCTCCCATAGGGGAGGCCGGCCGATGGGGGAGGGGATGTGGGCTTCGAGCAGTGGCAGCGGCAGATCGGAGGAGGGGTCGCCGCGTTCAGCTGAAGGTGGAGGGTGGGAGGCAGTGGCAATTGATGTAAATTCGATAAATAAAATAGGTATAATATAAAAGAATGTAACAGAATCTGGTTAGTTTTAACGGGTAAATGGATGGGGATTAACCATAGGATTTATAGGGTAAGAGTTAGCAAGTTTACGGGGTCCAATGAGGAATTACAATGTTTCAAAGGTCGTAGGGGTAATTGACAAAGATTATAAGTCTCTCGGGTAAAAATCCCTTGTATTTTATTTATTTTCCCTCACATCTAACATTGCTTTATTTTTCCTACATCAAAATATTTTCAAAATCCGTGCATCATATTTTCTTAAATTAATTACATCTCTTAATTATAAATCCATAAAAATTGTAAATAAAAACTCTAAAAATAAATTCTTTTCTAAAAACCAAACTTTTCTATATTATTTTAGAAATTTACTCTAGACCCCCATATTACCTCCCTGAGCTCTACTTTGGGACTTTCCTAAGTAAAATAACAATCACTGCACTGAGATTTATTTTCATATTAATTTTAGTGTGGTTTTTTATTGATCATCGGATTCTCATGCTATAATAAAAATAACATATTAATAAGGGGATCTAAAGATCTTTCAGACATTCCCTGCCTCAAGGCTGGAAAGAAGAAGGTTGGATCATTCCTATAGATTCATTCTCGTTCCTACAAGTAATATATTGAGAAACAGAAATCATTGGAAGAGACTAAATGTGATCAATATCAACAAAAAACCTTCTTAACTTATTCAAGTCAAATAAAGTCTCAAATTGAGAAATTAACTATTCAATATAATAGAGAATGGAATGAGGTTCAAGTTGACATAGAAACACAAAAATCCGATGAATGGTTCAGAAGTTATGAATAAATAGGTCTAGGGGCATATATGTAATAAAATAAATATAAATGCTTGTAGTTTAGACCTTCTGAGGACGTCTCTTCCATTTACCAAACTTGAAGGGGTTCCCTATGGAATTTATCCTCATACAGGGTTATATGCATGCTTTCCTAGAAGCTTAGTAGTGCTGCTACAATTTTGCTAAGGTCACTCACGAAGAGTGCATGACTCAGCTTCTCTAAAGAGACGAATAAGTGTGTGAATGTGTCGAGCAATTGGTTTAGGTGGCAGCTAGATCCGATCCTCCACATGGCTCTTCCTCCTTGCTATGGGATTCTCCCTTTGGCTTAAGGATCGAATGGGAGTCTGTGGATGACACTAATGATTTCCCTTGGTTTAATCAAGAGGTTTATGTGAAGGCATCTATGGACAATCCAAATCAGGAATGTTCTTGATCTAATGGAAAAAGTATCACCCGTGCCTTCTCCCTTTTCTTCCTTAGATAAACTCCTCCATTGAAGGGGGCCTCTTGACTTTGCCATGTGGAGAAATGAAGGGTCGTCAGTGTAGGTAATTCTCTTTGACTTGTGAATGCAACGAAGATGGGCTCAATCTTGGAGAGGCTCTCAATCTTATGGATAATTGCAGAGCTTAGAGATAAGTTGGGGAGACGGTGACTCTGGTGGAGATGAGGTATTCAGAGTAGGAGGCTCCAGCCTGTATAAGGTCAGAGATGGAGAGGGGTGAAAGGTAGAATGGGAAGTGGTGAGGGGTGATGAAGATGACAGTGGTGGGTAGAGGTCGGTGACGAAGATGTCGATTAAGTGCAATGAATATGGGAATAAGAAGTGAAGTAAAAAGAACAAAGAATCGGATGAACAGAGAAAAGAAGAAAATGGAGGAGGATGAAGAGGAGTTAAGGGGGTGGAATCTCCTGATAGGTGGAGTCGGATGGAGGTTCACTCCAGTTCTTCGCCTCTATGCTCGGTGAAAGTGTGATGAACCTCCATTTTGTCACATTTATTATTTTATTTTGACCTTAAATATCTAGATAAATGCATGTATATAGCATTAATTTGTGAAAAATAACACTAAACAATTCATATGAAATACTATATAAAATATTGTATTTAATTCCAAAATAAAATAACAAAGGAAAGAAAAGAAAAATAATGAAGTCTCAAAGATGTTGAGTGACCCTAGACCTGAGACCCAGTCATCATGATGGCTCGGTCGACAAGGAATAAAGTGGGGTGGGGGAAATAGGACAGAGAAATTGTATTGAAAACACTATATATATATAGGGAAGAGAAATTATATATATTATATTTATACCTTATATACTACTTATATTATACATATTATAATATGTAGATATATATTTATTACCTATTAAAAAGAAAAAGGAATAAAAATAGAAAATATAAAAAAATAAATGTATAAAATTTGAAAACAAAAAAAATAAAATTAAACATCCATAAAAATTAAATATAATTAATCCCCACAAAAAAATAAAAAAAGCAGAAAAGTACACAAAAACATTTGTTGTTTATTTTTAGACAATTAGTACTCCTATCCATGTATTTGCTCTCTATGATTTGACACTCTACATCAATTCACTATAGACATATTTTGTAGAGTTACAATAAAAATAAATTTTGACTCACACAGTTTCATAGTTGATTGATTGGTGACACTCTACATACTACGAAAGCGGCTGACACAGCGATTGTCAGACTCGACTTGTCGGGCATCGCAGGCCCTCCAAGACTAGGCGTTAGGAACCCTTCATCAATCTCTTTATCAAATGATGTCGTTGCCAAGGAGCAACGTTGGATAGGTTTTTAGTGTACATATTTGCTTGCCTATTTTGCTTTATTTTGCTATTTTTATCTACAATTGTTTTATCTGCTTCTGAACATTTTATTTGTTGAATTTCATACGAAGGACTGCATGGTGAAGGTGACTTCTTAGGAAGATGGTGCACCCGAGCTGCGAGGAGATTGGCTCTTCTTCTTTTGAGCCAATTGGAGAGAGCGATATAGAGAGAGAGAAGAGAAGAAGTTTTAGAGTTGATTTTCTTTTATTTTTTTATGAGAGCGAGTTAGTCAAGTTATTTGTTATTAATTTATAATAATACAGGAATTTGGATATTTTTGACATTAACCACACTTCGAGGTCCATTGCTCGGGTGATTGTTAACCTAAGGGCCTCATCGGATTTTTCACATTTTCTTTGCCTTCTTCATTTTTATCCTCCCTATTCTCCCCTTTATTTTATTGTTTTCTACATTTTGAGCTTTCTGTCCAATTTTTTCTTTGTTTTATATGAATGAGCCCTTAGACTAATGATTACTTGGCACGGTAACCAGGTACCAAGCTCAATTCAAAGCATATTCCTATAGTTTTCTACGCTTGGACTTAGTCAAATTAAATTTTTGACTACTTAGACTTGAAACCGAGCATTGTGAGAGGCTTTATACATTGCTAGAAGGATCTGTCGTGGGAGACACTGATGAGCCTCCAAGATCGGACCTTTGGGTTTCTCTTTTAAGTAATCGGCATTTGGTTCTTCACGATTAATAGCAATTCCCATTTAAGGCAATTTTAGCTATTTTTCATATCGTGCATGTAGTGTAAATATTTGAATTCTATTTTGCATCATGTATGGAGAGAGCTAGGAAGCATTGTAAGTCTCCTTACTTTGCATGCATCGTTAGATACTAATGTGAGATTTCCACCTTAGTCTCCACTTGCATGCTTTTCTATCTTCTTTCCCAGTTTTGTATCACTTAGGATTCAAGAAAAATGCAAAAAAAATTAGGTGAATATTCTAGAAATTACTCAAAAAGGGAAAATCAAAAACTAAAACAAGGGGAATGTTTAATAAAGTTTGACCAAATTAAAATTCGTAACGAACTATCATTGTTTGGAGTTCATAAAGCCCGCATTATTTTCATATACTATGCAGAATGAGTGAGTCACGACCCATAAGCATTAAGCTCGAATATTGCCTTGTTATTGACTGGATTCATGAGGTATTTGCGGTTATATCATACATAGGTGAGTAGGACCTTGTCAACGACAGTGTTCTCACCTTGTGTAGAGTATATGTCCTGGTCTAAAGTATTGAGCTTAGGCCACACCCTTTACGGGTGTGTATGTCTTGTCTTCCATCCGAGTACCTCACTTGTGGGGAAAGTAGTGTTTTTTCCTATCAGCTTCCTCCTTTATTCTTTGGTTGAGTAGTGGATCAAGACCCAATATCAAGGATTCTCTTGAAAAAGTGAAGGCTACATGTTACGAAGGAAGTGGAATGTATGGATACTTTTCTGGAAGTACTCACTCTCCTATAAGGTTAGCCTCTAAGGACTTGTTCATTTATTGCCTGAAAATAACAATAAAATTGAAATGATAAAATAACTGAACTCTCACGGCTTCACATTACGTTGGGTTCACGAATACATACTTATATTGTGTTTGTTTGAATTAGATTTAAGTCAAGTAGCTAGTCATGTGCATTTGCACCATTTTTATTTTTATCTGTTTTCATTTTCCTCTTGCATACCTCATTGTGAGCCTTCCACTATTTTCCTCTTCATCTATTTCTCATGATTGTATTCCATTCCTCATCTACTCTGCTTCCATACAAGACTTCGTATCATGGATGGTTTAGTCATGACCTCGTTGACACCCACATCGACTCCATGAACTCGACATCTTCAATAATTCAAGGCGATTCCCGAGAACTCAATTTGGATCTTGCAAATCGATCTCCAAACTCCTCGACTTAATCTCACTTATTAATAAATCAAGATCTCTCTTGTCCCCCCCATACGTCCCTTGTGGATGAAGATCGAACTCAGTAAATATCAAATGCTCCATTCACACACATCTGGAATTGACCCTAATTATATATCATTTGTTTCACCCTGTGCCCAAGATTTTTAGTCTGAATGAGATGCATCTTTCTATGCAGAATCGACACTAGACCCCATGCAGATCAATTACTGTGAGTCTGAATTGAAATGTCTCCTCAAGGAAAAGGGAAGGGATCAAACTTGCTAGATCAGGACATCTAGCATCAATCCCGACCATTTAACAGTAGCTGACACATCATGCTCTTACCCAGGTCACTTTCTAAGAGATGCTGACTAATCTGAGGAGATATAGGGAACATAGGAGGAGGAGGAGGAGTAAATAACAATGATGAACCTGAAGATGGATAACATGGAGGGCCTGCAAATGAGACAAGGAGAGAGAGTCCCAAGGCCACTCTTAAAAAACATACAATCCTGGTGCTGGCCAGATGACAACGTGGATACATATCCATGTAGTCCACAGACATTTTGAATTCAAGCCGCAGTTTTTGGATCTTCTTCCCTCCTTCCACAGGAACACAAATGAAGATCCCATCATCCATTTCTAAAAATTCTCTCTCGCATATGTCGCATTACTCAATACCCTAACATTCCGTTGGGTGTAGTCAAGATGATTGCATTCCCCTTTAGCCTTCAAGATAAGACTATATTGGATCAACCATCTAGGGAAGGTCATGAAGACCTGGGAGGAACTTAAGCATGTGTTCCTCCAGAAATATTATCCACTTGTTCGTCTCAATCAGATGCGAGCAAGAATTAGTGACTTCTCCGAGGGACCGCACGAGTCCATACATGAAGCGTGGGAGAGATTCAGAGATCTATAGGAGAAGTTCCTCTACCATGACATCCCTCTAGCCAGCATGGTCCAACACTTCTTCGGAGGCCTAACTCCATAAAGTCAGAGGCTTGTAGATGTTATATGTGGGGGCTCTCACTTCAACAAGGATGAGGATGTTGTCTGACAAATATTTGAAGAGATGGTCAAAGGAGAGCTCACACTGACCTCATCCTTTGCATACCAAAGACAAGCATAGATCCACCACAGGACCATCAATATGGTGGCATCTAGTGAAGTGGATAGAGACGAGAGATCCAACCTCAGCATTATCAGGAGCCATCCAAGGTAGATATTATTGAGAAGAGATCACAAGACTTGGAAAAGTTTTCCGTGATCCAACAAAGGACCATGTACCTTGACAAGCTGGATCAGATTTCAAGGCAGCCGGAGCAGCTTGTTAGCACCATCAATACCATGCAGTATGTAAGTCCAGCAACCATCACTCCCACTGAGCAAAAGGAACCATCATCACCACAACAACCTCAATCGAGTGTAGGTCAGCCTCAGGTCTAGCACGTATACTATGTGTAGGCGCCTAACCGGTCATCACCGGCACCGTCTCAATAGATTATCATGTACTGGACAAAGATCCAATCCCTGTCATATGAAGATCCATTTTTCCCACCACCATCCATCATTCAAGAGGTGAACGTCATCTGGAACAATAGTGCCCAATTAGCACCTCCAAGCAGACAATGGCAGAGCCAATCATCCGTCATTCAGTTTTATCACCAACCCTCTGGTGGGAAGTTTTTCCAGGGATCACACCAGCCTCCATCCTATCAGAACAACTAGAGGGAGAATCACCAGCCCCAACCTATGTACCACCAATACCACTCGTACTACAATTACATGACTACATCTCATAGTTAGTATCCTCCGCCATAATTCTCAGAGTTCCCAATCTCTGCAACATCACTCTTAACATGGACAGCACGTTGAATCATCTGAGGCCACTCCAATGAACCCAGCTCTAGACTACTTGGCCTAACTTGTCAAGATCCTAGCAGAGATGTCCCAGAAGCTTAATGACCTCGCTGCCACCAAAACTCCAATTCCAGCATAGGTTGAGGTAAACCCCAATAATTTCAAGCGCAAAGAGCAGGTAATTTGTGATGTCTCCACTGAACCAACTAAGTTAAGTATTTCATATTATATGTTCTCTAATATTGTGACTCTCAGGAGTGGTAGAGTATTGCAGCCATCAGCCATCGTCAAGGGGAAATATAAAGCGTCTTCTGGAGAGTCATCTTCTGCATCAGCCGATCCAACATCAAAACTGGGTAAGGAAGAAGATGATGTAGCACCAGCACAAACACACCACCACATCAAGAGAAAAATATACAAAAAATCAGCAAAAAAATTTACAAAAAGAAATGAAGAGATAAAACCTAGAAGTAACAACCCTAGAGGGGTCAGCACCAGCAACCCTTCCAGCCCAGCCCGATGAAGCTGAAGTCACGCACATATGTTTTTGCCTATTTTGTATGGTGGTCCATCCTTTGGCCAGTCATCTGTAGATACTTATGTAATTAAGAACTCTGAATTTTATTTTATGAATATTCCATTTCCTGAAGCTATGAAAAATACCAAAAATAAATTTGAAAAATTCATTGTCCGGCCTAAGCGTTGTTGAGATTATTGAAAATCTTGTTTTAAAAATGTCATTGATGAAGGACATGGAATACATTCCAACTGTAAAGAAAGGATTAAAACATGAATGAATCTCAAAGCATTAAAGCCACAAAATAGACATGGTAGAGGAGAAAAATACATCTCAACCATGACCACCATGAATGTTATCATTGGTCTCCCATAGAAAAGGAAAGACAAGGAGGCACCCAACATTAGATGCCAGATTTTTGACAATGTTTTTGAGCGCACTCTGCTTAATAGTTGGTCTTCAATAAACTTAATGCCCTCCTCATTACTACAAAAGTTTGGTCTATGATAGCATAAGCCTACAAGAATGAACCTACAATTTGCATATCGACCCGTTAAGCAACCAGATGTACGTTGGAGGACATTATCGGAACTGCGTAGGACATGCAATTTCCCGTTGACTTTGTAGTCCTAGACACAGACTCCCCTGTGTTGGATATGCGAGCCCACAGTGAGCCATTTTGCAATAAATGCCATTGCAAATATCATTCCCTGATCTGAAATTAAGATTAACTAATTTGCATAATAGGTCCCTTAGTACAATTAGGATTATGTACCATGACCATCTTAATGACCATACAACTATTGATTCAATTATTGAATCATAGAGGCTGGTTCTTGAATGAATATATAAAGAGTTAGATTGAGGACTCATCAAGCATCATCAAATGATTATTAAGAGATGATCTCCAGCCTGAGTAGGAGATTGCAATCCTTTCTCATTTGGTTGATATCTGACCAACCTCTTGATGCAGGTCCTCTACATGGGAATAGAGATTCGAAGGTATCAGATTAGTTAGGTCAAAGAGTTGACTTAATGAGATCAAGATAACCGAAGACCTATGTCGTATGTTGTCATGATATAGGCACACATCCTCTGACTGGAGATAGATGTATTACGATATGTTTGAGTATGTACATTGGCAGAACAATAGGTTGATTACCTAACCAAGGTCTATAACCGGCGCGCTATTGTGCATGCAAGGGCATATGAGTAATATGATCTCTCAAAGGGATCATACAAGTTCATTACCGAATCGGAACACATGAGCTCACTCTGAGATATTGGGAAGAATCAAATTCCAAGCGTGGTCATCTCGCTTTGGAAGCTTGGCTGAATTTGTAAGGCTTGATGTATGATTTTGGAAAGTATATGATCAACACCTAGGTATGATATATGCTTTTGGAAAGTATATGATCGATACCGACTCCCAATGACTGAATGAGAACCTTAATGATAAAATCCTGAAGGAGACAGTCTAAAAGATATCTAAAACTTCGGATTTGTTATGGGTCTTCCAATTGCAGGATATACATGTATTTTAGGAATACATGAGGTGATGTAATCATAAACGATTGTAATCCATGACATTTCCATTCCGAGGGAGTGAAGAAACAAGTCTGGATTTTAGTGACTCCTCTCATAATAAGTAATCTGATCTTAGTCCAAATGTTGGAAATTGATTTGAATGTGATTCAGATGTAATGAGAAGATTAGATTTGCGGTCTTGATTTAGTCAAGCATCTGTGTGAGACCCGCAAGATCTGGATTTGAGATGTGATCTCAATATCCAAGTCACTATACGTGGAACAATACAATCGCCATGTCCTTATATCCATGTATCCGCAGAGAAAGAGCATTATCCTTGAAAGACTTCACGGACACTTTCATTGTTGATATACGTATCCGAGCATTGATAAAATTGATAATTAAATCTGATGTAATTATCATGAATAATATGAATTTGATTCATATTATTAGGAGAGTTATCTGAAATAATTAGATGTAATTTAGTATCAAAGATTTGAAAAAGTGAATGTGATTCATATTATTTGGGAACATGAGAATAGGGATCCAAGATGATTAAATGTGATTTAATTATCATGGATATGAATAATTTGGATAGCACTATCCATATTATTTAGGAATATTATAAATGTGATCTACAATATATTGAAGAAAGCATATTGTGATTTAATTATTTATGTCAATTGGATTCACATTAAATGATTAATTGAAAGTATAATTACATTTTGTTTTGGGTTGTAAATGAGATTCACATAATTTCAATGGCATGGTTGATATTTTCCACAAGATAATTTGGAATTATTTTTTGTGAAAATATTTTCGACAAGAGGTCAAGAGATATCATGAGATAATGAGATCTCATGATAATCAGAGGAGATTGACCAAATCCACTCAATAGGAGTGGACGGCTACAACTCTCCATGAGAAGAGTAGTCATCCCCCTTTCTTAGGGGATGGGTTTAGTCTTCCAATTATCTCTTCTCTAGTCAAAAGTGATTTGAATTCAAATTAATTTTGTTTATTTGTGACTATAAATTAATTTAAATTAAATCATTTGATGTTTTTCTTTTACAACAACAACTTAGCCATTGAAAGAAATAAATATCAGTCTCATCCATTGATTGTTTGTTGTCCATGGATTGGGATCCATGGACTCCCAAAACCCTATATAAGAAGAGGTAACCCTTGCTCTTCGAGTGAACAAGTTTACAACAATGACATATGCTCTCTTCCTCTCTCTCTCTACATGCCATATGCTCTCTCCCTCTCTCTCTTGTGGTTGTCCACCATGGACTCCTTGAAAGAGTTGTCATCGCCGCAGCATCATTGTTATGTTGCCGGAGTATTTGCTTGTGGATCTCTGTCTCCTTTGGTTTGTCTCACTCGTGAATAAGATGTCGGATCTCATGTGACGAGATCAGGAGATTCTCCTCTTGAATCATCAACATGGATTGCGAGAAGGACACGTCTCATCAACGCGCTCGCAAGCTTCTCCTCCGTCGGATCGGACTTGAGACAGGTGGTCTCTTAGTTTAGAGACTCGATCGCAACCACGCTTCAATAGGTAATATTAATACCTTTTTTGGTTTAGATGAAACGATCCAAGAAAGGTTCTTGAATCATGTGATTTCATCAAATTAATTTTTTTTTAAATTTCTCTACATCGAGCAACTAGTACGACTAGTCACTCCCGATCGCATAAGATGCAATCTTCACGCTTCTCTAATGCACTTGAGGATATTCCCATATCCTTCAAGTGGTACCAGAGCCAAGTTCAAGGTTTTGTATACGATCCATGAACCTAGGAAGACTTGCTCTCATTAGAATTCCTGAAGATTTTAGCATTTCAATTTTCGCAGCCCTATTTTGTGATATTATTAGGTCTCTTTTAAAACGTTTAAACACGAAATTTTGAATTGGATAATGTTTCCCATTAAATTAAGAAACTGTAGGATTTGAGTTTGTGTGATTTGGAATCTGATAACTCAAGATATGATCACTTTAATGATCATATATCCACTATTTCGGGGATGGAGAATCATGACATAATTAATGAGTTAGTTACTGTTTTGATGCACCTAGAAATGAGAGATTATCACTTCTGTTAATAATCAAATTAACAAACTTTGGAAACTTACTTTGCTTAATTTGGATTTCAAATGAATGAGATATGCTAATTTTAGTAAGTGAGGGTCACTGCTAGAAATTGCATACTTAGTCGAGAACCTTGTGATTGTCATTTAATTTTTATAGAAATAAATGGTTAATTTCTTGATATAATTATTGATAAATATTTGTGAAATATTTAAAGATGACAATTATTTCATTAAATGGCATTCCCTTATCCAATAACTGACTAGATGTGATCTAGATCACAAATTGGTTACATCATACACTTTCCAACAAACATGTTGCTTGAATAGGTTTGGTGATTGGTTTAGAAAATTTCCTTATAGTGTTAGTCAAAATGGTTTTGATTAGTATTATATGGTATAACTTCAGTTGAAAAATCGATTATCATCTCAAGTATAAAGTGATTGACCTGGCATTATTTTTCCTAAGGCGGATATGGTGTCTAGTCGGGGAGCGTTGGGGTAGCAAGTTGCACCGTGTACGGTCTGTCCCACTCCCATCAGTAGTGACCATGACAGCGAGTAGGTAACGGATAATGCTTGGCAAATCATGATGTATTTTTCTAATTATTAAAATTTGAAATAATACGTATTTGAGATAATACCATATTTCAAGTAACAATTTAAAATTTTTGTTGGATCATTAATTTAATATGATTAGATTAATTGGAATCCAATTAGAACACTCTATTATGAATAGAATTGTTATTTCCCTTGGAAGAATTAATTATAATGAATATGATTCATAATGATTAATTAGAATTTGAATATGAGGTGGAGGATCACATAAGTAACATCCATGGTCTCCCGTCAAGGTAAAGGGTTCCGTCGCGAGAGATTGTATGTCGAAGATGCCTATCCGAAGTGACAGCTCCTGCATAAGAGCCATTTGGATCGGGCTCTTTGCTTCTTGAAAGAGTAAGGACGTATGCCTAGTGACCCCAATATTGGGTCCTCATATTATTGAGGCGATATTGGATTGCGCATAGCGAGTTGTATCCTTGTTTATAGTCGGTTCAATTAATGATGGGTCAACATCACCTTAGGGGTGGTGGGCTCGGGTGTTAAAGACTGAAATGGGAAATGCAAGTTGGACTTGCAAAGCAGAATGTGTTCCCTCTTCTTTTTATCCGAGTTACAGGTTCTCATATTATTGGGATGTGATAAAGATAAGAAAAGAGATCCCAAATCTTGCTTGAGATATAATAGTAAGTATATCTTTTGCATTGAAAGTGATTAAGGGAATGAATTTCAATGTTGACCAGGCAAGACATCTTTGATATAAAATCCCTAAATCAAAGTAAAATATGTATATATTTATACATATTTATGGAAATTTATTATTTCAGATAATCCTTCATTAAATCCACTCAGTACTATACTCAATAATAACCAGTAAAATATCATGGATTGGATCCATGATCAAGATATTGTACTTGCAGTTGGACACATAATCTATGTGGTTGCAATGTACAAGTTTCCTCATAATAATGAGGAATGACAATTAAATAGACAATAGGTCTACAACCTTATGATCCATAGTCTTGATCTCTCTTCGAATGTACTTTGGAAGTGATATGTTGATGATGATCGTAATTGTCAAACAATCCTTATAAAAGTTAAGAAGATATTTTGGCATACATATATGCTCTCAACATTTAATCATGAATGATATGGTTCACTGCGTTATGCAGAATGGTGGGTCTATAAGAGATGATGTATTCAAATGTTTGAGTACCTACCTGAACCTAAGTCTTTAAGAGTTAAGATGTATGTAAATATGATGAGTGTCATCATTTTACTTTCTATACTCTAGTCATTCATGAGTCTTCATGATATTCATTTCATATGAGTTGAATAAAGCATGTATAAATGTTGAAATACTCTTATATTGACATTTTTTAATTCAATATAAGAGATCCTTTGTAACTCAGCCATGGCCAGTCCCAAGCCTGGTAAATGAGGAGGGTTGCGTTAGGTTGCCGACAGCCAGCGTAAAACAGTCAGAGAGAACTTCCTAAATAGTATTTTTTTCTAAAAAAATATTATTTAAGAAGTTGCCTCATGACAGTCGGATCTTTTCAACATGGATTTAAGCAAGCATACAGATTTCGTTGGGGTGTTCCCTACTTGCGATGCATTGCATCGCCTAAATGCAATGAAAATTTGGCAAGGGCCGCTACATCGCAGCCTGGATGTAGTTCAAAATTTTCAAGGGTTCTTGCATGAGGAACGCATGCGGATAATTAAGCTAGTTCCGCTGCATCACCGCCCGGATGCAGTCCAAAATTTACAAGGGTTCTCGCATAATAGACGCATGCGAGTAAAGAAGTTTGTCCAAAAGATATTACAATGGAAGTTGTGGATTGGTACTTGTAATATTGGCACTTTAACTGGAAAGTTGATAGAGATAGTGGATACGATGGAAAGAAGGAAGATTCACATACTATGTCTTCAAGAGACTAAATGGGTTCGAGAGAAAGCAAGGGAGATTGAGAAGACATGCTTTAAACATTGGTATTCAGGTAAAGATAAGGGTAGAAATGGTGTTGGTGTGGTTGTTCATAAGGATTTGAAGGATTGTGTGGTTGAGGTGAAAAGATTCGGGGATCAAATTATTTTGCTAAAATTTGTGCTTGAAGAAGAAATTTTGAATATCATATCAATTTATGCACCGAAAATTGGTTTAGATGAAAGGACTAAACAAGCTTTTTGGGAGGATTTGGATAAGATTGTACAAGGAATCATAAAAAGAGAGATGATCTGCATCGGTGGAGATCTTAATGGACATGTGGGAAAAGATGCTTTCAGGTATGCTAGTGTTCATGGAGGACATGGTTTTGGGGATAGAAATGAAGAGGGATAAGCCATCCTGGATTTTGCAACGGCATATGATATTTTCATAGCAAACACTCTCTTCAAGAAGAGGGAGGAACATTTAATTACTTATAAGAGTGGGCCAACTAGAAGACAGATAGATTACTTTGCATCGATGAGAAGAGATAGGTTGTGTTGTAAGGACTGCAAAGTAATCTCAGGAGAGAGTTTGACAACCCAACATCGTTTGTTAGTCTTGGATGTACAAATGAAAAAGTTGGTAAAGAAAAGGAGGGTTTCTAAGATAAATAGAACTAGATGGTGGAATCTTCCACTACAGCAAGCGAGCTTTAGGGAGAAGGTTTTAAAAGACCTATCTTGGGATTGTAGCGGTAGTGCAAATGAGATGTGGGAGGCAGTTGCATCTTGTATCCGAAAGGTAGCAAAAGAGATGCTAGGCGAGTCAATGGGAGGAGCTCCATGTCAAAAGGAGGCTTAGTGGTGGAGTGAAGGGGTGCAAGAGAAGCTAAAAATAAAAAGAGCTTGCTTTAAAGCTATGTCTAAGGATAGAACAGAGGAAACTGTCACAAACTACAAAATAGCGAAGAAGGAAGCAAAGAAGGCCATAAGAGAAGCTAAGTCAAAAGCTTATGAAGTTTTGTATAAGAATCTCGACTCTAAGGAGGGACAGAAGGATATATTTAGGTTGGCCAAAGCAAGAGAAAGAAAAACCAAAGACCTTTCTCAAGTGAGATGCATTAAGGACGAGGAAGGTCATGTGCTTGTTACTCAGAAGGATATAAAGACTAGATGGGAGCAGTACTTCCATAAACTTTTCATTGGGGAAGGAAATAGAGATATCAATTTAGGTGATCTAGCTTGTAGTGAAAGTTACTTGAATCGTGCATGATATAGACAGATACAAAGAAAGGAAGTAGATGAGGCTTTAAAGGTTAAGATCCTTAGAGAAGGACTCAGATAGTGCATCTAAATAATCTACATTTAATCATTGAAATTGACTTTGTTATTTGACAAGACCAAAGTCTAATAATTGTATCCCATTCTTCTAATAGAACTTGCAATTGGTTGCACATATTTTAGAAGACTAGAAAATTTGATCTTAAGGTTCAATAGTCATCTACATGGATATTGATGCAATTGTTGCAACAATCTGTATTGGATTGATAGACTTCATGATTTCAATGGGAGAGACATAGTCTTAGAGAATGTCTCTACGACCTAGACATTAGAATACACTCATAGTTTATTTCTAAATGTTAGAAATAAACATGAATTCTGAGATAGACCTATCATAAAAAGTTGTGATGGACATATTTTAAAAAGTAATCTAACATCGAGATGGCTCTACTAGATTAGAAAATTAATGAATGGTTCATTAATGTTTCTAAATACTGAAAAAATTAGACCTTAAAGTTCAATAGGAGGATGAAGATCATTTGAGAATTATCTGGCATCAAATCTTGGACATTTGTCTATTGATAAAGATTAATAGTGGTAAAAGATGAAACTTTAGATTGTCTGAAATTTCAAATCTTACATAATTGTGAATATTGTATTCAAAGTAGAAAATGTCTAATACACCCTTCTCTGGGAATGGTGTTAGATGCCAAGGTATTCAAGATCTCATACATATTGATGTATGTGGATCATCTATATCATAATAAACATTGATGATATGTGATATCATTTGATGATTATTAGTGATATGAGATTTCTTCCCTTCACCTTAGAAAGCTTTGAAATATTCAAAGATTTTACAATTTTGATGTAGAATCAAAGTTTGAAGGAAGATTAAATGGATTTAATCTATCCTAGGTAGTAAGTACCTATTAGATGAATTCAAGGAATACCTTATAGAGATATGAATATCATTCCTATCTCACTCCTCCTGATACACCTAAACTCAATGGAGTTGTAGGGAGATACAATTGATCATGTGTGACATGATTTGATCAATGATTAATATTAACATAATCACCTCTTAGTTTCAAGGGTTTATATGTAGTGGAGACTACAATATATATCCTTAATAATATTCCATTCTAGTATGCTGGAATCATGCACTGGAGAGTGCTACTTCATTAGGAAAATAAAAGATGGTATTTGATACCTACTATATGACCTTGAGATTCTTAAAAGAACTCATCTCTAAGAATGTGATACTTAGAGGATGTCTCTCTTGAGAATCAAGATGAAAATGAAGTAAATGAACTCATTTAATCTTGAGAATATGATGAAGCTCCTAAATAAGAAACTAAAAGGACAATTAAAGATGAAACACTTATACCTCTTCAAATGAGTTTGAGGATGGACTCCATGTGTCAGAGAAATCTGACAATGATCGAACTTCATGTGATGAAGCTTCTGAAGATCATGTCATGGAAAGATGGATGTTAGCAATAAAGTCTAAAGTAGACTTCATATGCAAGTGTTGTATATGGACCCTTCCAGGATCCGCCTATAAGGGTAAAACCAGTTAGGTATAAATGGATCTTCCAGAGAAAGAGGGAACTTGATGAGAAGGTAGAGACCTTCAAAGCACGACTCATAGCCATGAGCTACACACCAAAGAGAAGACATTGCTTGCAATGAGACTTGCTCTTCATTGACCATGCTTAAGCCCATCGAAATATTGCTAATTATAGCTACACAAGTTGACTATGACATCTTCAAGATGTGAGTCAAGATTGCATTCCTCTATGAATACCACTCCAAGGATATTCATATGCAGTAGACTCAAGGCTTCATAGTTGAGGAAAGCAAGTTGTGCAAGATGAATAAGCTTTTGTGGACTCGAATAAGCTTCTTGTACTTGGAATATCAGATTTGATGAAATCATAAATGTTATGATTTCGGATAGAATCTTGATGAATCATGTGAAGTTTAGTGAGAGTGCCATTGTGTTCATCATGATAAATGTAGATAATATCCTAATCATTTGGATTTATATAAGGATAATAATAAGTGTTTTATAGATTGGTTATTCCATACCTTGAGATATGATTGCAAGGATATCTCTTAGATCCTAGTTTTGAAGCTATTCAGAAGCAAAGAGAAGAGGGCATTGGATACACCTTGGACATATTCCATTCTTGGAAAACCCCAAGGAAGACTTCTTTTCCTTAAGACATGGTACTGACCTATCTGAAGGGATAGCATCTCAACGAGTTGAGGAAGTGAATGCTAAAACTAATTGCCCTTGTGCATCAGTTACGACAAGCTAGGTGTATTCTATATATGTACAAAAGCTAGATGTCTGCCATGCACTAGGAGTATTAAACTGTTACTAATCCTACTATGAAAATAAAACACTTGATTTTAGTAATAAGAATATCTTCATAGATGACAATACTTTAGAGATAGTGATCTCTAAGTCTTAACTTCGAGAGGTCAAAACTTTATAGATGGAGATCTAAAAGGTCTTAACTGCAGATACCTTAGGAGATCAAGATCTCCAAGAATAAGGGTACTCTGATAAGGGTAATGAAAATTGCTTACTATTTTTGGTAATTATTGATATGTAGTGTTAAGGACACTATAACTGACAAAATTGAGTATTGGTTGCATAAGATGCAACATTCGCATTGGATGCGAGCACTATTATTGGGGATATGCAAGTGCCGTAAAAGCACTTGGCGTAGTCTCTCCGGAACAGAGTGATTGATCAGCTTACCTAGCTATTTTTTTGAATAACCTATGATGTCACATGAGCGTGGGTTTAAATGATTAGCCCATTGATGACTCTTTGGGTTGGTGAGAGATTGATGGACACGTGAGCCAATGGCGAGCCATTATGCAATAAATGTTATTGCAAATATCATTCCTTGATCTGAAATGAAAAATAACTATTTTGCATAATAGGTCCCTTAATACAATTAGGGTTATGTATTATGGCCATCTTAATGGTCATACAACTGTTGATTCAATTATTGAATCATAGAGGTTGGTGCTTGGATGAATATCTAAAGAGTTAGATTGAGGACTCATCAAGCACTATCAACTGATTATTAAGAGATCATATCCAACTTGAGTAGGAGATGGCAATCCTTTCTCAGTTGGTTGATATTTGATCGACCTCTTGATGCACATCCTTTACATGGGAATAGAGATTCGAGGTGTCATATTAGTTAGGTCAAAGAGTTAATGAGATGGAGATAACCAAAGACCTATGCCATACGCTGTCATGATATATGCACGCATCCTCTAACCGGAAATAGTTGTATTATTATATGTCTGAATATATACATTTGGCATGCTAATATGTTGATGACCTAATCAAGGTCTATATACCGACGCGTTGGTGTGTACGCAAGGGCATATGAGTAATATAATCTCTCAAAGGGATCATACAGTTTCATTACTGAACTGGAAGACATGAGCTCACTCATGAGATATTGGGAAGAATCAAATTTCACGTGTGGTCATCTCACTTTGGAAGCTTGACTGAATTTGTAAGGCTTGATATATGCTTTTGGAAAGTATATGATCAACACCTTGGTATGATATATGCTTTTGGAAAGTATATGATCGATACTGACTCCCAATGATCGAATGAGAACCTTAATGATAAAATCCTAAAGGAGACAGTTTAAAAGAGATCTAAAACTTTGGATTTGTTCTAGGTCATCCAGTATGCAAGATGTACATGTATTAAGAATACTTGTGGGCGATGTGATCATAAACGATTGTATAACCATTACGCTTCCATTCCGAGGGAGTGATGAAAAAGGTATGGATTTTAGTGACTCCTCTCATAGAGAAGTAATCTGATCTTAGTCCAAATGTTGGACATTGATCTGAATGTGATTCAGATGTAATGAGAAGATTAGATTTGCAGTCTTGATTTAGTCAAGAATTTATGGGAGGCCCACAAGATCTGGATTTGAGATGTGATCTCAATATCCAAGTTACTATACATGGAACAATACAATCGCCATGTCCTTATCTCCAAGTATCCGCGGAGAAAGTGCATTATCCTTGAAAGAGTTCATGGATAATTTCATTGTTGATATATGTATCCGAGCATTGAGAAAAAGGATAATTAAATGTGATTTAATTATCATGAATAATATGAATTTGATTCATATTATTAGGAGAGTTATCTGAGATAATTAGATGTGATTTAATTATCAAAGATGTGAATAATGTAAATGTGATTCATATTATTTGGGCACATGAGAATAGAGATCCAAGATGATTAAATGTGATTTAATTATCATGGATGTGAATAATGTGGATAGCATTATCCATATTATTCAGGTATATTATAAATGTGATCTATAATATATTAAAGAAAGCATATTGTGATTTAATTATTGATGTGAATTGTATTCACATTAAATGATTAATTGAAAATATAATTACATTTTGTTTTGGATTGTGAATGAGATTCACATAATTTCATTGGCATGGTTGATATTTTCCACATGATAATTCGGAATTATTTTTTAAAAAATATTTTCGACAAGAGATCAAGAGATATCATGAAATAATGAGATCTCATGATAATTAGAGGAGATTGACCAAATCCACTCATGAGGAGTGGACGGCTACAAATCTCCATAAGAAGAGTAGCCATCCCCCCTTTCTTAGGGGATTGGTTTAGTCTCCCCATTATCTATTCTCTAGTCAAAAGTGATTTGAATTCAAATTAATTTTGTTTTTTTATCAGTGTAAATTAATTTAAATTAAATCATTTGATAAGTTTTTACAACAACATCTTAGCCGTTGAAAGAAACACAAATCAATGCATTGATTGTGTGTTGTCCATGGATTGGGATCCATGGACTCCCAAAACCCTATATAAGAAGATGCAACCCTTGCTCTTCGAGTGAACAAGTTTTACGACAACGACATATTTTCTCTTCCTCTCTATCTCTATTAACACGCCAAATGCTCTCTCCCTATCTCCCTTGTGGTCGTCCATGATGGACACATTGAAAGAGTCACCATCGCTACAGCATCATCGTTATGTTGCCGGAGTATTTGCTCGTGTATCTCCATCTTCTTCTGTACGCCTCGCTCATGAATAAGATATCGGATCTCGTATGAAGAGATCTGGAGATTCGCCGCTTGGATCATCAACATGGATTTCGAGAAGGATGTGTCTCATCAACGCGCATACAAGCGTCTCCTCCATCGGATCGGACATGAGACAAAAGGCCTCTTTGTTTAGAGACTCGATCGTAACCACGCTTCAAGAGGTAATCTTAATACCTATTATGGTTTAGATGAAACAATCAGAGAAAGGTTCTTGGATCATGTGGTTTCATCAACTTAAAATTTTTAAAATTCCGCTGCATCGAGCAACTAGTACGACTTGTCCCTCCCAATAACATATGATGAGATCATCATGCTTCCGTGATGCGCTTGAGGATCTCCCCATATCCTTCACCCTGCACCGTTACTCTAAAAACCTATTATTCTTGGCCTAATGTTCCTTCGTACAATCAAGGTGGTTATTGATTACGGGCCTGGGAAGATCATCTTCCGCTCATGCACTGACAAAGTCATTGTGGATATGGTCAGCTAGATCAAAGCTGCATCAGATGGAGGGAAGCTAAAATTATTAGCTGAAGATTGTGATGTTGTGGATATCAAATATCCACCAACTTCTCTGGATGACATTTTCATACAAGAAATCCTCTTTTTAGATGAGGTCCTACATAGCATAGTAAACCCATGAATCCTTTCCGACTGGGAGTTCGAATGCGAATCGTTGATCAGCATGTTTGAAGAAGACTCATGCCAGATCGAAAAAGAAGAATTCATTGTAGATATGTTTGGCATATTTATTTCAGAGCCAACATTGACAAAAGTGATGAATCTGTACTTCACCATCTTCATTCATTTATTTTAGCTTAAAACCCCTTATAAAACACTTGTAAATATCACTAATTCCATTCTTTTACTAACTCTAATTATTGTTTAAATATTGTATGTTTATTACTATTTTAACCTAAAATAAATAAATAAAGTGAAAAAAAGAAAACAAAGGATTGTATCTATGCAATAGATACAAGCTGAATCACACCTAGAGAGAAGGTCAATATTTGACCCGATCTACAAGAAAGACAGTTGGGGGGAGATAAGGCCTAATTATCAGAAAAATCCAGAAAATTAACTTGTCACATGTATATTCAACAAATGTACATTATTATCTATATTACATACTCTTTAATTTATTCATTACCAAATATTTTGTAAATAAGATTTTTACTTATTAAAAATTGTCATAAAATTCTTTTGTAAATAATAAAAATAATTTCAATAAAAACGTGTCTATATTATGCAAATAACAACACTCTCCAAAAGCCACAAATACAAACTTGTAAAATAATTATCTGCTCCACTCAAACTCTGAATTCTTCAAACTCACTTTTAATGTACTCCAAATTAAATTATCTTTAAAATGGAGGTGATTTCATAAAATTATGAGTTAGGGAGTGAAATGTGGCAAATCGGGGTATTATTGTATATTATACCTATATACTATGCATATTATTTAATTATTTATTATTTTATGCATATTTGTAAAAATTATATTTTTAACTAACTATAAATATTGTATTTAATTAAAAATACAAATAAAAATCACAAAATCCAAAATCAACAAAAAATGTGTATATATTGTATATGTATCGCAATGTATATAGTGTACATATACTTATTTAATTAACTTAATAAATTAACTCCTAAAAATCAAATATAAAACCAATAAAACCCTTGTAAAAATTGTAAATAAATAAAATATCAAATTATTTATGTATTTATGGAAATAATTAATTAAAAATCAAAATCATGTATGTATAGGTATACATACCTGTAAATAACAACTTGTATTTATTTAACCGTTGTAAATATATTTTTAATTAAATAAAAATCACTAAATTAACTTTAATTTGTTATTAACATTTCTTATTTACATTACTTTTTTTAATTTTGTTTTCAATTTTTTATTGATTTATTTAACTTTTTCTCCATATTTTGTTGTTATCCCTATTTTGTCGATATCTTAGGCGCACTTTGATTGGCCAATCCCAGGTCAGTTGACTCGGGTCAACTGGTTGGTCTGCGTCGTCTTCTTCTGTTAACCTCGCGTCTGCCGTTACTTCACATAATTTCCCACACACCTCTAATCCATAGATCATCCTGATTCCTTCTCAATTCTTTACGCCTGATCATTCCTCTCACTCGTCAACCCCTCATCTCCACCTATCACTCCATGATCTGCGCCTATTTTAAATTTCAAAACTTGCCAAAGCCACATCTATAAATGTTATCCTTCTACCACCAACGAGCTCTGATCCGACTTAGGCCTGAGATTGAGTGATAGAGGATCGCCTCTTGTGACAGAGGAGCCGCCCTCCAATCACGAGTTTGGGAGGAGCTCCTACTGTCGAGATCTAGTACCTCGCCGTAGACATCTGCCATGTGGTTCCGCCACTCTACCGTCTATCATAGATCGAGGAAATTTTTTCTCTCTTCTATTTCGTAGGTATATTAGATCATTTATCTTCAATTCAACACCGATCTCTCTCTTCGATTTCATCCTAGTAGTTCATATCAATGTTTTATCTTTAACCCCCAATCTGCACGATCAGAGGTACTCCGATCACGATCAACCACTTCTGACCATGCCATTACATTCATCACATCCTTCTCCATCTCCTTCCACCCTCTACCCCCCTCCAGTTCTTCATAGATCTGGAGTTCGACTTCCCCTCCGATCACCTCCGCTAGTAGTCCTCTCTCACCCCCATTTTACAAGCTTCTGACCTAACTTCTTACCTGGAGGAACCCTTTGAGATTTAGCTTTAATTCATAGTGTCAAAATACTATGAATCAGGGTAAAAGATGACTTCTAGGGCTTCTGAAGTCCATTCCAATGCAGACCTCCAAACGTCGATCAAGAGTATTGAAGCTCCATTATCTTAGCCAACCGAAAGAGGAGAAGTCCTGGAAGCTGTAGCACATATCAGTAGAGGATTTATATGAGTGGAAATTGAAATCTCCTCAACTAGAGCTTGTTGGAGTCTTCCTTCATCCCAGTTCTTCCAGGGCCTTTCAACACCCTTTGATTAAGAACGCCTCCTCTAGAAGTGATCGTGGTCATTCATTTTTCCCTAATTCTGAGCCACTAGATCGAAGGATTAGATTGGATCATACCCATTCAAGCATGATTCAACATCAGTCGTTCGATCAAAGCCCCTGAGGTTTTTTTACGCTTAAGCCCATGTCTTTATTTGTTTTTAAATAAGTCATTACGAGGACGCGTATCATATTGTCTTTAATTGAACATTTGCATGTTTTCCCTTCATGTTATTTTAATTTTATTTAAATCTTGTTTGAATTATAACGAATGTATAACATGTGACATTTAGGTTATTTGCAATATATAGTCTACAGTTTTAAGTTATTATATGGACCTTGCAAATATTTTATTCACATTTAAGTCCATTCTAGTGAAGCGCACATGCCCGTGCACATGCTTTGTTGGGATTTTGCATATTTAGCCATGTTGCTTCTTTATTTTTTATCTTTAGTATGCGATGAACCCGCGATTGATCATCTTAATATCTTGATCTTAGCAAAAATCCCTGAGCAAATTCTCAAATAAATGTATATAAAATAAATAAATTAACAAAATAACTCTTGTAAATAAAACACACTAATTAATGTATATTAGATTGTACAAAATAAATTAACAATAAAAAAGCCGCAAAATTAAAGGAGTTTTTCACCTATAAGTAGCCCAAAACTTCATGTACTTTTATTAATTTCATTTCAACTCCTTTTGGCTAATTATTTCTCTAACTTGTTTATAAAAATGTATTTGAAAATACAAAAGTACAAAACAAATTTCACTTTAAATAAATGCTCCTAGATCCCAAAAAGAAAAAGTCGTAAAGTCCAACTTCCCGCCAAATTCCTGCTCCATATGAACTCCAAATTCACCAAACTCACTTTTAAAGTTTAAGTTAGAAAATTATCTATCCAACGGAAGTAGTTTCATTAAAATCGGAGCTCGTTTGCAAAAGTTGGATTTTGGGACCTAGATGTACATTGTATATTATGTATATATTCATTCTTTCTTCATTTTTTATTTTATCTTTCTTAGATAATAAAATATCCAAAAAATTATCATTGTGTTGTATTTTGATTATAGTATTTTATTGTATTTTTTGTTGTAAATATATCTTATTTAAAAGACAAAAAAATATAAAATAGAAAAGCAAACAAAAAAATGTACATATTGTATGCCTTCCTTTGTAAATTATCCACTATTTTTCTTCTTTATATTTTGCTGTATTTTAGTAGCCTACTTTATCTTATTATTTACTTTATTATTTAATTCCCATTCTCTACAATAACCACCCATTAAACTCCATTATTCCATCAATTTTTTAACTTCTAGTTCAACTCCGCCATCTTAATTACCTCCATTCTACTCCACCTCCATTCTAACCTCCATTTTCTATCTCTTTTTATACATCCCATCCTCCTCAATTTACACTTGATCTATCTTTATGTGAGGAGAGCCTAGTTCTCAGAATTTAATTGGTGATAGCGATGCAAGAGCGGTTGAGCCACGACAACCCTCTCTTTAGTAAGATCCATTAGTTTTTTGGCCAACATCGCAACCGCATCCGTGCGTTGCTCGAGCTCATCGCTCGCCGACGATTCGAGTGGAGATCGTACTCTCGTGAGCTCTTCATAGGCGACCGTCTCCATCGTATGTATTTTTCCCTTCATTTTGTCATCATTGTTATTTTCACAAATTTTTTAAACACATTACATTACCATCCACATACCCCCATTTATTTAGTCCATATCATCACCACCACCAACCCATCATCTTATCTTTTTTACCATATTTCATGTCTAACAAAATCAAAAAAAATTAAAAATCCTAAAACAAAAAAATTTATTACAACATCAGAAAAAAATTTTAAAAAAATAGGTGTGGACAGCACCCACCGCCACCTGCCACGCCCTTCGCCACCGACCTTGGCCTCTGGTCAGCCATCACGCCGTCGCGCACCCAACACCGTGCACCCACGCGTGGAGGAGCCACGCATCACTGCACTCGCCATCCCAACTCCACCATCCTGCGCCCCTCTGCCTCCGACCACCGCGCCTGCCAGCCCACGACCGCCCGCATCCCTTCCCCACACTGCATCCTCCGCTCCGTCGGCCGACGTCGCCTCCAGTGGCCGCCTCCGCGCGCGGGCGGTGCCGCCCCGCGCCCTCATCTCCCCCTTTGCGCCCTAGCTGCCCGTGCCAAAGAAGAAGAAGGTCAATTTTTTTTATAAAAATTGCATCTTTTATATTTTATGTTTTTATTATTGCAAAAAGGTTCCAGTTCATAGTTGTTTGTAAGTTTTATTATTTTCTATTTTGCACAAACACCCCTATGTTTGCATGTTCATTTGGATATCTATTTCACATCTTTTTATTCAATGAAAAGTGTCATCATATTGAGCAACTAATTATCTACCCTTTGAATATTTATTTGTATTTTTGTGTGTTACGATGAATTAATTAAAATTGTTTTACTGTAAAATTCTATATTATTACCCAATCACTGATCTTAAATTTATATCTAACTCATAGTTTCTAGAAAAAATTCGCAAAAATAAAGAATGATGCCTTGACTTATTTTCTAATTACTGTCCAAATTTCATCTCAATTGGAGTTGTCTTGTGCCTGAAATAAATTGTAGAGTAATTTTAGTAAATGATTTTTAATTATATCCACACACATATATTTTGCGAAATTTCAAATCTTCTGGATTCCTTATAAAAATATCTATGTGAGATAATTCGGATTATGGTTAAGTTGTTAATATGGATTTATTAGGAATTAATTACCCACTGTTACTCTATTTTCATTAAAAAAACCATAAAAAATCATATTTTGGGAAAAAAATTAAAAAAAATAGTTGCATCCTTGTATCATGTTTTATTTCCAGTAAAATTTTCATAATTTTTGCATATTGTTTGTGTGAAAAAATTACGAAAAGCCCCATAAAAAAGTGTGCATTTTTAATTGTTGCATTTTAACCCATAAAATTCTAAAAACGTATCTTGCATTCATCACTGGATTAGGATTCTAGGAGATCTATTTAATTTAATATTAAAATTAATTTGACGTAGTTGTGTGCTTTCTTAGTGTCTTAATTCACCTACATTGTGCATTTTTGCACTATTCTGCATAAAAAAATAAAAAAAATCCGTGTGGAAACCTAGACCTAAGTTTTTGAATTAGATTGACGTTGTTCCTTTGCCTCCCTGTGTCCAACCTCAGACTTGCCTGGGATATAAATTAAAGCCAATACACTCTTCACGGAGATCTTCTCTCGGTTCTGACTGATTCTCTAAGTACGCATACTACAACGAACGCAAATTATATATCGTGCTCCACGATTCGTCAATATGCAATGTTTGAAAATTTTCATTTTAGTCCACGTGAGTCTACATTTAATTTATTCTTAAAATAAAATAAAAAACATCAAAAATGTCAAAAAATTCCACAAAAAATCATATAATACCATGTAATAATCATCTTGCATCCACATTTTTCATTTCACATTATCTTTATTTTTGTTATTTCTTGAAATTCAAAAACCTCATAGAAATGTCTTGCTTGCAATAAAAAAGCAAGAAAATTATAAAATTCTTCCAAAAATTCTAAAAAACTTTTTGTTTGTTTCTTTTAATTTATTTCAATTTCTGATCACTTCAGCATTTAATTCTTCATAAAATCATAAAAATCATAAAACTCATAAAAACAATACAACTTCATAGAAATTCACATTCACATTCATTTTTTTCTATTACTTATTTTCTTATTTTTGATTTACTAAATGCTTTAAAAATTGTGGAAATCTGTAAAAAAAATAAAAAATTATCTAAATACAAAAAATAATTTTTTCTTAATTTTCTAGCTACTTTTGACATAATAAAAAAATACAAAAATAGTGGATGACAATGCGTGTTTGCTTTTTGTTCAAAATTAAAAATATTATAGTTCGAAAAAATAAAAAAAATAAAAATATATAAAAACATAAAGCCAAATAAAAATATATAATTAAAATTCTATAAGAATACAAATTGAAAAGGAAATATAGCAACCGATCATAATGTGCGTAGAGAGTTCTTTATTCTTTCATTGATTTTCATTACATAGAGTAACCCTCGAGATTTTCGTAGCCTCCCTAAGTTCGATCCTGTTAGCTATACAAGTAAATTAAATAGCAAATTCTCTTGCTACATTCTCTTCTTTATTTATTTTGGCTTGAGAATTGAATGATTTTTGTTTGACGCTTCTTTAGGTTGCAACGACTGCATTTTCACTTATGTATGATTTATTGAAATAAAAGCCCAAAAAGTAGTGCTCAACAAAATGGCTCCATTGTCGAGGAGGCACGGTGAGGGTAGTTAGGTTTTTCTTTTGACCTACTATTCTTGGGTTGTATATAGTTGTTTCTCTTCTCTTATTTTGTCTATATTTTCTTTTATTCACTTCATTGTTTGTATTCACTTTATTTATTTTAATTATTCTTGCTCATATTTATACAACTGCGTATCTTACACATTTTTGTATTTCCTCTTTCTTGTGAGGGCCCGACGAGCAGACAACATTCTTAGGATCGTCGACGCACCTAAGCGAAGCGGAGGTGACTTGATTCTTTACCAAGTCGCAGGAGAGTGTATGAAGAGGAGAAGAAGATTTGAAGGAGATCAATTTTTTGGAGCATTTAACATAGATAGATTTCATCATTTATTCATTCAAACTCTTGTAAAACGGACATTATATACATTGTGTGCGGGGTTTGTTCCTCCAAGTGTGGTGCACTTGGGGGACCTCACCGGTTTTGTTTTTCACCGCCTTATTTTTATTTATTTCACGTAGTTTTATGTGCTTGAGCCATTAGTGATACATTTTATTAACTTGCTTGAGCCGGGTAAGTAATTAGGTCCAAAGCCCTAAACAAGAACTTCTATACCCATAGAGTAGGGCATATTTTGGACTTATTCAAATTAATTGGTTCTTTACTTCTCATAGAAACTGTTTATAAGACAGTTCATGTGCATCATTTAGGATAGTTTAATTTTATGTATTTAAATTCTATGCGGATCACCCTGCATGTAGAGTGTTGGCGACAAGGTACGCATCTCTTAATCCATGCATGAATCGTTGAAATTTACCGTGCATTGGCATTTCCGACTTTCTTCATTGTTTTCACTCACATAAGTTAAAAAGGAACTCGGAAACTCGTTCGGTGATTTATTAAAAAAACCAAAAAAAGTAATAACTAAAATTGGGACTGCTAAAGAAAACTCGACCTTAAAATTAAACGTAAATACAATCACAATTATTTTGGGGAGAGTAACCCCCCATTGTTTAAATTTACTTGCAGAGTAGGTGAGTTGAATACTAGGATAGAACCAAGCTTGTATTTCTTTTAGACTTTTTAATTCTTTAAAAATGATTAGATACTTCTCAGTAAGTGAATGCGGGTAGCCAGTAAATGGTCTGTATTTCCTTAGCATAGTGGATGGTTTAAAGGACACCGTGTAACGCTTCGTCCTCAAGTAATGGGTAGTCAATTTTTTATGATATGTATGTACATCCATACTGGCTGAAAGTGTATGCAACTAGTCGTAAGAATTTGAGACACTATTTAAGGAAATAAATGCACCTAATACCTCGCTAACTTTTGCGCAATATTGCATTTATTACTAATTAAAACTGAAAAGATAAAAGATCGAACTCTTACGGTCTCCACTTTTGTTAGTTGGTGAATTGGGGGTTTGTTTTGTGTTTGATTGCTAGTGTTAGAGAAATTTCCGCACCCTTCGTGCCTTATACTGATTCTCTTCTTGTTCAACTTTAGTGTTCTCACATCTCATCTTTTTATATCGAAGTTGTCGGATTGGAGCATTTCTCGTTCGGACTTGTGGACACATTTCACATTCCAAACCGGTCTTCTTCTACTTGGAGAAACTCACTTCTCAAATATTCCTTTTTCTCCACTTCACCCTTCACCTCATCCATTACTCCATTGTTCAAGATTGACTCTAATCTTGGAATATCATTTTGGAATCCATCATTCCTAAAGACTAATCCAGTGTAGTTTACACTTGTACAAACCGAGACATTACACTTGATGTCACCTAAAGGAAAAGGTTCCATGGCTGAGCAGAGCGAGATCAACACTACCATGTTAGACTCCATTCAAGCTCAGTTAACAAAGCAGGCTGACTTTCAAACTGCATTGAAATATATGATTGTCAAGCTGAGACGGGATAGAAAAGATAGGAGAGAGGAGGATAGAAACAGTGCGGGAGGTAGGAATGGGGGAGATGAACTTGTAGAGCCAGTGGCTAAGATCTCATTGAGGGAATATCTTATAATCCAGGAGTAGGACAGACAAATACATGTATTCAAATTCCTGTGATTCATGGGCATTTCGAGCTTAAGCCCACTATTTTACCATTAGCTCCCAATATTCCACGAGCATATTAATGAAGAACCATATGTACACCTCCAACAATTTGATCTCATCTGCAGCATGATCTAATACCCTAACATTTTGTTAGAGGTAGTGAAGATGATGGCATTTCCTTTCAGCTTGATGGACAAGGCCCTATATTGGGTAAACCATTTAGGAAAAGTTGTCACTACATGGGAAGAGTTGAGGTATGTTTTTCTAAGCAAATATTACCCACTTGAATGCCTCAACCAAATGCGATTGTTGATAGCAAAATTCTCCCAAATATCCCATGAGCTATTCACGAGTCATGGGAAATATTCAAAGATTTAACGGAGAAGTTCCCCCATCATGATATTTCGAAGACGAGCGTAGTACAAAATTTCTTTGGTTTTTTTATTCATGAAAACTAGAAGCTTGTAGATGCCTCTTGTGGGGGTAGTCACTTCAACAAGGACGAGGATGTCCTATATCAGATTTTTGAGGAGATGGCAGAGAGCTCCGCATCTCCTTATTCTTCATGTGCATTCCAGAAGCATCCCGTCTCTTCTCCTACGGTATCCCACAAGGATGTCAACATGGCGGCATCACATGAAGTGGATAGGTTGGACAGTTATGATCTGACCATTATAGGAAAACCACCTATCCAAAGTAGACATAATAGAGAAACGTTCCAAGGAGCTAGATAAAATCCAAGTAATCGAACAGAGGATGAAGAACTTGGATAACCTCGATGAGATAACGGAGCATCTGGAGTTTCTTGTGAGTACAATCAGTGCATGCCAGAGCGCAAGTGCAGCAGTCGACACTTTTGTCCGGGAGTAGGCTTCTTACACTTCCACCCAATAGATTACCAGAGGACCATCCACAGTTCAGTACATTTATTATGTGCAAACCCCTTACCAGGTCCTGCAGCATTCACAACAGATTGTCCCGTACCAGCAAGAAGGTCCATACATTCTTGACGAGTAGGCCCCACCTCCACCTATCATTCAGGAGGTGAATGGTATCTGATTCGACTAAGAGCACAACCAACCACGTCTGTCAGGGCAAGGTCAGTTGGGTTGCAAATAGGGTCAGGGACCTGCCCATCGGTTTCAAAGAGGCAGATCGTAGAATTACCTATACTAGAAATTCCATCCCCATTTTTAGTCTCCACCTCAATTCCAGAACTAGAGACATGCCCAGCAGCAGATGCAGCTGCATGTTTTCCACAGCCCTACCACCAGCAGCAGTCTGCATTGTACGAGCAGTATACACATCCTCCTCATCCTCATTACCAATAGTATGGATACCAGTTGCCTCATCATTACCAATCTTGTCGACAACCCATCATTGAGCACTTTGAGGCACCTTTGGTGAATCCAACACTTGATCAGTTAGCATTGTTAATGAAGAACATGAATGACCTTACTCAGAGGCTTGACAACCTGACCACCACAAAGTCACTGATCCCAGCACAGGTCGAAGCTAATCCCAACAACTTCAGATGTAAGGAATATGTAACCCATGATCCATCCACACTCAAGATAGGTATGTCTTGACACCATTCATCTCATGAGTGGTAGGAGATTGCAACCACCTTCACAACTGTTGGGATTGGGAGATCGAGCCACTGAGAGAGATTCACCGTCCACATTATCTTCTTCATTATCATTGTCAAAACCTAGTGTAGTGGCATTTGAGTATGGATTTTTACCATCTTCATCTTCACCATCGTCACCTTCACCTTCACCTTCACCAGATATATGCAGATCATCATCAGCAAGGGAGAACACACCAATCATGGATTCTTCTTCACCAGCAACATCTCGTCATGTTTTAGATTTTGTTTTTCCTTCCTCTATTTTGGACAACACTGTATAGACTGATTCCTGTTGTCCTATTTACATGAGGATTATATTTTAAATAAGCGAAATGAGCATTTGAATGTTTTCTCTGATTATGTGCCATTTCCTTCTTCCATGAATTCCCTATCTGATCCAGGAGTGGTTGAGATCTTATATAACATCTTTTTAGAGATGTTACTTCTTAAGGCCATGGATTACATGCCTGTAGTGAAAAAGGGAACGAAAGATGCATGTACACAAAAGCATCTGCCCAAGAAGAACAAATGAAAGAAATTAGAAAAACATATCTTGACCATGGCCACAGTTCATGACATCAGCAACCTCCCACCCAAAAGAAAGATAAGGGAGCACTCACATCCATTGCCACATCTTTGATTAATAATTTGATCGCATCTTCTCGATAATGGTTCCTCCATTTATCTCATGCTACCCTCTATGCTCATTGAGTTTGGGTTAGGACCTCTTAAATCGACCAGGATGATCCTTCAGTTTGTTGAAGATGGATCAAGAGGCCGAGGAGCATTTTAGAGGATGTTATTATAACGGTACATGGAATGAAATTCCCTATTAATTTTGTTGTCATAGATATGGACACACCTGCACCGTTACTCCATACCCCAATCTTAGTAGGTAGATCATTCCTCCGAACGATCGAAGTAGAAGTTGATTATGGTACCAGAGAGATCATCTTTCACTCTCAGAGTGACAAAGTGAAAATTGAGATAATCCCCAATCCTTGACCATCGCCACTACTAGTAGCAGATGAGAGACAAACAATTACACCATATTCTGAAGATTGTGATTTTCTACTCGAATTAGGGAGATGGATTTTTTACTGATTTCATCGATACCAAGGAGTTCCTTTCTCAGAAGAAGTCTCTAGAAAGTACAGTCGACATGAGTTCCCATGTTGATCCTACTGATGTGTTTGTTGATGGGCAGTTTGAGTTGATTTCTGAGGATCGATATTAGATATTGGAGGTACATTTAGATATTCCTTTGACACATCATTCTAAGATTATTGTCGATATACCTCCTGTTGAGATATCTGAGCTGATTGATGATTTTTCTGAGATATGCACTAATGAGAGACACCTTTTTGAGATTATTGTTGAGATATCTGAGCCCCTTATAGATAGTATTATAGATAATTCTGAACATCCTACTGAACCATTTCTTTCTGAGTAGAAATTATTTGGTGCAGATCTTTCTAAGGTTTTACTTGTTGAGCCAACAATAGTCTTGGTGGATAGTATAGAGTATAGATCATATACCTTCTACCAATGCAGTTATAGAGGTCGTCACAAAGTCGATTGAGACCCCACCAGAGCTCAAGGCTTTACCATCAACATTGAAGTATGCCTTCCTTGCGGGTCCACCCAAAATGTTCCTGGTCATCCATAGCTCGCAGTTGACCGATGAACAAGAATCTCGTGTGTTAGAGGTTCTTGAGAGAAACTACAAGTCCATTAGATGGAATATTTCGGATCTTCATGGGATTAGTTTAGCTTTATGCTCACATCATATATATCTAAAAGATGATTGTAAACCATCCCAAGAGTGGCAGTGCTGTCTAAATCCAATTCCAAGGGAGGTTGTAATGAAAGAGATCAGGAAATGGTGTGATGATGGCTTTATTTATCCCATTTCGAATTCCAAGTGGGTTAGTCCTTTACATGTGTTCTTGAAGAAATCCTAGATTATTATCGTGAAGAATAACTGTGGTGAGGAAATTTCGACCTATGTACATACTTCATGGTGTGTCTGTGTATATTACATGTGCAAGAATTCAGCTACCACGAAGGATCACTTTCTGCTATCCTTTTTTGATTAGTTTATTGAGAGGTTGGTAGGGAAAGAGTTCTTTTGTTACTTGGATGGGTACTCGAGATATAACGAGGTTGATATCGCTCCTGAGGATCAAGAGAAAACTACTTTCACTTGTTTGTTTAGCACCTATGCTTTTAAACGAATGCCCTCTAGATTGTGTAACACCCTCGCAACATTCCAAAGGTGTATGTTGTCATTTTTGCCAACATGGTGGGTTGTTTCCTTGAGCTCTTCGTGGACGATTTCTCAGTCTATATGGATAGTTTTGGTACGTTTTTCTCATTTAGACCAAGTTCTTCAACATTGCTATGAGGTAAACCTAGTGATCTCATGGGAGAAAAGTCACTTTATGGTGACTAATGGGATTGTATTGGGACACATCATCTCCAAACTTGGAATGGAGGTTGACCCGCTATGATAGATGTGATTTCCATGCTAGAACCACCGCATAATTTGAAGTAGTTGAGGTCATTTCTGGGACACGTTGGATTCTATAGACGATTCACTGAGGAATTCAACAAGATCACTAGATCTTTGACTGAGATTATATGCAAAAAGCGTGAGTTTATTGATGATAAAGTCCTCCTTGCATTCCATCAGATGAAAGACATGGTTACTAGTGTTCATGTCCTACGACCACTTGATTGGTCTCTTCCCTTTGAGATCATGATAGACGCTACATATTTTGCAGTTGGAGTTGTTTTAAGGCAGAGAAGGGATGGGATACCAAATTCTATACACTATGCTAGCAAGACTCTGGATGAAGCACGGCAGAATTACACAATAACAGAGAAGGAGATGTTAGCAGTTGTGTTTGGATTAGAGAAGTTCACATCTTACTTCCTTGGTTCGCATGTTATTGTGTACATGGATCACACTATTGCATGTTACTTACAAGCAAAGAAGGATGCCAAACCACACCTTATCAGATGGATCCTTCTTCTCCAGGAGTTTGATTTAGAGATGCGAGATAAACCTAGAGTGAAAATTATTGTGGCATATCATCTTTCTAGCATTACATATGGAGATACTTCTGAGCAGAGAATGATCCTATTTCTGAGACCTTTTCAGATGAGACCATTTTTTCTGTGGACTCAATCCCATGGTATGTTGATATCGGGAACTATCTTGTCTCCAAGAAAGTTCCATAAGATTGATCGAAGCATAAGGTAGATAGATTTCTATCTGATATACATTTTTACCAATGGGAGGATCCGTACCTATTTCGTGAGGGTGTGGATTGTATCTGGAGAAGGTACATTCCTTAGGAGGAATACACTAGTGTACTTGATCACGGTCACAAATTAGAATCTGGTGGGCATCATTTGGGGAAGTGTATGACAACAAAGATTTTATATAGCGACCTATGGTGGCCAACATTATTTAAGGATTCTATAGAGTATGTTCGAGGTTGTACTAACTGTCAGAAGATGTGGGTAACCACTGGTTCCAAAGATACCATGCTCCTGAGATATATACATATTTCGGATTTCTTTGATGCTTGGGGCATAGACATTATGGGCCCATTTCCTATCAGTCAGGGATATCATTACATCCTGCTTATTGTGGATTATGTTAGTCGACGGGTGGAGGCTATCACCATCTGAGTCGTTGATAGTCATACAGTGTGTTCCATTCTCAAGGACCATATTATTGCATGGTTTGGGATTTCCAATATACTTATTTCAGATGGGGGAAGATAGTTCATTAATAGAGAAGTCAAGAAGCTTGTGAAGGAGTACGCCATTGAGCACAGGGTTGCATCTCCTTACCACCCACAGACTAATGGCTTGGTTAGATTTCAAATAAGGAGATTAAGATGATATTGCAAAAGCTTGTACATCCAGATAGAAAGAACTGGTCCCAAATTCTTGACTTAGTTCTATGGGCTTATCGGACAGCGTACAAGTCTCCATTTGGTGTCTCCCTACAGATTGGTGCATGGAAAAGCCTTGCCACCTGCTAGTAGAATTAATTTACAAATATTTATGGGCACTCCGTATATGCAATCTTGATTATGAGAAAGCAGGAAAGAATAGAAAATTAGATATGAATAAATTTCTAGAATCGAGATTTTGCATACAACTCACTTATGTATAAGGAGAAAGTCAAGCGTTGGCATGATAGACACATAAGAAGGAAGACTTTCTCCCCTGATCAGAAAGTTTGGTTGTTCGATGATAAGTTGAAGTTGTTTCTAGGAAAATTGAAAAGCAAATGGTCAAGACCATTCATTGTGAGAGTTGTGTGACAATGGTAGTATTGTCATATCTAGGTTATCATCTGACGCACAACCATTTCTTGTGACTGGACAGTTGCTGAATCCATATCTGGATCACGATACATTACTATATATACGCAGTTGATTCTATATATGTGGCATCAGACTATGACTTTTTGACACCTTTGGCATCTGATACATGAGCTGATTTTCTCTTGTATATATCCATTCATTTTATTCTTTCTTATTTTGTTTTTATCATTCACCTCTTTCGTGTGTGTGTGTGTGTGTTATACTTAGTATGTACTCTTTCCTAAGTATATGTGAGGTAAATGATTTGAGTTGTCCATATTCATCATGTTTCATCACTCTTGTTGTTGCTTATACTTAGGGATCCCTCACCCTAAGTATAGGGGGAGGGATGTTATTCATATCGTCTTTTTTGTGTTTTTATTTTATTTTCATTCTTTTGATCTCTTGTTTGTCCTTCAACTTGTTGATATTATTTTTCTATACTTAGGGATATTTTGCCCTAAGTATAGGGTAGGACAAGTCTACTCGTTGAGTTTGTTCATTCTTTTCCTCAATTTTCCCTAATTGTACAGTCTTCTATACTCAGAATTATTTGACCCTAAGTATAAAGGGGATCACCAACTTCTATTCTTCTCGTTTATTCTTTGAGTCGTTATTGCATAGGATTCTTTTTACTTTTCTATACTTAGCACGTGTCATGTCTTCCTTTGTAGCTCATTGATCACTATGAGGACATAGTTCGAGATAAGTATTGGGGGGTATCATAAATATTGTATATATACTTTAGCCATAACTTGTACTTTTATTCCTTAAAATGGCTATAAAAATCTGTTGTAAAATTATGGTATATATATACTATTGTAAAGTATTTTGTCAGAGGGATATAAATTATGGGATGTATATATATTCCTAAAACCCACATGTGTATAAAAACATTGATCATCTTCCCACCTGTAAAATTATCTATTATATAAAATTATTTTATAAAAAAACTTTTATCTAAAATTCGTCTATAAATTTTTTTATAAAATTTGTATAATCCTTATATATACTTGCATATATTTACTAACCCTTTTTCTTTAAAAAATGCTTAAAATCCATAAAAATTTGCAAAACTCTTTGAGAACTTTTTCAAATATTTTTTCTTTCTTTAAAAATGTGTTTTGTATATATTTCTTTCATTTTCATGTGCATTTTTCATAATAGTATAGAATAAAATTAAAGAAAGGAGTTTGGTTATGATTTAATCCGCTTAATTTTAGAGGAACCTTATAAGAACTGGAATTGAGACTTTTCAGGTCCTAGCGACTTAATTCTTTGAGTCCACAATACTATGTTCACAAGGCATCTTGATTAGTCTAAGTAGAATATTTAACAAGTTGCATGATTCTTCTAGACTGTGGCTTAACTTGGACAAGCACTCTACACATTGCTCTTCATGGATGTGGTCGTGTGGGGGCAGAATCTTTTGGCCTAGGGTAGCACACAGATGTGTAATAACTAGTAGAAACATTTGTCTTCCTCTAGGGAGGATAGTGCATCTCAACATGGTCTAGTAGCATTGAGGTCTAAAGACAGGATGTTGTAGGGTTGCAATAATGTTTCAAAAGAGGGATAGTCTACTGACTAAGAAGAAAAAAATCCTTATATACATGATGCAGCCTTGTATAAATTATTAAAAAAATACAAAACTCCAAAAAAGTAGATAGACCTGATTGAAAATAACTGCTTGTCGGAGTGTATAATCAATAAGCAAGGATGAGATTTAAAGTCAAATTATTGTGAGCTTGCAGCTGGATGACTTTCCTACACTGGTTATGCATCCAAGGACAGGTAGCTACACTAGATGTCGTACATTCTTTTCTCCATCTCCTCTCCTTGATTTGGTTGTACTTAAACTTAGAAGGGAATATCCCCACCCCTCGATGAAAGAGTTGCCAGATCGGGGGACTAGAGTTACCTTATTGAGGAAGGTTGTTTCTTTGTCACTTTTGAGGTAGGGAGCTATATTTCACTTATGCCATACAAGTAAAGATTCGTAGTCATAAGAATTTGTGTATGTAGACTTGTTCTGACCTGACTGTTGAGGCAACTTGAATATCAGTCTTGTGAAACTTGAGGGTTGTTAGGTTTTAAATCCATTTCCCATTAAGGTTCTGCCACACTAATAATCCAAAGTTTGACCGATCTCCATATACAATTTTATGAAGATAAGTTTAATACTCAATATTGTTCTAAGTTCTTTGTTTTTCCTATTCTTTTCTTTTTCTTTTCTTCACTTATTCTTTCAAATAAGTGTTTGCTAAGGAACTAGCAAAGGTAAAGCATAGGGGGGTGATGAATATGCATTTCATCATCTTTATTCATTTATTTTCACTTAAAATCCATTATTAAACACATGTAAATATCACTAATTCCATTATTTTTCTAAATCTAATTATTGTGTAAATATTATATATTTATCACTAGTTTAACCTAAAATAAATAAAGAAATAAATAAAGGAAAAGTAAAGAAAATAAAGGAAGGTATATATGCAATAGATACATGCTGAATAAGACCTGAGGAGAGGTCAAGACTTGACCTGATCGACAAGGAAGAAAGTAAGGGGAGATAAGTCCTAATTACCAGAAAAATCCAGAAAATTAACTCGTCACATGTGTATTCAACACTTTACATTATTGTCTATACTATACACTCTTTAGTTTATTCATTAACAAATATTTTGTAAATAACAATTATTTCTTCTAAAAAATTGTGCATAAAATTCTTTTGTAAAAAATAAAAATAGTTTTAATAAAAACTTGTATATACTCTACAAATAGCAACACTCTCCAAGTCGTAAATACAAATTTGCAAAATAATTATCTGCTCCACCGAACTCCAAATTCACCAATCTCACTTTCATTGTACTTCAAATTAAACTATTTTTAAAATGGAGGTGATTTCATAAAATTTTGAGTTAAGGTGTGAAATGTGACCAATTGGGGTAATATTATACACACACACACTATGTATATTAATTAATTAATTAATTATTTTGTGCATATTTGTAAATATTGTATTTTAACTAATTGTAAATATTATGTATAACTTAAATAAAATACAAATAAAATTCACAAAATCAAAAATCAATAAGAATAAAAACATGTATATATTGTATATGTATCACCATGTATATATTGCACATATACCTATTTAAATAACCAAATAAATTAACTCCTAAAATCAAATAAAGAACATTAAATCCTTGTAAAATATTGTAAATAAATAAAATATCGAATTATGCATATATTTATGTAAATATCAATTAAAAATCAAAATCTTGTATATGTAGGTATACAAACCTGTAAATAATACCTTCTATTTATTTTGACCTTTGTAAATGTATTATTTAATTAAATAAAAATCACTAAAATTAACTTAAATTTATTATTAACATTTTTATTTACATTAGTTATTTTTTAAAATTCGTTTTCAGTTTGTATTTATTTATTTAACTTTTTCTCCTTATTTTGTTATTATCCCTATTTTGTTTGTTATCCTAATTGCTCATATAAGTATTCTATCTTTAACCTTCGATATGCACGATCGGAGGAATCCAATCATGATCAACCACTTCCAACCATGCCATTACATTCACCACATCCTTCTCCATCTCCTTTCACCGTCTAAGCATCTCCAGTTCTTCATAGATCTGGAATTCGACTTCCCCTCTGGTCACCTCTACTAGAAGTCCTCACTCACCCCCATTTCATGAGCTTCAGACCTAACTTCTTAGCCAAAGGAACCCTCCAAGCTTCGGCTATAATTTGTAGGGTCAAAACACTATGAATCTGGCGAAAGATGGCTTCTAGAGCTGCACCTAAAGCCCATTCCAAAGCAGACCTCTAGATGTCGATCAAGAGTATTCAAGGCTCCATTATCGCAGCTAACAGAAAGTCGTGGAAGTCGTAGCATATATCAGTAGAAGATCTGAACGAGCTAAAATTAAGATCTTCTCTATCGAAGCTCGTTGTAGTCTTCCTTCGTCCCAGTTCTACCAGGGCCTTTCAACGCCTTTCGATCAAGAATGCCTCCTCTTGAAGTGATCAAGGTCATTCATTTTGCCCCAATTCTGAACCACTAGATCGAAGCATCAGATTGGATCTTACCCATTCAAGCACGATTCAACATCAGCCATCCCATCAAAGCCCCTACGCATCAGAACTGTCCAACATTCCACGTCATGTAAGGGTATTTTATGCCTGAGCCCTTGTTTTTATTTTGTTTTTAAATAAGTCCCTATGAGGAGGCATGTCATATTGTCTTTAATTGAATATTTCATGTTTGCCCTTCATTTTTATTTTAGTCGCATTTAAATCATGTTTGAATTGTAAAGTGTGTATAATACGTGACATTTGGGTTATTTACAGTATACAGTCTGTAGTTTAGTTATTGTTTAGCCCTTGTAAATATTTTATTCACATTTCAGTTTAGCCCAGCAAGGCGCACATGCCTGTGCGAGTGCTCTATTGGGATTTTTGCTATTTAGCCTAACTGCTTCTTTATTTGTTATCTTTTAATCTGTAAACTTTAAAAATTTGCATTTTAGTCCCAATGAGTCTATATTTAATTTCATCTCTAAAATCAAATAAAAAATATAAAAACATGTCTAAAAAATCCACAAAAATTTAAATGATCTCCTGTTATATTCATCTTACATTCACATTTTTCATTTTGGATTTTATTTATTTTTATTATGCATTAAAATTCAAAAACTTCATAAAAATGTCCTATTTGCATTAAAAAAGCAAGAAAAAGTAAAAAAATACTTTTAAAAATTCTAAAAATTTATTATGGGCCTCTTTTTAATTTATTTTAATTTCTGATCAATTTTGGCATTTTAATTCTTCATAAAAACCATAAAAATAACAAAACTCTTAAAACATAAAAATTCATAGAACTTTAATTCAAAATATAAAAAAATCACAAAATGGCTTTTTGGAAAATATAAAAAACACTTTTCATTCTATGAATATCCATTTTTTACTTTATTTATTGTTTTAAAATTCCAAAAACATTCATTTTATTTTTTGTTGACTTACTTTCATATTTTTGATTTATTAAAATGCTTTAAAAATTGCATAAGGTATGGAAAATTATTAAAAATATTAAATAAAACCCAAAAATATTTTTCCTTAATTTACTAGCTACTTTTGACAAAATAAAAAATAAAAAAGAGAGGATGAAAGTGTGTGCTTTATTTTCCTTAAAAATTTTATTGCCTTCAAAAAAATATAAAAAATATAGCTTGAAAGATTAAAAAATAAAAACAGAAAACCAAATAAAAATATATAATTGAAATTCCATAAAAAATACAAAATTGAAAAGAAAATACAACAACTTATCATTGTGTGCTCAGAGAACCCTTTATTCTTTCGTTGATTTTTCATCGCATAGAATAACCCTCGGGGTTTTTGTAGCCTCTCGAGTTCGATCATGTTACACAGATAAATTAAATAGCAAATTCTCTTGCTACATTTTCTTCTTTATTTATTTTGGCTTGAGAATTGAATAATTTTTGTTTGACGCTTCACGGGGTTGCAATGATTGCATTTTCACTTATGAATATTTCATTGAAATAAAATATCAAAAAGTAGTGCTCAACAAGAGGTAGCAGCACCTCATTGAAATTAGAAGAATAACCATCTACCAGCATAGTCTCTAAAGTGATCGTGGAGTAATCTCAACAATTACCAGAACTCAAACTGCTCCTGGCAGGTCTGAAGTACGCTTTCCTTGCGGGAGAAGAAAACATATATCTGGTCATCAGCAGTAGAAGGCTAACCCCAAATCAAGAATCTCGACTTCTCAAGGTTCTAAAGAAGAACTGAAAGGTACTTGTTTGAAAAGTCTCAGATCTCTGAGGTATAAATACAGTTTTATGTTCACACCATATCTATCTTGAAGATGAGAGCAAGTCATCCCAAGAATTCTAAAGATCTGAATCGACTTACGGGGTGTAGTGATGAAAGAAATCATGAAGTGATGCAAAGTAGGCTTCATTTATCCCATCTACGATTCTAAATGGGTGAGCCCCTTGCATGTCATTCCAAAGAAATCAGGTCTCGTCTTGGTGAATAATGACAAAGTAGAGGAGATATCTACTCGAGTATCTTCATCTTGGCAGGTGTGTGTGTGTGTGTTGACTACCATCGCCTAAATGCATCGATAAAGAAGGACCATTTACCTCTACCATTAATTGATCAAGTTCTTGAGTGACTTGCAGGGAAAAAATTCTTTTGCTTCTTAGATGGGTACTCCATGTACAATCAAGTGGCAATCACCGTTGAACACCAAGAAAAGACAAAGTTCACATGCTCGTTCAACACATATGCATTTCAAAGAATGCCCTTTTGACTTTATAATGCCCCGGCTACTTTCCAGAGTTGTATGCTTACCATATTTTCTGACATGATCGGAAGTTTTCTCGAATTCTTCATGGATGATTTCTCAGTCTCCGATGATAGTTTTGACTCTTGCCTTCAATACCTATACCGAGTACTGCAAAATGGTGTGAAGTTAATCTTCTTCTATCATTGGAAAAGAAATACTTCATGGTCACAGAAGGAATTGTGTTGGGCCATGTCGTCTCTAAGAATTGCTTGGAGGACAACCCGACGAAGGTGGATGTGATTGCTAAACTCAAGACACCTCATAATGTGAAGAACGTAAGGTCATTTCTTGGGCATGTTGGATTCTATCCTCGAATCAACAAGGACTTCGGTAAGCTTGCCTAACCTCTCACTGAGCCTCTTTGCAATGAGATCAAGTTTATTTATTATTAAAATGTTCTCCAATTGTTTTATCAGTTTAAAGATCATGTCACTCAAGCTTCATTCCTACATCCACCCGACTGGTCTCTTCCTTTTGAGATCATGACGGATGCATCAGATTTCACAGTTGGGGTTGTATTAGGACAAAGAAGAGATAAGATGCAGTACGTGATTCACTATGCTAGCAAGACATTAGATGAAGCACAATGAATTTATATAGTTACAGAGAAAGAGTTACTGTAGTAGTATTTGCTTAAGAGAAGTTTAGATCCTACCTTCTTGGATCGAAAGTTATTCTTTTCGCTGACCACTCTATCATCTGATACTTATAGCAAAAGAAGGATGCTAAATCACATCTACTCAGATGGATCCTTATCCTTCAGGAATTTGACTTGGAAATCATAGATAAGGTTGGAGTTTAAAACATGGTGGCAAATCATCTTTCCATAATTAAATGCTAAGAGACTCGATTGAGAAGTACACTGATTACAGAGACCTTCCCTGATGAATCCATCCTCATCATTGTATCTCTCCCTTGTTATGCTGATATTGTGAACTACCTCGTCTCTGGGCTAGTCTCACAAGATTTGATAAAAATCAAGAAGGATAAGTTCTTGTCTGGCATCTACTTTACCAATGGGAAGACCGATACTTGTTCAAGGAAGGAGAAGATTGTATTTAACGTAGGTGTATTCCCCACGAGGAGTACACAAGTGTCCTCGAGCACTGCCGTAAGCTCAAATCTGGTGGACACCATTCTGGAAGCAGGATGACATCAAAGATACTACAGTGTGGCATTTGGTGGTCGATAATATTGAAGGACGCAAATGAATATGTGAAAGAATGTACCGACTAACAGAAAATGGGAAAAACTCGGAGTGTTAAAGATAGCATGCCCCTCAAATTTATCTAGATATCTGATGTGTTTGATGCATGTGGCATTGATTTTATGGGCCTGCTTCCTAACAGTCGAGGCTTTGAATACATCCTATTTGTCGTACATTATGTGAGTCGATGGGTTGAAGTTATACTGCTCGAGATGCAGACAACAAAATAGTCTATAAATTCTTAAAAGATAACATCGTTTCGTGATTCGGGATACTGAAGATTTGATATTAGATGGGTGTAACCACTTCATCAAAAAAGAGGTCAAGAAATTAATGAAGGATAATGGCATTGATCACCGAGTCGCATCTCCTTATCATCCTCAATTACATGTCTTGGCAGAATTGTCCAACATAGAAATCAAGACGATCATGCAGAAACTTGTGAGGTCGGACAGGAAGAGTTTGTCACAACTTCTGGACTCAGTTCTCAGGGCATACAGAACTGCCTACAAGTCTCCCTTAGTCATGCCACCATATCGTCTTATTTATGGGAAGCCTTGCCATATGCTCATGGAGCTCATTCACAAATAAATTTGGGTAGTTAATATCTGCAACCTTGACTCACAAAAAGGGTCAGTAGAGAAAATTGGATCTGAACAAGCTCCTGGAATTCTGAGTTTATGCGCATGACAATAGCTTGATGTACAAAGAGAAGGTCAAACGCTGACATAACAAGCATATCAGAAGAAAGACCTTGGAACCTAGACAAAAAGTATGGTACATAACATGTAGCTCAACCTAGATGGATTATTGAAAATTATTGGAGTCTAAGTCGGGATGATGCGAGGTCGCTTCGTCGATGGTAGCTCAAGAACCATTCTTGGGGATTGCCAAAACCAGTACTCTAACCCACTTATTCTAGTAGCCAGGACATCTAACGACTTGAGACTCGATTGAGACAATGCTTCATATGAGGAATGGTCTGCTGGAGCAATTTTTTCCAAGACCTCAAAACATGAGAAAACCAAAAGACTCTATATCCATTAGGTCACAAACAAGAATGCAGAGCAATGCAAAACAAAGAAAAATCCAAGGAAGAATCCTATACTAAAAATTCCACAAAAATATGTAGCATTGATGAAACCCAGTTTCATTATCATAATTCGTGGTTACTAACCCCCTAGCTTAGACTAAGTGTCAATAAAAACTAGATAAATCTTTGTATATATCTAAGTCATAGAATAAATTAAAAATACAAAAAAATAACAAGACTAAAATTCGTAGTGTTTTTATACCCTTAAAAATGCTCACAAAAATATTTCTCCATTTGTTTGACCATGTATCTGATTTTTGTCAACATGAAACTTGTAAATCTCATTGAGATCTACAACTTTCATGTTTTGAGTTTTTCCAAATTCAACCTCCTTATCCTTCATAATTCATATTCTTCTTAATAACTTGATTGGGCCACGTGGCTCTTTCTGGTTGAGCCACGTGGCCCACTCCTTTGCATGCCATGCGTCCCATATTTTCCACTATTGGATGACTTCCAGGTTGTTCAGATCATCACCGTTCTTCTCGCATCCTTTCCCAGCCACCCGATCAGAAACCAGATCGCATCTCCTCCATTTGTTAGCGCCTTCACCTCATCTCGTCACGTGTCTTCATTGTAGCTGCACGATCATCTTCCTTCCCTTACATCCTAGCCACTCTTTCTCACTTCATATTACGCATGTTCGATCATTCCCATATCGAATCATCGTCGTTCGTATCCGCCTTCTTCTCCCCATGACACGTGGTGCTCGATGTTCCCATGTTACGCATGATACTTCATATTATAGGCAGAAAACCTTATATAGTATAAATATACTTATTATTACTATATATTTATTATTATTATTTATTATAAATAGCTTAAATTATTTTAATAACTTAAAAAAAGGGTTGTACCTAATTGTAATTTTCTGATTATATATATCTTATATATTTATACCTTATATACTATTTATATTATACATATTATTATATATATATACTTATTAAAATAAAAAGGAATTATCAAGAAGAAAAATATAAAAAGAAAATTAAAATTGTAAAATATACAAAATAAAAAATTCATAAAAAGAATAAATATAATTAAAACCCACAAAAAATAAAAAAAAGTTCACAAAAATATTTATTATTTATTTTTAGATAATAAATACTCCTATCTACGTATTTTCTCTATATAGTTCGACACTTTACACTTATTTACTCTACACATATTTGTAGCGTTAATTGGTGATGTTCCATGTTCTATTAGGGTGGTCGACACAACCATTGTCGGACCTAACTTGTGGGGCACAACATGCCCTCCAAGACCAGGCATTAGGAATCCCTCGTCGACATCTCTATCAACGAGCATGAACCTTGGTTGTGTTGGGTAGGTGCAGCAGCATGGCATCATCAAAGTCCTGGATTGTTGTCACCAGCCTGTGTCTCGACTCTCTCTCTCTCTCTATTATCAAAGATTGGTGGTAGATAAGTGTGTTAGTCAAAGGAGAGAGGTTTAAATAGAAAGATGGGTTATATGATATGGTTTGATCAGCGATGGAGACTAAGGGATAAGGTGTAGGTTGTTGGAATTCAAGCGATGATGGGGATAAGGGATAGAGTCAGGTGGATGTTAGGTGGCTATTGAATATGGTTTCGTTGGGAGAGGATCGAATGTGATGGGTTCTTCGACGGGTTAGTTTGAGTCTTTAGAGGTTACATGTGATGGTTAGGGTTTAGGATTGGATCCCTTGACCATCGATTGAGATGAGGAGAGGATAAAGGAAGTTGGTTAGTCGAAGGGAGGAAGGTGGAAGGAGTTGGACGTAGGAGGAAATGGGTGGCCAGCATTGCAGATGGTGGTGTAGGTGGGGCGAGAGGTTGAAGATGGTTAATAGCCACTACTGGATCATCCCAGTTCCAATGGTGGGGGGGGGGGGAACATGTGCCTTACACGTGAAGTGGAAGAGACTAAGGGAAGGAATAACATTGGTCGTTGTATCAATCTTGATCCAACGACCAAGGATGGAGGTACTAGGTGACGAAAGGGAGTTGACCAAGGTGGAGCGGGTCTAACCGGATGTTTGACATGGATGAATCAGTGTATGCCATGTGGATATTTGATCAGTGACTATGCACGAAAAATTAAGAAAATTAAATAAGAAATAAGAAATGACCTCAAATGCAAAAATGAATGAAATGAAAAATGTAGATATAAATGCACCATGTAATGTTCATGAAGGACTCAAATGTGACTGAAATCAACTATGCAAGATATGAACTTTTGTTGATATTTTATGTATATAAAATTAACTTTTTTAGTTTTATAGTTTTTATTTGATTTTTGATAGATGAATAGTGTTTGTTAAAATCAAACACGATGTGAAATGATGTAATGGACACAGGTGCATTTTTTGGTTTTTTATGAGTGAGTTAATTTCAGAATAAATTAGGGAAGTGAAATATATAAAAGTGAATTAGGTCAGTGAGCTCAAGTTAGAGTTTATTTTTTATTGCGTTTTTGATATTTTTTTTATTTTTATTTTTATGTCATTAGTTAAAACATGAAACAAACTGAAGATATGAAAAAGAAATAAATCAAAAAGAGTTAAATATGTACATGAAATAATAAGTCAAAAATCAGTTAATATTTACAACATGCAGTTAGGTCCCAAAACCCAATTTTTACAAATGAAATCTGATTCTTTTGGATGTGTTTTTTCTTTTTAGATAATTGAGTGTGCATTATTTCAAAGTGAGTAGGTTAAAATTGGACACTGTATGAGAGATATATGATAATTTACATCTTTTTATTCTGAAATTCGGGTTTAGGTTCATTTCAAATATATACAAGTTGGTAATTTTTTTGGGTTTTTCATTGATTAATGTTAGTGATATGTACACAAAGGACTAGTTTTGTGTCAATTGGAGTTTGGATGAATTAACTAAAAATGGTTGAAGTTAAGTGTTTACATATTATTGTGAATGCAAAATGAAATGTTAATTTATACAAATTATTTACAAGTGCAGGATTGTTAAATTTGAGATATAAGCAACTTAATGCACCTAATTACTCGCGATGAAGCTAAATTTTCAACTAATTAGGGTGTTGAATCACATATTCATCAACTCCATATACTTAAACCTTGCCCCTACCCAATCAACAAAAAATAAAGAGGTGAAATGATATTGGGTTCCATACCAAGATCTTGAGCAAAAGGTGAAAATGAAGCTTTTTTCTGACCTTTGGATTAATAGTTTAACGGAACTCCTATGAGAATTAGGGTTCTAAAATTGACATTCTCCAAGTTCTACATATTATTGTAACGGTTTGACTCAGAAGTCGTCTTTGATTTATCCTCCTCCCAAAGAATACCCCGTGAACATTGAACAATCATCTCTTGTATGTGATGGTTGTTAGCTCTCCCCATTTGAAATGAGGGATGTGGAGAGGAGAGACAGAATGGGATGTCTATTCCATAGGGCTAGGGTCTCTTATATAGGGAGAATACCCTAGAGAGTACAAGAGTAAAAATACATAAATACCCCTAAGGGGTTACAGAACCCAAAGAGTTAAAGGTTACGGAACCTGAAGGGTTAAGGGTTACGGAACCCGAAAGGTTACAAATATAATTGTAATATAATAATTCTAACACTCCCCTTCAAGTTGGAGCATATCTGCCGATCATGCCCAACTTGGATACTAAGTACATTAGGCACTTCCTTGGAAGAGCCTTTATGAGGATGTCTGCAAGTTGAAGTTCAGTAGAGATGTGTGGAGTGCTGATTCGTCCTTCTTGTACTGCATCACAAATAAAATGGCAATCAAGTTCAATGTGTTTTGTCCTCTCATGGAAAACTGAAATGGTGGCGATATATGTGGCAGACTTGTTGCTGCAGTTTAAGGGTACAGGAGTAGCGACTGACATGCCAAGTTCTGTTAGGAAAGAAATAAGCCATGTGATTTCACATGTGGCCTGAGCCATTGCCCTGTATTCTGCTTCCGCACTAGATCTGGATACCACTGTCTACTTCTTGCTTCGCCAAGTGACAAGGTTATCCCGAACAAACATGGTGTATCCTGTAGTGGATCGGCAGTCCTCAGGAGAGATAACATAGTCAGAATCTGTATAGGCGGAGATATTAGTGTGTCCATTCACCCCATAGAAAAGTCCACATTCGGGAGATTCCTTCAAATATCGAAGTATCAAAAGAACATACTGCCAGTGACTGTAAAGAGGCTTCTCCATATATTGATTGGCTCTGCTCACAGCATATGATATATCTGGCCTCGTAGCAGTGAGATAGAGTAATTTTCCCACTAAGCTTCTGTATCGTGTTGCATCCTCAAATGCTTGATCAGTAGATGCTGAATATTTTCTCACTTCTGTAGGGATGCCAGATGGCTTGAATCCAAGAAGTCCTGCCTCAATCAGAATATCGAGGCAATACTTTCTCTGTTAAAAATGAAGCCCCTCTGTAGTGCGTATTACTTCGATACCAAGAAAATAAGGAAGTTGGCCGAGATCTTTCGTGATAAAGACCTTCCTAAGGAAGGCCTTGGTCTCCTGAATATCTCTACATCATCTCCTGTGATAACCATATCATTAACATAGACAACAAGGATGATAGTGCCAGTAGACCGTCGTCTAACAAAGACAGAGTAGTCAGATGTTGTCCTCTAAAAACCAAGTGTGTTGATCTTCGTAGTGAGCCTGTCAAACCATGCCCTTGGGATCTGCTTCAGGTCATAAATGGCCTTGTGTAGTCGACATACATGCTCCCCCTCGACTGCATACCCCGGTGGTTCCATCATGTAGACCTCCTCCTCAAGATCACCATAAAGAAAGGCATTCTTCACATCAAGTTGATAAATGGGCCAAGCCTTATTGGCAGCAACAGAAAGAATGGTACGTATCGACCCCATTCTGGCAACAGGAGAGAAGGTATCAAAATAATCAGCTCCAAATATTTGTGTAAAACCTTTTGCAACAAGTCTGGCTTTCACCCCGTCAATAGAACCATCAGGTGACTTTTTGGTCGTGAAGACCCATCGACATGCCACAGGGCGAACTCCCGGGGGGCACGGCATAAGATCCCACGTACCCTGGGAGGTAAGTGCATCCATCTCCTCATCCATGGGCTGTCGCCAACCTTGATCTTGCATTGCACTGAAATGATCGCTTGGAACGGTAATAGCATTAAGAGCATATGCAAATCTCTTGTCACAGCTAGATAAACCATCTATAGAAGTAAAATGTGATATGGGGTGATACGTATAGTTCCTTTTTTTCTTGTGTAGAGCTATAGGAAGTTCCCCAGGTACATCTGGGATAGCAGTGGTGGGAGCACTTGAAGTGGTCATATCATCCTACATAAAAGGGACGGGCAAAGGTACAGACACTGGTGTAGGAGGTATAGAGATATGCTGGCGAGTAAAGACGATTGGTTGAGGAGGGAGGTCCATAGGAATGCCACATACAGTCTGTATGAAATAACTTGTTTGCTTAAAGAAAGTGACATCAACAGATACATAGTATCGACATCCAATAGGATCATAGCAGTGATAGACTTTCTGGGTACGAGAGTACCCAAGAAAGACGCATTTGATGGCACGAGAGGATAATTTGTCAGCTGCATGAAAGTTATGATCAAAGGCAATACAACCAAAGATTCGCAGAGGTATGGAAAAGGAGACTCGGTAGGATAAAGTAAGGAAAATGGAGTTGCCCCTTTAAGAACTGATGAAGGAACACGGTTGATGAGATACACTACAGTAAGGATAGCATCTCCCGAATATTGTTTAGGAATATTCATTTGACTAAGAAGAGATCTGAAAACATTTAGCAAGTGTCGAGTTTCCTATCAGCTATACCATTATGTTGAGAGGTATATGGACATGATGTTTGGCGAACAGTTCCCTGAGATGCAAAGAAAGAGGTCAAGTCATGTTGGGTTAACTCGAGAGCATTGTCGGTACGAATGATCTTAACAATGGTAGAAAAGTAAGTTTTAATATATAAAAGAAATTTCTGACAATCTGATTAATCTCCGAACGCTCCTTTCTTAGATAGAACCAAGAAGATCGACTATAATCATCAACGAAAACTATAAAGTAGCGATGACCACTTAATGTGCGGATCGGACAAGGTCCCCAATCATCATAGTGAAAAAGATGAAAAGTAACAGTACTACGAGACTCAGTATGAACAGGAAACGAAGTTCTATGGTGTTTCCCGAACTCACATGCCTTGCACTGAAAGGGCTTCAGAGCAGAGAGTTCAGGAAACATCATGGAGATGGCCTTGGCAGAGGGATGTCCAAGGCGTCGATGCCATAGGAGCGGATCTTCAGAGATAGATGCATCACCAACAAAATTGGAGTCTGAGGGTATGTCAAGGTAATATAGTTCGTTGTTCTCATGACCCCCACCAAAAATCTGCCTCGTCTGAATGTCCTGAAAATAACAACAAGACTCATCAAATATCACACGACAATGAAGCTCAACACAAAGCTTGTGAAATGACAACAAGCTAAGAGGAAAATCGGGAGCACAGTGAACCCCCGAAAGTCGGAGTTTGGAAGAGAATTCCATTGTTCCGACACTAGTAATCAGTGATTGAGTCCCATTAGCAACTCGAACTGACTTCATAGAGGTAGATGGTATGGAAGAGGTGAGCAGACTACCTTCCAGTGAGATGAGTAGAGGCGCCGGAATCAATAATCCAAGCTGGAGTAGAAGTGATAGCAGAGTTGGCTATGGTACCTGAAGAAGTGGCTAGAGCAGCAGTTGTAGTGTTACTAGTGGTGGTAGGCCCTGGAGTCTAAAGGATCTTCATTAGGTGGGAGTAATATGCATCATTAAGATGAACAGTCTTGCCACTGTAGGTAGGCAATGCTTCTTCTACATCATAGGCATCCTCATAAGCATTATTGGCGTGATAAGAAGGTACGCCAAACTTCTACCAGCATCGTTCAGCCGGGTGGTTATACCTACCACAGTGAGTGCATGGGGCATTAGAGTCTCACCCACGACTACGACCAAAGTCACGGCCTCGTCCAGATTCCCATCCATGGCCACGACTTGGATCGCGACCACGTCCTCCTCGCAAGCTGTATATGCCTCCTCGCCCAGATGAGGCGATGTGTGCAAAGTTTTCTGTTAAAGGTAAGACAAGGTCGGGCAGCAGATGTCTCGAGCTCCTCAAGTCGGCCAAAGATGTCCTTCTTTGTTGACAGTGTGTCTGATATAAGAAATTGTTCCTTCGCTGCATGGTACCTAGAATGTAGGACATCAAGGAAGCGGTATACCTGCCAGTCAGAACGCTCTTGTATATGTTTGGTGCAACATGAGGGCTGTAATATTGCAAGCTCCTCATACAGACTGGATAGATGCCTGTAGTACTCGATGAGGGTGGAATCACCCTGAGATGCCGACCAGATTCGCATGTAAATATCTGCAAGTCATGACTTTGTCTTCTTTTGGGAGTATGTTTGCTCGAGATCCTCCCACATTTCCTTGGCCGTATTTTTGTAAAGAATATTTGAGGCAATATGAGCCTCAACACTGTTGGTCATCCAGTTGATAACCAAATAGTTATCAGTTTGCCAGTTTTCGTACTCTTTGTCCTTTTCATCTAAAGGATCTTTAGTCAAAATGTAAAGTTTCCTCTGACCACCAATGAATACCATAAAAGATCGAGACCAGAGCACGTAATTTTCTATGCCCTTGAGTTTGATAGTAGTGCCTTGTGCAATAATATTTGTGGCCAAGGGCTTTGTCTCGGTAGAAGAAGACGCCATGGTGGTCTTAAAATAGAAAGACGATCCTGTGATCAACTAAGGATGCATATAAGAGATAAAAAAAGCCCTAAAACTCACGTTTGCCCTTGACAAAGGGCTGAAAACCCCCAATGGACAGCATATCTGGATTTTGGAAGCGATCCGTGATGAGTTTTGGATCTCCAAAGAGTCCTACGGTACCCATGGAGGGTAGCTGTGGGGCTGAAGACCTTCGTAGGAGAACCTAAAAGAGCCGCCTAGCACTAGCGGGAGGGTTGCTACTAGAGGCGATTGGAGGGCCTTGCGCAGGGCCCTAATTCAAGGAAGAGGGAACGCACAGGCTTTGGCGAGGCTTGAAGGTGGTGGTGGGGATTTTAGATCAGAACCCCGGTGTAGGACTGTTACTCTGATACCATGTGAAGAGGAGAGACAGAATGGGATGTCTATTCCATAGGGCTAGGGTCTCTTATATAGAGAGAAAACCCTAGAGAGTACAAGAGTAAAAATACATAAATACCTTTGAGGGGTTATGGAACCCGAAGAGTTAAAGGTTACGGAACCCGAAGTGTTAAGGGTTATGAAACCCGAAAGGTTACAAATATAATTGTAATATAATAATTCTAACAAGGGACTATCATGCAAACCTCTCCTTTGATAACTTGTCCTTAGGGAATCAAATATTTCGTTCTAAGTTCAAGTACGTGCTAGTTCACAATGAATATGGAGGGACAAGTCTAGAAGAATGAGAAAAGAGCTAGAGTTTGTTCGGTGGAGTCACATCTCCTGTAAATCTTGCCCAGTTTAGCCAAGTTTCTATTAAGATATGCTAGCTATATCAAGCTAAGCTTGGACATTGTGATCAAAATGTACTTGGAAATTGGATTCTTTTTAGTATGAATTGTTGTTGCTATGCATTGATCTTTTTGTGCTCCGACAGATATAGAATCTTTTTCTTGTCCATGTTTTGGGGCCTTAGAAAAATTGTGCTAACAGACCATTCCTCATCCGAAGCTTTATTTCAACATGTGCTTTGGTCATTAAATGTCCATGCTACTGGTAAAGAAGGTCACACAGTCTTCCAACATTTCATCTGAGTTGAGCAAAGTGCATAGTGTTAGAGTATAGATTAATTCCCTATTCAAGATTCATACTCAAAATGAGGTAACCAAGTTAGATAAAGAGTTGAAGTCTGAACACTATTACGCGGAACTCGAAGAATTAAGTCCAGAACCATAAGCTTCTAAAATCCTATTTCTCGAAGAAGTTTCTATGAAACTTAAGTGGATTAAGGCATAGTCTAGACCACTCTTGGTTTCTACTTGCAATTAGGCTCAGAACCCAAGGTGTTTTCACTAATGCATATGAATGAAATGTTGAATGAAGTGCAAATGCATGAGATGCAAACATTTTTGCCTTTTTTTGAAGAGTTTTACTCATGTTATTCGCATTGTATAAGTTTCCCAGGTTTTACAAGAACTACATTCATCCCATGTTAGTTTTATATACATAAAGTACAGTACCATATAGTACAATATAATGAAGAGTATGTACACAAATGCAACTCATCCCTCCCCATACTTAGTGTATGCTAAGTATAGAAGGATGAAAAAGAAGAACGAAGTGGGGTTGAAGTCTCCCCACCTCTCATTCTAAGTATAGAAGGGAGAAAAAATGAGGCAGTTGAGGGTAAGGAGAGAAATTATGAGTATACAAAAGGGGGCATCGGACACCCTATAATTAGGCCTTGGACTAAGTATAGAAGAAGTCTAAAGGGATTGATGGTATCAAAGAATAATGTATATAGTTTAGGGGTTAGTGCACTCATGAGGATTCTGAGATGTGCGGTGTGCACGTGCAAGGCATCATGCGGAGCATGTTGGTGATGAATCCATAATTAACCATCTTTATTCTTTTATTTTAGCCAAATTCATTAGCAAAACAACTATAAATATGTATTAAAATCAATAAATTATCATTAACCATGAGTTTGTTAATAATTCATAATTAACATTCTTTCTAAACAAAATAAAAGAATAAAGAATAAAAGAAAAAGGAAAGAAATAAAGAAGGTTGTAATTATGTAAAGTACAGACTGATCCGAACACCAAGAGAATGTCAAATATTGGCCTAATGGACAAGGAATAAAGTAGGGATGATAGGGTCTCTATTTATTCATAAAATCCAAAGAAAAAATTTTGTTGATATTATTTTATTATTTGTTTATTCTGTAAATATATATATCACTGTTCATTCCGTATAAACCTTGTACTATTTTATTCATCAATAAAAAAATCAAAATAATTTATTTACTTATAAAACTTGTAAATAAAAAATGTTCTAAACAATAAAATAAATTTCATAATTAAATTGTATGCAATTGTACAATACCTATACATGTTTGTATGTATGTGTATATATATACTTATGTACTTATTTATTGATTGATTCTTTTTCTTGTGTATGTATTGTATATATTGTATTTTAAACACTTGAATATATTCTGAATAATTAATTAAAATTAAAATTAAATTCATAGATTATAGAATAAACTAAAAATAAAGTCAACTCTTCATTATATAATAGTGTCAAATGTATATATGTTGTACATAATATTAATTTACTAACTCCTATTTTTAACTTGTGAAAATCTAATATAAATGTTTTTATGTACCTTAAATTATGCTAAAAATAAATAAAATAAAAATACAATGTATTTATGTAAAAATAATAAAATAAAAATATATATTATATTGTACATATACATACAAATATATTTTGTATATAGTGTTACATATAGTTTATTAAAATTATTAAAAATCACAAAAAAGATTTAAAAAATAAATAACATTCTTTATTTTGGTTACTTTTTATTTTAAAATCATTTACTATTTTTATCTGATTTTTCTTTTCTTTTCCATTTCCTTTTTCCTTATTAGTCATCCCGAGTTTGTTGACCCGGCTCAACCTTTCCCCTCCTAAGTCTGGGACCCGAGTGACTCTTCCCGGACCTGATTTCTCCCATTTCTTCTCCTTGGGTCTGATTAGCTTTTGCATCGATTTGTGTGCCCGAATGTTCACCTTGGAATTGTGATCTTTGCAGCTACCTAGGTTGCACCAGGTCTTCCTCGATTCCCATGAATCTTCTTGATTCTTCTAGGAACCTGGGAGCATCCCTATAAAGAATCTCGTCCATCTTCATCGTGCCCTAGTTCGCTCAATGCCTATTCTTTCTCCACATGCATATCTAGGGTAGTGATTGGACCCATATGGATCCTTTTGGAGCTCGAATTGGTGCCTGTTTGAGCAGACTCACTTCATGTCCTGAGACCTTTGTTGCGACCAACCTCCTTGCCCTTCCACAGCCTGGTCAAGGCAATTGCCCTATCGGCCATCTCGCCTTGACCTCTCCTTCTCATCTCTGATCATCAAGTAGACTTCTGCCTTTTCTTTTTTACGTTCTTTTCGATTTTATCTTCATCGTCATTGTCTGTCGTCACTGCTCTGATCCACTTGTCAGATCTCCATCTCCCACATCCATCTGCATTGATTGACTCTTCACATCATCCCTCATCTTCCAGCAGAACATGATCATCTTTAGACCCGATCTTCATATCAGATTTAGGGTTAGACCTCCTTCTTCCATCCTCATCGGAGGTCGACCACCCATTCACCATCGCTTCTTTGCTTTTCATCTCCAAATAACACCGACCGAATCTACGTCTTTGAGTCTCGCATCCCTTTGTAGGTTCAGGTGCACACGTGGAGCTCGATTAGAGACTCAACTTCAGTGATGGAGTTACTCCAGGCATCTTTAGCTCAGATCTTCATCCAACCTTCCTTTGAGCCATCTGAGGGCCTAGTTTGACATAGAACCATCATGGCAAGTTGTTTGACCCCTTAAGTGACCACTCTGAGCTCTGTAGTGCCAGGTTTCATTGATTGAAGCTCAACCGGTGTCACCTTCTTCCAGTTCTTCCATATCATCCCAGCATCATTGGTTGGAGCAGCCCTTTCCCCAGATCTAATTAGGACTTCATTTTCACACCCAAATTTGGGTGGTTCGATCAGATCTTTGTCAGATATGACACACACATCATTCCTTTTCATCTGACCGTCAGATCCGCGCCTCCAGGTCATCAGAGTCCTACACCAGCATACGTTAAGCACCGTTAGATCTTTTCAAAGCCACATGCCATACATCGTTGTCGGGTTATATTGCATCTTTTTCCATGCTCATTCTTTTATTTTTTTAGTACAATAAGTGTATGTTTCTCATATTTTCTATTTAGTATGTACAACCCGCACGTGTATTCATGTTCACATGTATTTGTGGGTTATTTGCATGTTTTCCCTATGCTTTTATATGTTAATGAAATATTTGAAGTGTTTGGATATTTGCATTTATACCCCTGTGTGCCTGAATCACGTAAAAAACACATTTTAGTTGGAACATTTGCATCTTTTGCCCTGCGCTTTCATTTTGTGTTACTATTTAGGCCTAAAATCTAAAATAACTATATTGAGATCATTTGTTTCTTATTTTTTTGTTCTTTTATTAGTTGAAATAAATATCAAATTAAGTCTAAAAATTCCATAAAAATTCTCTTTAGTGATTGCTAGTGTTTTCTTTGAGCACTAATTTTTGTTTGGTGATTTCTTTTATTTACTGTTATTAAAATTTCAAAAACAGTACAAAAACACCATGCTTGTCTTAGAAAGTTCATAAAATTTTGAAAAATGATTTAAAAATTTCAAAAATAATAGGTTAGGTTTGTTTGCAGTTATTTGTTTTTCTATCCAATTTTTACTTTGCAAAACCCTAAAAACACCATAAAAATCATATAAAATCTTTCTAAAATCCAAAAATTGTGTTCTTAGTCTATGTTTCTAGATATTTAAATATGATTTTTGCCAAAAATATATTCCAAGAGTTTTGAGTATGTTTAATATTTGAACATTACTCCTAGTTGTGCATTGTTTTCTTTATTCATTATTTTTAATCATTTTGAAAATCCTAAAACATCTAAAAAACCCTAAAATTTACAAAAATAGTATAAAATTATCAAAAACCCAAAAATATTCTTACTTGATTTCTCTAACTATTTTTACTATATTTGGAAAATCCAAAAAGATGGCTTGTGTACCGTGTTTACATTTTCTTTAGTTGTCTTTATTTGAAAATTTAAAAACATAATAAAATTGCAAAATTAAAAATCATTAAATTTTCAAAATCAAAAAATATTAAAATTATAAAAATTTAAAACCCATAAAAAATGAAAAGACAAAAATTCACAAAAAACCAAGAATAGTGTGTTTTGACTTCTTTCTTTTCTTGGATTTGTCATTGAATTGATTTGCCCTCATTTTAATAACAGTCGCCTCCATGTGTTTGACCTTGATCTATACCAAGTTAATAAAAGTAGCTTAGACCATTTGATTTACTTGCTTGATTTATTTTGTGGTTAAATAAACTTTCTCGACTTCTAGCCGGGTTTCTAGGGTGACAACGACGCGCTTAATTTCATAACTTAACCCTGGTCATCCGTCTCATCATCAGAAATGGTGTCATTGTTGGGGAGGAATAGAGAGGGAATTTAGGTGGTCTTTGCCTCATATTCTTTGTGTTTATATATATTTATGTTTCATTTGCATCATATTTCTGTTATAATTGTGATATTGTTATTATTGAGGAGTGATCGCTCGGATTGAGTATCGCAGGTCGAGAGAGTCATCTATACAGCGATTGCAGGACCCATTGTGGTGGGCATAGAGGAGGCTCCAAGATCGGACCTTCGTTATTCATATGAGATTACTATCTCTTTCTCTTCTCATTTAGCTTCTTGCCCACATTAATGTCTCGTTGCATTGCTTGTTTATTTTCTGCTTTATTTTCTTTCATTTTTTTATTTACACTTCTCATACGATTATCTTAAACATCTTTTGTTTCAACTTTGTTATGATGGCTCATGGAGTGAGGGAGATTACCATAGGAGAGCTGACACACACGAGCGAAGCGAATGCCAGGCATTCTACACGGATCGGTAGGAGAGAGAGCAGCCTAGGAGGAGCAGAAGATTATCTTTTTAGATTTATTTTTTAGTCATTTTATTCCATTTTTGTAATGAATTTGTAATTAATTTTTGGCACTTCACCTTTTTTTTATTTTCTTGGCCATTATATACCTTAGATTACGAGGTTTGTTTCGCCAAGTGTTAGTACACTTGGGGGACCTCACCGGATTTTGGTTTTCTTCACCTTTATTTTTATTAGTTTTCTCACATTTTTTGTGTGCTTGAGACTCTAAACTTAGGTTTCTATTGAAGGATATTAAGTATCCTCTAGCGCATCACGGAAGCGTGTCGATCGCATCATATGCAATCGGAGCAACTAGTCACACTAGTCGCTAGATGCGGCGGAAATTAAAAAAAAATTTAAATCTAAAGATGAAACCACATGATCACGAGAACACTTCTCGGATCGTTTCATCAAAGCACAAAGTATAAGGAATACCTCTTGAAGCGTGGTTGCGATCGTGAGATCCCAAAGTAGAGATCCTCCTGTCTCAAGTCCGATCCACGAAGAACGCACTCGCGGGCACGATGATGAGTCGCGTCCGTCTCGCAATCCTCGATGAAGATACAAACAATGGATCCCCTGATTTCGTCAAACGAAATCCGTCGTCTTCCTTTAGAGTAAGAAACTCCAAAGAAGAAGGAGATCCTCGAGTCGTCGAAGAAGAAGCCGAGAGTATCTTCTTTCTCAACACAAGATGGATGGCCATCTTTCGGAGGAGAGAAAGAGAGAGGGCGAGAATATGAGAGAGAGAGAGAGAGTTCTAACCTTGTACAACTCTTAATGATGTACCTTGGAAGCTACCCTAGCCTTCCTTTTATATCAGTTTAGGATCCAATGGATCTCAATCCGTGGGACACATAGATCCAACGGCTAAGCTTGGTCTATGTAAGATCAATGGCTATAATTATTGTTGGTTAAAACCAACAACATTTACTTATGATTAAATTAAATATATGTTGCAAAATTATCAACACATTTTTAATTTAACATAAATAAGTTAGTTGAGAGGTTAATCATCATAATAAAATGGAGATAATATTGCCTACTAATGGTGGCTTTATTTCTCCTTTTTATTATATTACATTATCTCTCAATTATCACAAAAATATCGACCTAATTAATTCCAAATTAATTTGTGAATATTTCAATCATGCCATTGAAAATTATGTGAATCAAATTCACATCCCAAACTAATTTGTAAATGACATTTCCAGTTAATTAACAAATGTGTATCCAATCCACATTTAATAATTAACAAATGTTATTTACTAAATTTCTCTCTCTTGTATATTATAAATCATATTTATAGTAATCAAATATTATGGATAATAATATCCACATTCTCTTGATAATTAAATCCCATTTAATTATCTTGGATAATCATTCTCACAATATGTATCATATTCATATTAAGCTTGATAATTAAATCTACTTTAATCATCAAGTTCTACTTGCTTGGATATAAATTTCATCAAATGAATTATTCTCGAACCCTTTCAAGAATAATGTGCTTTCTCCGCAGATACTTGGAGATAAGGACAGGGTGATTGTATTATTCCACGTATAGTGACTTGGATGTTGAGATCTGGTCTCAAATCCAGATCGTACGAACCTCCCACAAATGCTTGATTAAATTAAGACCGCAAATCTAATCTTCTCATTGAATCTGAATCTCATTCAGACCAATGTCCAACACTTGGACTAAGATCAGATTGCTTCTCTACTGGAAGGAGTCACTAAAATCCAGACCTGTTTCATCACTCCCTCTGAATGGAAGCATCATGGATATACAATCGTTTATGATCACATCACCCTCAGGTATTCCCAATACCTGTACATCCTGCATACTGGAAGACCCATGATCAACCCGAAGATCAAGATCATTTTACACTGCCTTCTTCAGGGTTTGATCACTAAGTTTCTCATTTGATCATTGGGATTTTGGTATCGATCATATACTTTCCAAAAGCATATATCATACCTAGGTCATGATCATATACTTTCCAAAAGTATATATCAAACCTACAAATTCAGTCAAGCTTCCAAAGTGAGACGACCGTGCACGGAATTTGATTCTTCGCAATATCTCATGAGTGAGCTCATGTCTTCCGGTTCAGTAATGAACCTGAATGATCCCTTTGAGAGATCGTATTACTCATATGCCCTTATATGCACACCAGCGCGCCGGTGTACAGACCTTGGTTAGGTCATCAACCTATTGGTCTGCCAAATGTACATACTCAGACATATAGCAATACATATGTCTCCGGTAAGAGGATGCGTGCCTATGCTGTGACAGCATTCAACATAGGACTTAGGTTATCTCGATCTCGTTAAGTCAACCCATTGACCTAACTAATCTGACACCTCCGAATCTCTATTCTTATGCAGAGGACCTGCATCAAGAGGTCGGTCAGATATCAACCTATGTGAGAAAGGATTGCCATCTCCTACTCAGGCTGGAGATCATCTCTTAACAATCATTTGAGGGTGCTTGATGAGTTCTCAATCTAACTCTTTAGATATTCATCCATGCACCAGCCTCTATGATTCAATAATTGAATCAACAACTGTATGATCATTAAGATAGCCATGGTACATAACCCTAATTGTACAGAGGGACCTATTATGAAAATTATTTATTCTTCATTTCAGATCAGGGAATGATATTTGCAATAACATTTATTGCATAATGGCTCGTCGTGGGCTCACATGTCCAACATCTATTTGGTTGAGACAGGTAGTGATTAGGTATACAACCTTAATAGAATATTTGTTGCTATAGACATGTTAAGACTTAGTCAAAATAACTAATGCTTCATGATAATTAAAGTTTCTGTTTAGGATGTTCTCGCCTTTACATTCATATAGCATAGTTTTAATTTATGCGTGGATCATATTTCATGTAGACTATTGGATCAACCCTAAACCCTAAACCCTAATCGTTAGACGTGTTTCTATTTGAAAAATACCCAAAAAAGTGATAACCAGATAAAATTGGGACTACAAGTTTTCACTCGAACCTAAAACCAAATGTAAAGATACCATTCAATGTTTTGGGGAGAGTAACTCCCTCCTAGTTTGCAAATAGCCTCCAGATAGAGTGGGGCATGTACACTTAAGGAATAGAGCCCAAATCCCTGGACTTGTGCCCTAAGCGCTTGGATTTTGACTCTCGGATCTTGTTATCGATGCAAGCACTTGCCTTAGATGTTAGTAGAAGTAGTTGTGTGGATAAGACGGTGAATTTCCTTAGAACCGTTTCCAAGCTCTTACGAGGATAGTTCTCTGTGTGGGGGATTCATTGACTTATTCAAGGTATACTCTAGGAGACTATACCTGTAAGCTTGTTAATAAAATTGTTCTATCACAAACCTCTAAAATTTGAAAAGATTAATGACCGAGCTTCGTAATCATCATTGCACCGAGTTGGTGAATTTTGAGGTTTGTTTTCTGATCCATTGTTGTTCAGTCCACATCTAATCTTGACTTCTCTCTACATCACGATGATGGGCAGGCGATCTCTTAGGCTACCTCTGGTGGCACCTCTTTGATTGAGCACGGATCTACCCTTTTTAATAGTGTCTAATTGACGATTTCGTTGCAGTCAGATAAATTCGGTTCGATCAAAAATTAACCGCACGAATCAAATAATCAATGAATGAATGTACTCATGGTTTTATGTTTGTTTAACCTAGACAAGCCCCAAGGTCGACTCAAGTAGGCAAAGGAACAACTCAAGATCAGATTAGATGAATTAGATCGTTGTTTTCCAAGTGGATTTTTTTAATTTTTTTATGTAATAAAAAAATGCATATGCACCGATGCGGATGAACTAGGTTATTAAGAAAATCAACAACTTAGCCAAAATTAATTTGAATGTGAAATTAGACCAAATTGAACAAGTTATATTTTTCCTGTAAACCAAATCCAATGATGAATGCAAATGTATTTTTTGGAATTTTTGGATTTAAGATGCACAAATGAAAAATGCAAACTTTTTTGAGATTTTTATGAAATTTTTCATGCAAATGATATGCAAAAATTATGAAATTTTATTGGAAGTTAAATATGATGAAATGAAGCTACATTAATTTTTTTAGAATTTTTTGACACTTTGTGATGTTTTTATGAATTTTTTATTGAAATTAGAGCAAATGTGAGATTTAATTCCTAATTAATCCACAAGATCCAATTATCTAGGGATCTATTTATCTCAAATAGATATTTTAACAAGGAATCCGGGAGTGTTGAGATTTCTCAAAAAGAATCTTCGTGGATTTAACTAAAATCGTTTACCTAAATCACTAAAGATTTTATTTTATGCACAAGACAAATCCTAATTGGACGAAATTTGGACTGTAATTAAAGTACACTTAGAGGCATCATTCACAATTATTTCACAATTTATGGAGCAATTAATGAATATGTGTGCATTTCAGAGCTTAAATGGGTAAAATATCACTGATTTTCAATCTCTTATTTTTAATAAATAATTTGATGCTCACAAAAATGCAAATAAATACCCACAAGATAAAGAATTAGTTGCTCTACAAAATGATATTTTTAATTGAAATAAATGATGCAAGATGGTTGTTCAAATCAGCGCTCAAAGTCAGGGGTGTCTTTGCAATTACAACAATTGAAATTGAATGAAAAGAAATGTGTTAATGAGCACTTCTGCAAAGTAAGGAACTTAGAGGACAAAGACTGCAATTTGACAAAAAGAATAAAACATAAAGAAAGGATAATCAACCTTCTTTCTTACGCTAGGGTAAGTTTGGAGGGCGGCAGAGGTGTGGGAGACACTCTCGGCAGGCGGTGCAAATAGCGGCGTGCCTGTGGAGGCAGCGCGCGGCTGCGCAGTGGCAGGTGGAGCGCGTATGTGTAGAGGAGGGCCCACCGCTCGGTGGAGAGGGGGCGGCTTTGCGCGAGATGGCGCTGGCTGGGTACGCACTGGAGCTTCACGATGAGGGAAGGTGGCAGATGACAGGAGACCAAGGGGTACAGCGTGTCGAGCGGGCGGTGCATCGTAGATGCTCGTGACGGAGCGGAAGCCTGGAGCGGGGGTGCAATCGACGGTGGTTGGGCGAGGACGCGGGCAGGAGGAGTGTGGGGCTGCGCCAGGCACGTATGACCACGGCTGAAGGCAGCGGGGCTGGGGGGAGATGGCTGTCGCGACTGGGACGGTTGGCAATGCGGTTTGGAGCATCACAGGGGGAGTGCGGCCCTGGGGCAGTGGTGCGCTGAGGTGAGCGCCAGAGGCGTGGGCCACAAAGGAGGCGGTCTGGAGGGGCGGTACTGGCGGTGAGGGTGGCTACAATGAGAGGGTTGTCATGAACGGCCGGAGGCAGCCTGACTGTTCCTGTTCTTTTTTTTCTTTTATATATTTTTTTATATTTTTTGTAAATAGGGAATAAAAATGCAATAAGAATGCGATGAAGTGATGGTATATGATGTAGGATAATGATGGTGTGCTGATGCAATGAAGGTAGATGATATATAAAAATAGTAACTGTGTATGATGGTAGTGGTGTGGATGATGAAAATAATTTCGTTGTGATGATGTTTAGTGAACAACAAGGGAAAGAATTTGTTAGATAATGAAAATTGACAAAGTGAAGATAGAGAATAATTACTTGTGAGAATCGCCGAATTTGGAGGTGCAATGTTGCACTGCTCCCGTCGTGGCCTCAAGAAGGATGGCGGAATCCTTCGAAGCTGAGCGAGTCCGATTGAAATCTCACGACACGACAATGGTGATGCCGTGGATCTCTCCTGAAAGTTTGTCGTCGCTCACCTTGTCTCCTTTAACAGTCACGTGTAGGTTGAAGGGGCTCGACCTCTCTTCTCTCGAATCGACGAATGATGAGAAATGGAGGGGACGAGAATATAAAGAGGAGGGGGATCTAGAAAAGAGGTGGAGAATATGGAGGGATGGTGGAGGAAGTGGTGAGTTGGAGTGGGGAATAAGAAAAGAAGAAGTAAAAGGGAGAGAAAAAATAATAAAAATATAATATACTATAAGTAAAATAAGTAGGATACTAAAAGTAATAATAATTAAAATAGTAATAACAAAATAATAATAAAATCCAAAAATAATAATAATAAAAATAAATCTGAAAATAAAAAAATGGAGGTGACATGTGGTGGCTCCAGGAGCTGCCACATGTCGCTCTTAGAAAATTCAAAAATTAAATGTAAAGAAAAATCAAAAAGAAATAACAAAAGGGATTAAATCAAAAAGTGGTCAACACGAAAGTTGCTCGTCTCAAGGAGATATATAACTTTTGTGAAGGGCTAAAAATCAAATGAAATCATTTGTATAAAATGTATTTTTGGGTGGTACCTTATAGGTATAAAATACCACATTTTTGTCTTTTGTATTTTTTATCATTTGAAAATAAGAGAAAAATTAAAATAAAGTTAGAAAAAATATGAAAGAAATATTTACAACTTAATCTGATTTGTTGGATTTTTAATAAAAGGATAAAATGAAGGGCATTTTGGTCAATATGTACAGTATTTAAAAGGGGCCCAAAACCCTAATTTTGCATACGAGCTCCTATTTTAATGAAATTAATATTGTTTTGAAGGTCTCTGAATGTATATTACTTTAAAATTGAGTAGACCTAAACCAGACATTGTATGAGAGAGAGATATGTGTTTTAAGGCTCCTAGCTTCAAACTTGGATTGGGGTTTTATTGGTCAATTTTAGACGTTAGTATTTTTCTGATATTTTTTTAATTAGTGTTAGTAATATAGACACTATGGAGTTGACTTTATTGGATTTGGAGTTAGTATAAAATATATACAAATAGGTGAAATATGGTGAATATACAGGTGAATGTTTACAAGTGAATTGGGCTTCTTATTTTATGCAAATATGAATGCTAAAATGTAGATATTACTTATGCATGAATGAATGCTAATTATGCGATATAAGTGGAAATATGCATCTAATTACTCAAAAACAAAGCTTTATTTTCAACTTTTAGAGTGATGAATCATGGATTCATCAACCCCCTATACTTAAACCTTGCTCGTCCCCGAGCAACTAAAATGAAATGCAAGAGTGAAATGATTTTGGGTTTCATACCAAGGTTATGAACAAAAGGTGAAAATGGAGCTTGAATCGACCTTTGGATTACTTATGTGGAGGAACCTTATTGGGATCTGAACTTATGACCTAACAGACTTCAAGTTCCACAAGTCTTCTATTCAAGACTCCTCAATAGCTAGGTCATTCTGATGACTATGATTCTTACATGTACTGTGTAAGTGTAAAATAGATCTCCACATCAGAAATAGCTAAGAAGCAGCCTCCTCTAACAAGGTAACTCTAATTCCCCGGTCTAGTAACTCTTTCCTCGAGGAGCGGGGTATTCCCTTCTAAGTTCAAGTGTGACCTGCTCAAGAGGAGGAGGTGGAGAAAAGAATGGGCGGTAGCCAATGTAGCTACCTATCTCAGGATGCCTGACCAGTGTAGCCAAGTCATCCAGCTGCAAACTTCTTGCTAATATACATACACCGATATGTATTTTTTTAATTTTTTTATCTAGCATGTCTACTTTTTTGGAGTTCTTGCATTTTTTCTTTTTTTTTTCTTCTTCCTTTTTTTTGATATATATACAAGGTGCAACATGAACATCAGGAGTTTTTCCTCTTGATCCAGTAGACTATCCCTCTTTTGAAGCATTATTGCAACCCACAACATCCCGTCCTCAGACGTCAACACCACTAGATTAGGTTGAGATGCACTACTATTGGTCGTGTTTTTCTCGAGGACGGAAATTTTAATGATAAATAAGTCATTGTTGTTATCCCCAAAAATCTCGTGATAAAAAACATTTTTTTTAATTTCTTTTTGCTACTTATTAACCTGTATAGCGGACAGGGTTGAAATCGGGGAGGCTACAATTCCCGAGGGTTATTCAATTAATCAGAAGCTAATTAAGGGAAAACAGGAATCTTAAAGGACAACTATCCTCAGTTATTGTGGTTTTTTATCTTTTTAATTTTTTAATTTTTTATTTCTATTTTTTTATTTTCACTTTTTTGTGATTTTGATTTAGCAATTTTTTAAATAACACGAAGTAATATTAACAAGATCGAAAATATGCACACCAACTCTTTTTGTAATTTTTCAATTAATCAAAAATATTCAAAAAAACAAAGAAAATATTTTTGGGTTTTAAAAGTTTTCAAATATTTTTTAGAATTTTTGTGGAATTTTTAGATATTTTTTTTCTAAAAATTAAACAATGAGAAAAATCGAAAATGTGCACAGCCGGGAGTAATTAGTAACTTAAAAATATTTTAATTGCCCAACAGGAAAATATCTACAAACAGGAACTGAAATGACAATTTTTGGATTTTTGTAGAATGTTTTATGATTTTTATAAGATTTTTTAATGTTTTTCAATTTTTGTGATTTTATAAAGAATCAATGCTTGAAATTTGATCAGAAATTAAATGAAAATAAAATAAAACTACCCTAATTTTTTTGGAATTTTTAGAGATAATATTTGAATTTTTATGAATTTTTGAATTTCAGGAAGACAAAATGACACTTTTTTTATTTTTTAAAAATATCAAATGAAATCAAAATACAATGAAAAATTTATGTTAAGAAAATAATCACATCAGGAGCATAGCATAATTTTTGTATGATTTTTAGATCACAAGTATCATTTATTTCATTCAAATAGAGCACGCAAGTTTTTGTTATGCAGTTCAGGGACTAAAATGTAAATAAGTTCTATCTTTGCATCAAATAAATAATAAAAATAAATCACAAGAGAGAATGCGTAATTTTACCACTATATCACGTGCTTGGCATGTGCTTGCGGCTGGTAGGGGTTTATTCGCAATTTATGGAAGTTCCAAGGCTGAAGATGCATATTTTCCAAGTAAAATATTGCCCTAGATCTGCTTCGTTTCAATCACCAAGGGGATGGCACAGCCGTCTCCTCCCTTCCTTCCTCTGGAGGCACGGGTGGCGCCGCCTCTCGCGGGTGGGTACGCAGGGCGTCGGTGAAGACAAGACGGCGAGGACGGTTTGTGATGTAGTGGCGATCTGGAGTTGATGGAGTGGCGGCGGCGGACTGAGGGCCACGCGTGTAGTGAAATCGCAGAGGGGGCGGGGTTCTCTCGGTGGAGGTCGTGAAGGAGGCGGCGGTGCCCAGCACGGGAGGACGTCGATGCTGGTACGGCGCCGGACTAGGCAGGGAGGAGCTGGTGTGATCGGGCGGAGTGCGCCTCCCTCGTGCGACGGCGATGGGCGAGCGCTTGGGGGACGGCCTGCCCTTTTTTGTTTTTCATTTGTTTTATTATTTTTTTATTTTTATTTTAAACAGTGAATAAAAAGAACATTTAAATTTTTTTTGTAAATCCAAAAAATAATAATTAAGAAAAAATTAGGATAAATTTTTTTATTTTTTTTGTTTTTTAATGATCCTGCAAAACCAACGTTAGAGAAAAACGAAACAAAATGGTTTTTTTATTTATTTACAAATCAGAAAATGATCGGGGATCCGTAGAAAAATAGAAGAATCGAATTCGATCTGCGGCCACCGTACACGGCCAGAGTCGAGAGATCGTGGACGATAGATTTAGAACGCATGGAGATCGAGAAAGTGAGATGAAAAATCGAGTCGGGGCGGAATAATTCGTGGCGGATTCTAAGATCTAAATAAACAAAAAAATGACAATGAGATAAAAATGCGAGAAATAAACTATGATTAACCTAGATAAAAGTACGAAGAAAAATGTGGATCTCACCTTAGGAACGGAAAAAGGACCGTGATCGCGTCGACAAGGCTGACTCGCTGTCACCGGAAGGCTTGGAGACTAGGCAACTTTCTCGGCGAAATTTTCTCTCGAATATTGGGCTCCTCTCTCTAATGATTGATCAAGTTGAAATGAGGGAGAATGAGCCATATAAATAGAGTAGAGAGAATGAAATTTGATTTTTGAATCTTTTTGGATAAAGAGATAAGAGATGAAAATTGAAATGAATTTTTGATTTTTTTTGTTGAAGAGATAAGGGAGATGACATGAGATAAAGTAAAAGAGATAAAACTATTTATAAAATTATCTTTTTTTTTTTGAATTTTCGTCACTTTATTTGTTTGAAATAAAAAATGTAATTTTTTTATTTTTTTATGATGGTTAATTAAAAATAGCAACTATATACATATACTATATACATATATGACATTATATACAAGGGTAAATGAGGAAATTATCTCTTTTTTGTCAAAATAATTAGTAAGAATAATTTACAAATATATACAAATACAATATTTACAAAATACATGGGAAAATTGTACAAACCATCCCGAAAATTATGAAATCACAGTCATTTTAAAGATAATTTACTTGTAACTCAAAAAATTATGAAATCACAGTCATTTTAAAGATAATTTAATTTAGAATCCAATGGAAGTGAGATTGGTTCAATTTGAGTTCATATGGAGCCAGAATTGATTTTCCAATTAGAGCTTAGTGGCTTTTTCCAAGTGTGGTTGCTTTTATTCTGTACATGATTTAATTGTGCAACTATTTTTATTAATTAGGACACATTTTTATTTACAACTTTAGTTTTGAAAGTTATTTGATTTGAGGTCAATTAAGGCACAAATAAATTAGTGTTAGTTTTGTACATATATACACAAAACACAATTTTTTTTGGATTTTTTTGCTTAAGGACCATATCTCCCCCTAATTTTATTTCTGGTAGATCAGGTCAAGTCTTGACCTTCTCTCGAGGTTTGGGTCAGCCTGTATACAGTCTTCCTCCTTTTTTATTTTCTTTTCTTTATTTTTCCTTTCTTTCTTTCTTTCTTTATTTATTTTAGGTTAAAATTAGTAGGAAGTGTACAATATTTACACAGAGATGCAAGTTAGTAAGAATATGGAGTTAGTGTTGTATGCAGGTGTTTTATAAGGGATTTTAAGCTAAAATAAATGAATAAAGATGACGAATCGCAGATTCATCAACTACCCTCTAATGAATCCATGATTCATTAACTTTTCTGTCACATTTTGTCTTAAAACCCTTAACAAATACATGTAAATATACATTAATTTTCATCTTTTATCAAAATATCATTCATAAATAAAAATGCACTTTTAAGCATCAAAAATATGTAAATAAATAAAGAATAAAGAAAAGAAAATAAGGCAGATTGTAAATATGTATATATGTACAATATGAATTATAAATAAAAATACAGCTGCAAGGTATATTTATATAACCTAACTCCTGAGACCAAGTCAGCATGGATTGGTCGACAAACCAATAAGTTGGGGGAGATAAGGAAAGAAAAACATAAAAATAAATTAAGATACACTTCACACACTTTTCACTATTTATCAAATAAATACCAAAACTTCATTGATTTTTAATTAATTCATATGTTCATATTTTTCACCAAACTCTTTTCTAATTATTTCTAAAAATGTATAAAAAATATAAAAATAAGTTAAAAATATTCTCCCGTCTATATGCCAAGAGATCCTACTTTTAAATTGTCAAATTCTCAACTTCCAAACCTCATAACTTCTTCATACAAATTCCAAATTCACTCTACTCACCTTTAAAGTTCATAAAATAATATTTTCTAATTAATAGAGGTGGTTTCATTGAATTTGGAGTCCATTTGCAAAAAGTCAGTTTTGGGACCTAATGACAAAGGGGATTCTGGGCTATTTATTTTATTTAGAACCCATTATTTATAGTTTTATCAATCTTATAATTTCAAATTATTTTCATGTTCTTGTAAGTTAACCTTGATTTAGTTCAGGTTTTTTAGAGCTTATTTATTATTTTAATTAAATCAAAAACACTAAATTTTAGATGAAATTGAACTGTACAACTCATTCTTGTATTTATTAATATTTGTGAATTAATTTATTAAAATTCCTAAGAATTCACATAGACTTTATTTATTATTCAAACAATTAAGAAAATATAAAATTAATATGTAATTATTTATTTATTAAATTAAAAATCCAAAACCTATTTATCTATACTTACTTATTAATATAATATTTATATTTTGAAAATATTTATTATTTATAAAAAGTAATTATACTATAATTTAGAGAATTTAATTATTTACAATTTTCATTTTTACACTTATCTAAAATAATGATATTTACTATTTATTATATAATTTATACTATATTTTACACTCTGGCCAACCAGGTGCTGACACGCGTCAGCACCTGGTGCTTCTTCTCCAAGAAGCTGGTACAGCTTCTGCTCTATCCGGCCATGTTCACCTAATTTTCCCGCGTACTCCATAACCCCTTCATGTGATCTAATCCCTTGATCTTCTTACCCTAACAACCCTCGTACTCGCTAGCCCTTGGATTAACCTTGAAGCCCAAGTAAATTCATCCATAAATACCCCTAAAGTTGGCGGATTCTAACTAACTCTCCTATAACCACCCAGAACCCCAATTCCAATGGCCGAGCACCAACATCCTCACTTGATTTCAGACATCCAAGGAGGTGACAGATCCTCGTCTTAGGCCCGCGTGGAAGGAGGGTGATCGGAGGAGATTCCAAGGCGTTGAACGTCGCCTTGCATCGCCGCCGTGTGCGCGTGGAGCTCCGAGAAGCCGACCCATCAAGCGACGACCAGTAGTGGTTCTACACTCTGCTACCTCAGGATCATCTCTCATCTGGAGCAATTATAAGTCATCTGAGATCTTCATCTTCACGCAATTCGTAACCAAAGAAGACACAACAACCTTAGCATCGGTTCCAAGAGAAGCAAATCGTCATCTTCCTCAGCCTTTCTCCGACACTCTCTGCCACCTCCGACCGCGTTCACCCGTAGGCAAGCTCGAGGGGTGGAGGAGCCACCTCTCTGGCCCTACGGGAGGCCCAAGCGCCACTCCGGTCGAAGGCGAAAATTCAACGAAGAAGCCATCTCCGTCAGTTGCTCAACCACCTGAAGAACAACCAAGAACACCAGAGGTTACAGGCTGGCGACACGTGCCCTTGAGTGGACGCTTCAGATCGAACCGCACCTTCTAATCTCCACTGTCCAAGTCGAATCGGTAGGAGAATTGCAACATTAACCCCACTGACTTCCAGAAGTTCCAGACCGCTCCAAGTTTTCAAGAAATTACACTTAGGTCCCCGCGCGGGGACCTAAATGTAATCTTTCATATTTTCGTTACAGAACAGCCCCTGACAGAGGACTATTTTGCAGAACTTTTATACTTTTTCTTGCATTTCTACCCCTGAGTTGTAGGGGAACTTTGAACACTTTTTTGATGATATTTTTCATCATGTTTTCTAGGGTAGTTACGTAACTACCCTAGCGAGGTTTTTTCAGTAATTGTTGTGTTTTTGTCGCTGTATCACCATCTTTTGATTCGTTAAATATCATCTTCGTTTTGACTTTATTTTGATTCTTCTTCGAGCTCGTTGCTTGGTCGATTTACCTACTATATAATATCACCTATATTTCGCATATTTCTCACACATTATATTGTAGGTAAATTGTTTGAAAAAAACATCACTTTGAAAAAATTAAATAAAAATTGAAAAATATAAAACCAATTTCGAAAAGAGATAAAAATCACAAAAATATACTTTTCACTCAAAAATCAAAGTATCTCTATTCTGCCTCCTTCAGTTCGACCCAGGCACACTTACCTGGCTAAATAAAATAGTGTAAGGTTTTAAGTAGGAGAGAAGCCTATTAATTCACCTTCTCTTTCTCTCTCTCCTATTTTCAAACTGAATTTTGTTTGAGGTAACTCAGGTCTCTTTGCGGTTCTCTACACCGACAACGTAATCACTTAACCGCAACCGGATCCGAGTCGCATCACCCTCCCTAGAGGAGGATGGATGTTTCCACTCGTGTGCTACTCCAAGATAAAGGATTCTACCTACTCACCGCTCATCAATGAAGAGCTACGTGCATTGTGCTTGTCCAAGTTAGGTCGCTGTATAAAAGAATCATGCGTGTGCACGACATATTCTACTTAGACTAATCAAGATGACATGTGAACATAGACTTGCGGACTCAAAGAATTAAGTCACTTGACCTGAGAAATCTTAACTCCAGTTCCTATAAGGTTCCGCTGAAATTAGGTGGATTAAGGTCAAATCAGGTCCATCCTCAACATCTATTCATAACTTGGTTAAGAACCCACTAGCTTTTCACCTTGCATATCCAAGATATGCAGATGAGGTGCAGATGACATGCTATGAATGAAATGCAAGATTTTTTTTTGAAATGCATGGACGATATGCAAGAGTAAATAAGAAGACTTTATTTTCAACATTTTTGTTTTATTTTCTGGTATACAACAATTTTTATTATTTACAACAATTTTTAGTTGATACAATTTGTACATAATATACATAGTGTACAATAAATTTTTTTATTTACATCCTATTTTACAACAAATCTTACACGAGTATTATTTATAAGAATTTTACAAATTTTTTTCAATTTGTACCCATAATATATACAAAAGTACGTGAAAACACGTGAAAGTACGAGCTATGGGTAAAGTATATATGTAATATATACACGCCCCCTATACTTAGCGTGTGCTATGTCCTTAGAGCACGAAAAGCGAGGAAAAAGACATAGCTCGTGCTAAGCTTAGGAGAGATAAAATTACAAAAAGTATAATATCGCCCCACCCCTCTATACTTAGGCTTTGGCAGCCTAAGTGTACAAGAAGATCAAAAATGGGGTGGACGAGGGCAAGAGGGGAAATGGATGAGTATCTACATAGAAGGCATCGGTCCCCCCTATACTTAGGCTCTGGTCAGCCTAAGTATAAGACAGGAGTGGGTATGAGGACCGATGTGATCTGGAGGATGTACAGTGAATAGATGTGGGTCACTCTCCCCCCTATACTTAGGATCTGGTTATCCTAAGTACAACCATAAAACGAAATGAGATGAGCTGGGGCGAGTGATTCGAATCACTGGGGAGGGAGGGAGAGAAAGTATATAAAAGAAAGAGTGAGAATATACCAGGATTACGAAGGTTTGTGATGACCCTTCTTGCGGACGCGAGGAGGTGGATAATATACACATGTGTCGCTGTCAGAATCGTCCTCAGATGAATAATAGTGAGGTGTAGGGTTCGTCCAACGAGGGTCAACACACGGTTGCTTGCTAAGATAAAGCTTGAGAACAATTGAACTGAGCTTACTCATATAAATCACCTTATCCAGACCAGTTGACGACTCCTCAGAAAATTCCTTCTTCGATGTGTTGAAGGAAACTTTCTTAGTCGGTTTTCTAGAACATGAATCATTGAGAGGGAGATGAGAGCGACGGGCTTGAGAGGTTTGAGGGAACACCTCGAGGAATCAATTCTCGATTTACTCTCACTAGATTGCCGACTAGAAGAGGGAGCAACCGTGTTTTTATGTGGATTCAATTTTGTCTTGCTTGTTTCCTTTGAAGGATTGGAACGTGATGTGGTATTGACTATGGGTTCCTCATCAGACGAGTCACCGTATAGATTGTAATATTCCTGAAGGGTCAGCATATGGCTCGGGAAGGTGCTAGTGGTCTCAGTCAGCTTGGAATTATTGGGCTCTTATGTCAGATCATCAAAATGGTCAAGACAATCAACAAAGGTCATGTCCGACTTAATGATGGCTTCTGGTCTTGAGACCTCGTTAAAAGCTGTCACGGTGGTGGTGCAAGCAGTTGATGAAGTGGAGGTGTGGGGAGTCTCAGAACCAACGGTCGTCCGGATAGTCGGTCTCTCATGTATAGCATAGAGGTGGGACTCATCTACCTCTCGATGGCCACAACTATCAGCGGATGTGTGGGTGACCTTAGAGTAAAGTGTATCAAAGAATGGGTGAGGTCTGAGTGCTCCCAATGCAGAAAAATCGATCTCCTGAGACTCGTAATCTATAGTTGCCTTAGCCAAGGCTAAGAATGAATTCCCGAGAATAATCGGAGACTGGGTAAACTCTCCTGGGTGCTCGATGTCAAAGATCGTGAAGTCCACCTAGAGTAGAGTGATGAATCCACGATTCATCATCTCAATATCTTGATCTTAGCAAAATCCACGAGTAAATTCCCTAATAAATGTATATAAAATCAATAAATTAACAAAATGACTCTTGTAAATAAAATACATGAATTATTGTATATTAGATTGTACAAAATAAATTAACAATAAAAAGCCGCAAAATCAAAGGAGTTTTTCACATGTAAATAGCCCAAAACTTCATGTATTTTTAATAATTTCATTTCAACTCTTTTTTGGCTAATTCTTTCTCCAACATGTTCATATCAATGTATATAAAAATATAAAAATATAAAACAAAATTTACCTCAAACAAATGCTCCTAGATCCCAATGGGAAAAAGCTGTAAAGACCAACTTCCAAGCTAAATTCCTGCTCCGTATGAACTCCAAATTCACCAAACTGACTTTTAAAATTCAAGTTAGAAAATTATCTATCCAACGAAAGTGGTTTCATTAAAATCAGAGCTCATTTGCAAAAGTTCGGTTTTGGGACCTAGATGTACATTGTATACCTTATATATATTCATTCTTTCTTTAATTTTTATTATATCTTTCATAATTACTAAAAATACAAAAATATAATGATTGTGTTGTATTTTAATTATATTATTTTATAGTGTTTTTCTGTTGTAAATATCTCTTATTAAAAAGAAAAAAAAATACATATTAGAAAAGCAAACAAAAAATTGTACATGTTGTATGTATTCACTTGTAAATTCTCCATTTTTTCCCTCTTTATTTTTGTTGTATTTAAAGTAGCATACTTTATATCATTATTTATTTATTTTCTCATTCTCTACAATAACTTCCATTTTCCTCCACTAACCTCCAAGTCTTCTTTTAACCTCCATTCCACTCCATATTCTTCCACCAACCTCCCATTCAACTCCACCAATAATAAAACTTCTCATTCAACACCACCACTTCTCTAACTCCCATTATTCATCTCTTTATAATCATCTCCACATACACATTTTCCCCATCCACCATTCTTATAGAATAAGGAGAGAGCTTGGAGTGTTTTGTTGGTGACAGCGGCGAAGCATCGTCCTCAAGCGACGACCTCCTTCAGGTGAGATCCGCGGAGCTCCGCTTCGCGTCACGAGTTCCCCGTCGAGCTCGCATAGCTTCTCCGATTTTTATCTCGCCAATCGGGTCGAGGCAACAACAGGAGTTTAGCGTAGCTACTCCGCCAATACGGCGAAGAATAAGGTAAGTATTCCTTCGTATATATCTTGTTATTTTCGTTTATCTCACAGTTTTGTTTTTTTATTTTTTTACCACCATCATTTTATTCATCATCACCATCATCCACATCCATCATCCTCTTCACCTTCCCCTTTATATAAACATATTTTGTTTCCTGTTTAAGAAAATAAAAAAATTAAAAAAATTCAAAATAAAAAAAAATCACAAAAAAAATTAAAAAAATAAAAAAAAGAGGAACAGCTCCAGCGCAGCCCGCCCCCCTTCTTCCACGGGCAGGCGGCGCCGCCTGCAACAACCCCAGCCACCGCCTGCCGGCCAACGGTCCGCCACCGCCGTCTCGCCCTCCGCCGCGTCTCCTCCCGCGCGGGCAGCGGCAGCCAGCAGGCCCCGTGCGCAGCCGCACCGCCCTCCTCCTCCTCCTGCGGCAGCCCGTGCTTCACCGCCTCTCCGTGGCCTCGCGCCCGGCCGTGTCCCTCACCCCCGCCGCACGATCGCGCCCGCCACCGCCGTTGCCTTCGCCGGCCTCCTCGCCGTCTTCGCGCACCGCGCGAGCGGCGCCGCCGTCACCACCATGGTTGGGTTCACCATCGTGCCCTACCTGTGAAGAAGGTCCATTTTCATCATTTTTTATTGTAAATATTTCATATTTTTCCCTGCTAGTTTATGTAATTACAAAACTACCCCCGTGCACAGTTTGTGTTGTTTAGTTTAATTTCAGATTTGCACTGATACCCCTCTGTTTGGGCGTTAATTTGGACACCGATTTTACATCTTTTTACTCAATAAAAAAATCATTATGTAGAGCAACTCATCCTTTGTCATGTGATTGTTTCTTTGTATTTTTTGTGAGATATGGGTAATTAACTAAAATTGTTCAACTGAAATTTTGCATAGTTTACCCATTTTGGACTCTTAAAATTATATCTCGTATACGGTTGCTCTAAAAATTCCACGAAAAATATATGTGATGCCTTGAAGAGTGATAAACTTACAGTCCAAATTTCTTGTCCATTGGAGTTATCTTGTGCCTTAAATAAATTATAGAGTGGAAATGAGTAATTAAGTTGGGTTAATCCCTATACTTAAACTTTGCTAGTCCTCGAGCAAATAAAGAATGAATAAGTTGGGTTAATCCCTGACTGTGCATGTGAATATGAGACTTGATCCGTTCAAGAACTCTCGGTTTTAGAAATCCTAAAATTCTAAGCTGAACCAAGCTCTAGTCAAAAGGTATCCAATTTCCCTAATCATCAGACTCTCTTTGTATACATATATAGTAGGGATATGACTTTAAGTGTTGACCGCAGTTACAAGAATAGAGTCACAACGTCACCCAACGTTCCAGTCCAAGAGACTCTCCTAAGGACCCGATCCTCAACACTATTGAATAAATCATTTTTTGCATCCAATCCACCGTCTCTTTAGTTGTCAGACTTAAAAGTGTAGATGGAAGGCCAGTTGATGGAGGGCATAGGATTGTGTCATTTCTTCTCTCCCTCTCATTGGAACATGGATCCTCTCAAGTGCCTTATTACTCAACGCATTTTTTTGGTGTTGATCAGTGCGTCCGTCAAGAGAAGTAGGAGCCGTCTGCACTTTTTTTCCTGGGAGTACACCAGGGTGTGTCTTTTTTGAGTATCTATTATACCTACTACACCCAGACTTGTAGCATTTACGATGCAAAGCCCTTTTTTGGTGCAAGCCCGACTCCTGGTCCTAATAGCGGTGGTCCAAGTGGACACTTTTGAAATGGTTGGGAGCGCTCGCCTTTGGTGGAAGCTCTTTGATATTTGACTTTGTATGGAATGAGAGCTTTTCTTTGACATTTCATTGATTTGTAGTATTTTTGGCTAGCTCCACTGCTTTTACCAAGAGTTGGCTCACACTGATCAACACATTTTTTTATTTTATCACACCCTGGCACATAGGTAATTGTCAAGAGATAGTACAAGAACCATGTTCTCATACTGGCTAAAAATGCTAACACTCAGGTTTCATGAAGCCTTCATTGATTTTATCCCATCCTCGAGCATCATTAAATCAAGTCCAAACTCAAATCCCCCATCCCAGCTCCTCAGGTGAAATTTCAACTCATCTCATCATAACTGCAGTCGTGTATGTGAGGTTCTGATCATATTCTTAAGGTAGAGACTAAGCATGCAATATAGCACACAAATCTTTCAAACTAGGGAAATGTGAATAATTAAGTCCAAGACCCTAATGACTAAGGCTGGTTAACTCAAAATCTCAAGAGCTCATAAACCATGTGTTCTTGAACATCACTAGTCTTGTGTGAAAGTGAATTGTGTCAGGGATTAAACCAACTTATTAGTTAGTTTTTTAGTGTTTTTTTATGATTTTTTTAAGTTTTACAAAAAGTTTTTTTTTCAAAAAGTTTTTCTTTGACAAACAAGGGCAAAGAAATTTTTTTTGTTAGAAAAGTTTTGCTCTCTTTTTTTTCAAGAGTTTTTTTTGAAAGATAGGTAGATAAGAAAGGATTTTTTAAAAAAGAGGATTTTTTTTGAAAAGTGTTTTTTATCTCTTTTTTTGAAAAAATATAGATAAATAAGAAAGGACACATTTTTTTGAAAAATTTTTTTAGAGCAAATAAGAAAAGAGAACAAAAAACATTTTTTTTTGAAAAAGTTTTTTTTACCCACCCCATAATTATTGTATAATATATACAAAAATACGTGAAAGTACGAGCTATGGGTAAAGTATATATGTAATATATACACACCCCCCTATACTTAGCATGTGCTATGTCCTCATGGCACAAGAAGCGAGAAAAAGACATAGCTCGTGCTAAGCGTAGGATGGCTAAAATAATGAAGAGTATAGAAGTCGATCCGCCCCCCTATACTTAGGCTCTGGTCAGCCTAAGTGTAGAAGAAGAGCAAAAATGGGGCGGACGAGGTCAAGAAGAGAAATGGATGAGTAAATACACACGGCGGGCATCGGCTCCCCCTATACTTAGGCTCTTGGTAAGCCTAAGTATTGGACAAGAGTAAGTGTGAGAACCGATGTGATCTGGAGAATATGCAAAGAAGGGAGAATGTACAAGAGTGATTGAATCTTCTAAGATGTTGAATCTTGATGCTGTATCTCCATGATGAGTAATATGATGTATCTGCTCTGTGCTCGCTCTGCATGAAGTTGATGACCTCGACTTGGACTAACTGCTCTTTTGAATCAACAAAATGCTTCAACAGTTGTCCATTTACCACATGAGACTGTGCACCATCTGTGAGATCAGCTATCTCTACACTTCCATTCTCGTGCACTTTCTTAACCACAAAGGGTTCCGTCCATTTAGATTTGAGCTTCCCATGGAACATCTTCAACCTGGCATTGAACAACCATACCTTTTGTCCAGGGACAAAGTCTTTGCACCTAATGTGCTGATCATGCCATCTCTTTATTTTGTCCTTATAAATCAAACTGTTGTCAAATGCCCTATTTCGGATTTCCACGAGCTCGTTCAAGTTCAAGTCTCGACAAAGTTTCCCTAGGTGACAACTCCAATTAATCTTCTTAATTGCCCATTCAGATTTATGGATCAATTCTGCGGGCAAATGGCATGGCTTTCCATAGATCATTCTAAATGGTGAAGTACCTAGTGGTGTCTTGTAGGCTGTCCTATAGGCCCACAGAACTTGGTCCAAAAGCTGAGACCAGTTCTTCCTATCGGGACGAACCAATTTCTGCAAAATACTCTTCACCTCTCTGTTCGAAACCTCTGCCATGTCGTTGGACTGTGGGTGGTAAGGACTACTAACTCTATGCTCAAATCCATAGTCCTTAGCTAAAGATCTCATATCTCGATTCACAAAATGGCTACCCCCATCAGATACCAAAACTTTTGGCACCCCGAACCTAGCAATAATATGATCTCTCACAAACTTACAGACAGTCTTGCTGTCTGCGGTTCGGGTTGGGATAGCCTCCACCCACCTGGATAAATAGTCAACCGCCAACAATATGTACTCATGTCCTTGGCTGTTGGGAAAGGGACCCATAAAATCTATGCCCCATGCATCAAATACATCACAAATAATCATCGGTTGCATAGGCATCTCATCTCTCTGTCCAACTGTCCCTCCCATCCTTTGACAGATCGGGCACGACCGTACAAAATCAATGGCATCTCTAAACAAGGTCGGCCAATACAATCCACATTGAAGTACTTTGTGAGCGGTTCTCTTTCCCGAATGGTGTCCTCCAGCCTCAAGTGAATGAAAATATGTGAGGACACTCTGGTATTCCTCCTGAGGAATACACCTTCTCCAAACACAGTCCGGTCCTTCGAAGAAAAGGAAAGGATCGTCCCAGTGGTATCTCCTCGAATCCGACTTCAGTCGATCAATGCTGCTCCTAGTCCAACCATGGGGAACCTGCTTGGAGACAAGATAGTTCACCATGTTGGCATACCACGGGAGTGAGTCAATAACACAAATTGACTCATCTGGGAAGGTTTCTCTAATCCGCTCATGATCAGGAGAATCCTTAAGTTCAATCCGAGAAAGGTGATCAACCACAACATTCTTCACTCCAGGTTTATCCTTTATCTCCAAATCAAATTCTTGGAGGAGTAAAATCCACCTAAGAAGACACACCTTCGCATCCTTCTTTTCCATTAAATATCGAATGGCTGTGTGATCTGTATAAATTGTCACCTTAGAGCCCAAAATATATGATCTGAACTTCTTGAGGGCCCATACTACTGCGAGCATTTCCTTTTCAGTCACTGCGTAATTCTTCTGTGTAGGATCTAAAACTTTGCTCGCATAATGAATCGCAAACGGAATCCCCTCTCGCCGTTGTCCTAACACAGCTCCTATAGCAAAATCTGAAGCATCAGTCATGATCTCAAAGGGGAGAGACCAATCAGGAGCTTGTAGGATAGGCGAGGCACAAATCTTCCTCTTCAAGAGCTCAAAGGCCTCCAGACACCTGTGATCTACAATGAACTCTGTGTCTTTTCCTAAGAGCTCAGTCAGTGGGCGGGCGATCTTTGAAAAATCCTGAATGAATCTCCTATAGAATCCAACATGCCCTAAAAATGACCGCACTGACTTCACGTTGGTAGGTGGTTCGAGTTTCTTGATCACCTCCACCTTGGCAGGGTCAACCTCCATTCCCCTTTTGGAGATGACATGCCCCAACACGATACCCTCCGTCACCATAAAGTGACTCTTCTCCCAGGAGAGTACCAGATTCACCTCTCTACACCTCGTGAGGACTCGGTCCAAGTGCTCTAAACATGTATCAAAAGAATCACCATGGACCGAGAAGTCATCCATGAATACTTCCAGGAAATCTCCCACCATCTCGGCAAATATGGCTATCATGCACCGCTGAAATGTGCCCGGGGCATTGCAGAGCCCGAATGGCATGCGCCTGAAAGCATAAGTGTCGAATGGACATGTGAATGTGGTATTTTCCTGGTCCTCAGGGGCAATGGCCACCTGGTTGTAGCCTGAGTACCCGTCAAGAAAACATAAGAACTCTTTCCCTGCAAGTCTCTCCAAGATCTGATCAATAAAAGGCAAGGAAAAGTGATCTTTCTTGGTCGCGGCATTCAGGCGCCTGTAGTCAACACAGACACGCCACGACGTAGGTACTCGTGTCGTGATCTCTACCCCCTCCTCGTTGGTGACCATCTGAATTCCCGACTTCTTCGGGACAACATGAAGCGGGGCCACCCACTTGGAGTCAGAAATAGGGTATATAAACCCTGCTTTGTACCATTTCTCAATTTCTTTCTTCACTACTTCCCGTAGATTGGGGTTAAGTCTCCTTTGGAACTCACGGGAAGGTCTCACATTATCCTCAGTAAAAATGTGGTGCGAGCAGAGAGCAGGGTTGATGCCCACGAGATCCGACACTGTCCAGCCTATCGCTTTGCGGTTCCTCTCTAAGACTTGTAACAACCTAGACTCTTGTTCTAAAGTCAAGTCTGAGCTAATGATGACAGGATATCTCTTTGGGTCCCGCAAGAAAGGCATACTTAAGTGTAGGAGGTAGTGATTTCAGTTCTGGCAATGTGGTATCATCAAGCAGATCTGGCTGAACTGAATCTGAATCTGGTTCCGTGCTGCATGAAGGTGGGCTAAGCTGAGTAGTACTCGCCACCAAATCAGAAGTACCGGGAGTCGGATCGTCATAAGTATCCAAACAATCGGCAAAAGCCACGTCCGACTCATCATCTATGTCCCATGATTGTTCCGAAGAGGATGGAACTGACAGATCCGAATGGATCTCTAAGTCATCATGAGAATAGGTTGATGCATCTCTAGCAAGATCAGACAACACCTGGCAAACTGCATCATGCACCATATCCTCTCCAGATGAAAGGGTCTCGCTCTGTCCTGAAGGAATCTGTCCCCAAATCCCAACTGTGCTAATCAAACTGCAATCTGCCTCTGAAGATGAGTACTCTGTGCTACTCTCTGAATCGGGCCACTGACACTTGGTTTGCTTCATCTCAAGGTTCACCTCTCCGCCTGGAGAACAGAACTTCATCATTCCCATACCATAATCGAAAGCTGCGCCTGCGATCCTAAGGAAGGGCCGTCCGAGAATGATCTGAGATTCTCTCCAATGATTGGGGGTCTCCACATCCAAGACTGTGAAGTCAACCTGATAGTTCTTCCCCTCAATCGAGATAACTACGTTCTTCACTTCTCCCTTAGGTCTCTTCACTGATCGATCAACGAATTGGAGTAAGGCTCTAGATTTGCGAAGTGGTCTGAACTCCAATTTCTGATATAGTGCTAAGGGAAGTAAGTTGATTGAAGAACCGTTATCTAAGAGTGTGCGTGCAAACGCAATGTCGTCAATACGACTCTTCACATAATGAGCACCCATGTCTCTCTTTTTCTTTGGCAGAGTCTGATTCTTGAGACAATAGGTTGTGGCTACTGATAAGACATGTGTCTTTATATTTCGGTTATCTTTCTTCCTGCTAACCCTTCTAGGTGTGCATCTCACCTTAAGGTATTTTTGGAAGGCAGGATGGTTAGCCACATATTCATCAAATGGCACCTTAACTGTGATATTTTCTTTACAAAACCGTGCCATATCGGGGTCATCTTTTTGAATCTTTTTGATGCGCTTTCCTGCCGTAAGAGCACGGGGGAAAGGGATTGAAGCAAGGGAAATAGAGGATGAAGAATCTGAATCATGAACTGAAAGATCATTCTTTGCATTAACGGAAACAGAGTTATTCATACAAGAATCTTTTTGATGCAACATGGACTCAAAATCTAAACTATCTACTACAGGTTGTGGAATAGAAGCTGGAGTGGTATCCGCTACAACCGGAGATGCAAGGTCCTCCGTAGACTCAGAAGAATATCCATGCTGACGATGCTGCATACGTGCTCTCCTCCTCCTCTCGGCTCCCTGAGTGGAAATCCTCGAATGGTGCTGATGGGTCTCCAAAATATGATGCCTCTCCCCCTCGTCCTCTGAAGACTCCTCAGGTAGAGCTCCAGAGATGCCCCTCCTCATATCCCTCGCCCGGTCAGGTACGGTCACGGTCCTTCCGCTCCTGAGTGACATGTGGTTAGCCTCGTCTCACGAAAGAATCTCATGTTCATATCTAGGAGATGCTGAATAGTATACCTGACCAAGGTGCTGCTGAGAACTAGATCTGTTCAGGCTATTGGGGTTAGCCTGAACTTGGGCTGGGATAGAGGTAGAGGGTGCAGTCTGCTTGTCTCGCCATCTGGACAGGCGGTTGACATCCACCCGTAAGTCTTGAATCTCGTTCCTGTAGGAACGTAGCTCGTCGAGTATCTGCTGCTGAATATCCACGAGACTAGACGAAGAAGGAAGTGGATAAGACTGGGAAGAAGAACGGGAAGACTGGCCCTGCTGGCCAGAGTACTGCCTCTGCTGCTGCTGCTGGGGTTGCGGACCCTGCTGGCCCACCTGGTAATGGCCCTGTCGGCCATGCTGCTGGTACTGCTGCCTCTGCTGCTGGGATGGCTGGAATCCAGGGCTCTGCTGTGAAGGAGGTGGTGCGGAGGTGAATGCGGTGTTATGAAAGGTCGGGGGACGCTGATAGGACTGTCGGTCTCCCGTACTTCCCTGCCTGGCAGGGTCCTGAGTATACCATACTCCATTCACCTCCCAAGCCGGTGGAGGCTCCTCCTGGACTGTCTCTGCTACTGGAGGTGGCTGCTGGAAAGAGTGGGTGTAGGATTGGTCCTGCTCCCACGACTGGGGTTGCCCTGACACCAACTGCTCCTGAACATGGTGAACTCGGTATACGGGAGCAGAGGGTGCAGTCACGACAGGTATCTTTATCTTAGATACCTTCTCAGTCAACTCCTCCATCTGTTTTGGAAGTTTGGAGACACTCCGATCTAACTCATCAATCCTCCTGTCGATCCTCTCGACTATAGTAAGCTTGTCAGCAAGAAGTCCCATGATAGGGATCACGTCCTGAGAGAGATCAACTACAGCTGATTTTCCCCCTCCAAATGAGAGTGAACTGGGGGATGGTGTATAGGCCCTGCTGGCCATCTGTGAGCGGCTAGTTTCAGCCATCTGCTCGAATACCCTCCAGACGGTATCCACTCCTCGAGATGTATAGCTGCCTCCACAGGCAGCGCTCACTAAACCCTGCATCTCAAGGTTGAGACCAGTGAAGAAGGATTGGACCAAGATATTGTCATCTAATCCATGACAAGGACACTTCTGCAGGATGTCCTTGAATCTTTCCCAAGCATCACAGAAGGCTTCATGGGGTAACTGGGAAAAACTCGTAATTCGCGTCCTCATCATGTTAGTTCTACTCAATGGGTAGAACTTCTTTAGGAATAGGTCCTTGAACTGGGCATAAGTGGTGATGATGATTCCAAGATTCTTCACCCAGTAATCGGCTTTTCCACCCAAGGCAAATGGAAGGGCTTTGAGCCTAATATAATCCTGGCTAACATTATTACGTTTGAGGTTAGCACAGATGAGCTCAAAGTCCCTTAGGAATGCATATGGCTCCTCAGAAGCATTCCCATCAAAATGTGGCAGCAGGTTCAGAAAGTGCGGCTTCAACTCAAAGTCAACAGTGGGTTCAACCGGACTCAAGTAGTTATGAATTTGATATTGTCCGGGGTTGTATGCCGCATCCATTGGTAGTTGGACCCCAACATTTAACTGTCCTAACTGAGCTCTCAGTAATGCTTTTCACTGCTCAGATGCAGCTAATCTGGCAAGTATCATTTTCATTGGGTCTTCATTGTTCTCTTCTTCCTCTTCTTTCTTCTTTGGAGGCATTTTACTTGTGTCTTCTATATGGCCTGAATCAGCAATGTGTTCTTGATTAGAAGAGGATTTATGAATCAAGATATTCTCATTGAGGCGAAGGTCTTCCTCGGTGAGGTGGGAAGAGAGAAAGGGAATGGTTTGAGAGTAACCATCCCGAGAGTGGGTGATCCTGGGCTCAAGAGGGTCATGAGTCCAGGTTGGTCCATGTTGCGCATGGACCTGTGAAGACATACTTCTTGGAGGGTTCAACGGGAAATTCGCAAGGTCCGAATAATTATCCCCCCAATCAGTCATCTTCGATGTCAAAAGAACCGATTAGAACACGATATTTCAATGAGGTGCTAGTTCTACGGTGCACGCAAATGTGCGGAGTAAACTCACACAATACAAACGCAATTCAAACCCTCAATTTCACCAACTCAACACGTGAAGGCCGTAAGAGTTCGGCCGAATTATCTTGTCAATTTTAGTTGGTGAGAATACAATCTTGGAAAGATTAACGAGCTGTTAGGTGCTCGTATTTTCCTACAGACTGACCCGGTTCTTACGACTAGTTTGGCCTACTTTCAGCCAGTATAGGAGTATGTACAAGCCGAAGCCCGTTCCTTGAGGACTAAAGCGCCCTCTAAACCTCCCACTCTGCTAAGGAAGTCCGGACCGTATAAATACGGCTACCCGTATTCCTCACTGAAAAGTAGCTAATTGCCTGAAAATAAAGAACCAGTAGTAAGTAAGAAATCCAGACTTGGCTCTATCCTAGGGTCGTCTCTCTCTCTCTCTTGCAATTAAAACAAACAATGAGGGCTTTATGCACCCGAGAACAAGGGTTCTTTTTATTCCAATTAGTTAGATCGACCTGCTCAATTCAGTCTCAATTTTAGAGTTAGGTTACCACTTGAAATTTATGTGAACACACAAGCACGTCTACCGTTCAGTCCCAATTTACTTTTAACCTTAAGTTATAAAACAAGAGGGGAATCGGAAATCAGAATGCAAACGAGAAACTATGATGCATGCTCAGTAGAAGCTATACTTACAGTGAATCCCATCACTCTTCATGCGTTATGCAGAACATAATTTGTAAATATTACACTAAATGCATGCAGATCGAGAAAACCGCACCTAAACAGTATACTATTAGCGGGGAAGAATTGATTGAATTTGAGCTAAGTAGTACGTGTCTATGTGCGGCTCATTATGAATCTTATAAGATATGTGAATCTTCTAAGATATGTGTGGCCTAACTTACGATGGGCACAAACAAATTTGATTCTAAGCTACCGTGTGCCTAATCCTTAGTTTCGCCACTCAAGTCGAGCCCCACCCTCACCGGAGAGTTAAACAGGTCTCGACACACCACAAATAAAGTCCAAGTCTTTTTTACACACATGAGCTCTCAAACAAGAGCCGCTATAAAGGAGCAACTAGCTAAATAATTACAACAATTTACAAAAATTCTCTCGAAGATAAATAAATTCTCCAAGCTCTTCAGCAGTCGGCGCGCGTCGCGTCCGTCGACCTCCGATGCACTCCAAGTCCACCGGGCCCTCGCAAGGAAAAAGAGATTTATATTAGAGAGATAAAAACAAAATATATACAAAAATATTGAAGAGAAATAATGATAGAAAATGGATTAACTACAAAGTGGCTCGGGGGTCAGACTACCCGAGTAAGTGAAATCTAAATCCAAAATTTTAAACTAATCCCTAAGCCGTTTGCCTCCCCGGCAACGGCTCCATCTGACGAGTCGCTAAATACGTTGTTTAATTTGGTCACGTTGTAATACGTATACTTAGCGATTAATGTATAAGTTTAAGAATTAGTATGTTTTATTTTTAAAATCCCAAATAAATGTCCATAAAATCAATAAATTAACAAAATGACTCTTGTAAATAAACACACTAATTAATGTATATTATATTGTACAAAATAATTTAACAATAAAAAAAAAAGAAGCCATAAAAATAAAGGAGTTTTTCACATGTAAATAGCCCAAAACTTTATGTATTTTTAATAATTTCATATCAACTCCTATTTGGCTAATTCTTTCTCCAACATGTTCATATCAATGTATATAAAAATACAAAAATACAAAACAAATTTTACCTCAAATAAATACTCCTAGATCCCAATGGGAAAAAGCCGTAAAGACCAACTTCCAAGCTAAATTCCCGCTCCGTATGAACTCCAAATTCACCAAACTCACTTTTAAAGTTCAAGTTAGAAAATTACCTATCCAACGGAAGTAGTTTCATTAAAATCGGAGCTCATTTGCAAAAGTTGGGTTTTGGGACCTAGATGTACATTGTATACCTTGTATATATTCATTCTTTCTTTAATTTTTATTATATCTTTCATAATTGCTAAAAATACAAAAATATCATGATTGTGTTGTATTTTAATTATATTATTTTATTGTATTTTTCCATTGTAAATATCTCTTATTAAAAAGACAAAAAATACAAATTAGAAAAGTAAACAAAAATTGTACACGGTGTTTTGTCTTCTTTTGTAAATTCTCCAGTATTTGTCTTCTCTCTTTATTTTATTGTATTTAAAGTAACCAACTCTATTTATCTATTTATTTATTATTTAAATTCCATTCTCTACAATAACCACCCATTCAACTCCATTATTCCACCATTTTTTCCCAACTTCCCATTCAACTCCATTAATAATACAACTTCCCATTCAACTCCACCACTTTAATAACCTCTCATTCCATTATCTTTATATACATGTCATTCTCCTCATTTTTGCCTTGGATCCATCTTTATGTGAGGAGAGCCCAGTTCCCAAAGTTGAATCGGTGACAGCGACGCAACTGCAGTCGAGCGACGACGGCCCTCTCTCCGGTGTGATCTGTTGGCTTTTTGGCCAACATCGCAGCCGCACCTAATTAATCCACGTTATCAACTTAATCAGAGTGCAAATTATCTCAAGTAGGTATTTAGATGTAGAATCCAGGAGACTTGAAATTTTGCGAAAATGATGTATGTGGATTTATTTAAAAATCAAATACTAAATTCACTCTAAAATTTATTTTAGGCACAAGACATCTTGGATGAAATTTGGACAGTACGTTAAACACTCTTCAAGGCATTACATATAATTTTTATGAAATTTTTAGAGCAACTGTGTGTGAGATCTAAATTTAAGAGTTCAGATTGGGTAAAATATCAAGAATTTCAGTTACACAATTTTCATTAATTACCCAAATGTCATAAAAATACAAGAAAATAGTCAGATGGTAGAAAATTAGTTGCTCAACACAATGCCATTTTTCATTGAATGAAAAGATGAATAAACAAGGTCTAAATTAAGTGCGAACATAGGGATGTTTTTGCAAATACAGAAACTAATAATACAAAGCAACTTATGTACAGGGACTGAATTGTAATTACGGAAACTTAAAATAAATAACGTGCAATTTTTACATAAAAAATAATAAACAAATGGACCTTTCTTCTTCTTCTTCCTCTGGACGGCTAGGGTGGAGGATGAACCCAACTGGCTGGGTGGTGGGCGGCGGCGGTGAGGGCTAAGCGGAGCCGCCGCCCGCACGTGGCGACGGCGAGGAGGTCGCGACGCGGCCGCACGACCGGGCTGAAGGCGGTGGAGAGGCGTGGGGACGGCGGATCGACTTCTACACTTAGGCTGTCCAGAGCCAAAGTATAGGGGGGGCGGATCGACTTCTATTCTGTTTATTATTTTAGCCATCCTACGCTTAGCACGAGCTATGTCTTTTTCTCGCTTCTTGTGCCATGAGGACATTGCACATGCTAAGTATAAGGGGGCGTGTATATATTACATATATACTTTACCCATAGCTCGTACTTTTACGTATTTTTGTATATATTATACAATAATTATGGGGTGGGTAAAAAAAACTTTTTTCTAAAAAAAACTCTTTTTCCTTATTTGCTAAAAAAACTTTTCAAAAAAATCCTCTTTAAAAAAAACAAAACAAACTTTTTCAAAAAAAAAGTCTTTTCTTATTTACCTATCTTTTTCAAAAAAAAAACTTGAAACAAAAAACTTGAAAGAAATGATAAAAAAGAAAAAAAACTAACTAATAAGTTGGTTTAACCCCTGACACATTCACTTTCACACAAGACTAGTGATGTTCAAGAACACTTGGTTTATGAGCTCTTCAGATTTTGTGTTAACCAGCCTTACTCATTAGGGTCCTTGACTTAATTATTCACATTTCCCTAGTTTGAAAGATTTGTGTGCTATATTGCATGCTTAGTCTCTACCTTAAAGAATATGATCAGCACCTCACATACACGACTGCAGTTATGATGAGATGAGTTGAAATTTCACCTGAGGAGCTGGGATGGGAGATTTGAGTTTGGACTTGATTTAATGATGCTCGAGGATGGGATAAAATCAATGAAGGCTTCATGAAACCTGAGTGTCAGCATCTTTAGCCAGTATGAGAACATGGTTCTTGTACTATCTCTTGACATTTACCTATGTGCCAGGATGTGATAAAATAAAAAAATGTTGATCAGTGTGCGCCAACTCTTGGTAAAAGCAGTGGAGCTAGCCAAAAATACTACAAATAAATGAAATGTCAAAGAAAAGCTCTCATTCCATACAAAGTCAATTATCAAAAGAGCTTCCACCAAAGGCGAGCGCTCCCAACCATTTCAAAGTGTCCACTTGGACCACCGCTATTAGGACCAGGAGTCGGGCTTGCACCAAAAAAGGGCTCTGCATCGTAAATGCTACAAGTCTGGGTGTAGAAGGTATAATAGATACTCAAAAAAGACACACCCCGATGTACTCCCAGGAAAACAAGTGCAGACGACTCCAACTTCACTTGACGGACACACTGATCAACACCAAAAAAATGCGTTGAGTAATAAGGCAATCGAGAGGATCCTTGTTCCAATGAGAGGGAGAGAAGAAATGACACAATCCTATGCCCTCCATCAACTGGCCTTCCATCTACACTTTTAAGTCTGACAACTAAAGAGACGGTGGATTGGATGCAAGAAATGATTTATTCCCTAGTGTTGAGGATCGGGTCCTTAGGAGAATCTCTTTGACTGGAACCTTGGGTGACGTTGTGACTCTACTCTTGTAACTGCGGTCAACACTTAAAGTCATATCCCTACTATATATGTATACAAAGAGAGTCTGATGATTAGGGAAATTGGATACCTTTTTACTAGAGCTTGGTTCAGCTTCAAAATTTTAGGATCTCTAAAAAACTGAGAGTTCTTGAACGGATCAAGTCTTGTATTCACATGCACAGTCAGGGGTAAATCCAACTTATTCATTCTTTATTTGCTCGAGGACTAGCAAAGTTTAAGTATAGGGGGGTGATGAATCCACGATTCATCATCTCAATATCTTGATCTTAGCAAAATCCACGAGTAAATTCCCTAATAAATGTATATAAAATCAATAAATTAACAAAATGACTCTTGTAAATAAAATACATGAATTATTGTATATTAGATTGTACAAAATAAATTAACAATAAAAAGCCGCAAAATCAAAGGAGTTTTTCACATGTAAATAGCCCAAAACTTCATGTATTTTTAATAATTTCATTTCAACTCCTTTTTGGCTAATTCTTTCTCCAACATGTTCATATCAATGTATATAAAAATACAAAAATATAAAACAAAATTTACCTCAAACAAATGCTCCTAGATCCCAATGGGAAAAAGCCGTAAAGACCAACTTCCAAGCTAAATTCCCGCTCCGTATGAACTCCAAATTCACCAAACTCACTTTTAAAATTCAAGTTAGAAAATTATCTATCCAACGGAAGTGGTTTCATTAAAATCGGAGCTCATTTGCAAAAGTTGGGTTTTGGGACCTAGATGTACATTGTATACCTTGTATATATTCATTCTTTCTTTAATTTTTATTATATCTTCCATAATTACTAAAAATACAAAAATATCATGATTGTGTTGTATTTTAATTATATTATTTTATAGTATTTTTCTGTTGTAAATATCTCTTATTAAAAAGAAAAAAAATACATATTAGAAAAGCAAACAAAAAATGTACATGTTGTAGGTATTCACTTGTAAATTCACCATTTTTTCCTCTTTATTTTTGTTGTATTTAAAGTAACATACTTTATATCATTATTTATTTATTTTCTCATTCTCTACAATAACTTCCATTTTCCTCCATTAACCTCCAAGTCTTCTTTCAACCTCCATTCCACTCCATATTCTTCCACCAACCTCCCATTCAACTCCACCAATAATAAAACTTCTCATTCAACACCACCACTTCTCTAACTCCCATTATTCATCTCTTTATAATTATCTCCACATACACATTTTTTCCTCATCCACCATTCTTATAGAATAAGGAGAGAGCTTGGAGTGTTTTGTTGGTGACAACGGTGAAGCATCGTCCTCAAGCGACGACCTCCTTCAGGTGAGATCCGCGGAGCTCCGCTTCGCGTCACGAGTTCCCCGTCGAGCTCGCGTAGCTTCTCCGATTTTTATCTCGCCAATCGGGTCGAGGCAACAACAGGAGTTTAGCGTATCTACTCCGCCAATCCGGCGAAGAATCAGGTAAGTATTCCTTCGTATTTCTCTTGTTATTTTCGTTTATCTCACATTTTTGTTTTTCTATTTTTTACCACCATCATTTTATTCATCATTACCATCATCCACATCCATCATCCTCTTCACCTTCCCCTTTATATAAACATATTTTGTTTCCTGTTTAAGAAAATAAAAAAAATTAAAAAACATTCAAAACAAAAAAAATCACAAAAAAAATAAAAAAAAAATAAAAAAAAGAGGAACAGCTCCAGCGCCGCCCGCCCCCCTTCTTCCACGGGCAGGCGGCGCCGCCTGCAACAAGCCCAGCCACTGCCTGCCGGCCAACGGTCCGCCACCGCCGTCTCGCCCTCCGTCGCGTCTCCTCCCGCGCGGGCAGCGGCAACCAGCAGGCCCCGTGCGCAGCCGCACCGCCCTCCTCCTCCTCCTACGGCAGCCCGTGCTTCACCGCCTCTCCGCGGCCTCGCGCGCGGCCGTGTCCCTCACCCTCGCTGCACGATCGCGCCCGCCACCGCCGTTGCCTTCGCCGGCCTCCTCGCCGTCTTCGCACACCGCGCGGGCGGCGCCGCCGTCACCACCACGGTTGGGTTCACCATCGTGCCCTACCTGTGAAGAAGGTCCATTTTCATCATTTTTTATTGTAAATATTTCATATTTTTCGCTGCTAGTTTATGTAATTACAAAAGTACCCCCATGCACAGTTTGTGTTGTTTAGTTTAATTTCAGATTTGCACTAATACCCCTCTGTTTGGGCGTTAATTTGGACACCAATTTTACATCTTTTTACTCAATAAAAAAATTTATTATCTAGAGCAACTCATCCTCTGTCATGTGATTGTTTCTTTGTATTTTTTGTGAGATATGGGTAATTAACTAAAATTGTTCAACTGAAATTTTGCATAGTTTACCCATTTTGGACTCTTAAAATTATATCTCGTTTACGGTTGCTCTAAAAATTCCATGAAAAATATATGTGATGCCTTGAAGAGTGATAAACCTACAGTACAAATTTCACATCCATTGGATTTATCTTGTGCCTTAATTAAATTATAGAGTGTTTTTAGTATTTGATTTTTAATTAAATCCACATAAATCATTTTTGCGAAATTTCAACTCTCCTGGATTGCTTATCTAAATATCGTTTTGAGATAATTTGCTCTCGGACTAATGTGATAACTTGGATTTAATAGGAATTAATTACTCATTTCGACTCTATTTTCACTAAAAAAATCATAAAAAGTTCATAATTTGTCAGAAAAATCCAAAAATATTACTGTAGTCTCCTTACATCATGTTTTAGTTCCAATAATTTTTTCATAATTTTTGCTTTCTATTTGTGTGATAAATTGCGAAAAAACCCCAAAAAGTGTGTATTTTTCATTGTTGCATTTTAACCCTAAAAAATACAAAAAATGTGTTTTGTGTTCCCCACTGGATTAAGTTTACTGGAAAAATATAATTTGGCTAAATTGGATTAATTTCTCATTAAAATTAATTTGGCTAAGTTGTATACTTTCTTAGTGTCTTGATTCACTTGCATTTGCATTCTTGTTGCATAAAAAAATATAAAAAAACCGCATTAGGAATCTAAAATGTTCATTTTCAAATTAAACCTAAGTTGTTCCTTTGCCTCCCTGAGTTCGACCCCCGGACTTACCCGGGATATAAATTAAAGCCGAGACACTCTTCACGGAGATCCTTCTCTCGGTTCTGACCGAATCGCTAAGTACACGTACCACAACGAACACGAATTAAATATCGTATATAGCGACTCGTCATAGAGCACCTTGGAAAGTAATGATGACTAAAATATTTCCTCTAGACTATTTGATGGATCGATCAGCCAGCTGAACGATCTCTTTCGACATTCTGATTGGCCTAAGTTTGAGCTTGTCAAACACAGAGGTCAGGAGGATATTTGTCGGAGAGTCATCATCAATTCTTGCATGGGTAAAGATAGTGTCTTTGAGTTCACATTCAACCCTTGGCAACCGCTTCACTCTGTGTCTCTTGGTCTTTTTCCCGATCACCAAGGAGGTGGCCATAGACATTATGTGTTTTTCAGACCTTGTCCTCTTATTACCCGACCTCTTGGGCATCATTTTACACTTTATAAATCTCTTGTGGTCAGGAAAGTGATCTATGGACATTATTAAGGGAAGCTTAAAAATCAATTCCTCATCAAGTGCTTCCCTTAGGGTAGGATCCAATTTTTCTATGTCTTTTTCATTTTTAATTTTTATGGATTTTTCTAATTTTTCAATTTTTTTGGTGATTTTGGTGGATAAATGATCAGACTTTGGATTGGAGTGTAAGTGGCTAGTAGAAGAGGGAGATAGAATGGACTCTAGATATACAAACGGTGTGGGTTCCCTAATGCTCGCTCAGTTTTCAACATCAGATCTACTTACTTCCTTCTCCACTTTCATACTCAAGCTGGAAGAAATTGAATGCAATATGTCGGTGACCTCCCTCAACATGGCACCAAATAAATCATTTTTTGCGGTGAGTCGAGAAATGTCATCCCCCAAACTATTCTCATGATAAATCATGGAACCGTTTTGATCAATTGGAGGATACTGCTGAGATATTGGGGTCTCATACTCAACATACCTAGACTCTAGCATGTAATCTTGGTTCGAGTATGGACTATCCGAATGGCAGATATTGGTCGGAGCCTCATATGATGGAGTCAATGAATGGGGGACTGGTATGTCTAACTCATGAGTCCACTCCTGTGAATGTATAGGCTCTCCTAATGTGTGACATGAAGGCTGGTTAATGTAAGCTTGATCACTAAAGTCAATCAAGTCTGGGAAATCATGATATACAGGCTTCTCCATTCGGGTTGTTTGATCGACCAAGTAATGTCCTAAGGTCAAGTCGAGATGTGTAAATGTAAATTGTTGTATGGTCCCTACTTGAGGTGAGAATGAAGTATGTGGGGGCATATAATTTTTCCAATCATCTGTCTCAACAGTGGCTTGATCTTCATTCGATTCTTTGATTCTTGCAAGCTCTCGATAGTAAGGGCAGTCAACCCATGGTGGAAGTGTATTCGGCGTGTTAGAATATGGAGTAGGTGAGAAATGCGAAGAAGTGGAGAAGTCAGTCGAAGTTCTGACTTTATAATCAGGTCGAGGTAGAACTGACCACAAGTTAAGGTCTCCCGTGGATGGCAGAGGATACATGGATGAAGGAGAAGGTGATGATGAACAGTATATGGTCGAGGAGGAATGACCAGAGGTCACATGATATGGGGACCAATATCCCTACATCTTTAAGAGGAAATGATGAATGTAAGTAGGTTAAGGTAGAAAACGTGCAATTACATAGGATAACACACACGGACAGACGACACAAAGACAAACGCAAGAGCAAACCCTGAGTTCAGACTCAACATGGTGAAGGACCTGAAACCGAGACTGATTAGTCTGGATGATTTTAAGTGTGAATTTTCAGACAAGTAGCAAAGGTTACGCAACCTATAGGGGAGTCGGCCAAAAAACCAGATGTGTCTCCCCTGTTTAACATGTCGCCTTAGATACCAACGCCCTTCCTTTATTCACTCCTATCCCAAGTTGATGGATTCAAAGACCTGCCCCTATCTACCTGCTAGCATGTGGAGGCCGATAAGGCCGTAACTTCACCCCAGGAGGTTACTAGCAACTTATCGCGAAGTACTGTTGGTCCACCCCTAACTACCTACGAACAGGCAGAGGCTACTTGGTACTAGTCAGTGGACCTGAAAAATTCAACTCGTGATATTTGCTAGGATCAGTCGTTAGGTGATATGGAAGGCAGGGATTTGGGATGTGCCTTAAGGTGTTCACACACACTCAAGTACCCTCATTCAGCCTGAAAACAAGGTTAGGGTTACTCTCCCGCAAACAAGGGTTAATTTTAATCAATTGTTTTGGTCAAATTCAATTAGCAGTCCCGATTTTAAAGATTAATTGTCACTAATATTAATCCACACAAGCAATCACATCTACCATCCAGTCCCAATTCCTTTATCCTAGGTTAGAAAAACTGAGAGAGAGAATAAGAAAAAGTCGATGCGATCGAGAAAACGATGATGAAAGCTTGAGTAAGAAGACTTACAGTGGCTTTAGCTCTCTATAATGCAGGATGCAATACTGAATTGAAATTTTTACACTAAATGGAATGCAAGCGATAAAAGCAACTCCTAGACAGGCAGTTCTATTAGCCAGTGAAGAATGGATTCAAATTTGGCTAAAGTCCTATGGTCTAAGTGCGTCTTTTAATGGTGAAGTGTGATCCTAAATATTACGAGCACAAACAGTCCTAGGAAGCTCTAAGAGCCGCAAGTGCAGGTCCTATTCTACGTAAACAAACCAAACAGCACTTGGGGACACATTTTATTATGACTTACTAGCGCGAGATCCCAAACAGGCGCTGCTGTAAATGCAGACACCATTTTTTTACAAGTTAACAAAAATCTTTTGGGTGTCTCAACAGCTGACTTGATCCACGAGTCATCGGCCTCTAATGAACTTTGAGATGCGTCAACTTCAAGAAAGTTGCTCCAAGTCCACCAGACCCTCGTAAAAAAGATAAAAATTATGTCAGAAATAGATATATAAAGAAATGGTCAGAAAAACAATTAAAGAAAAAAAATGGATAATTAAAAGATGGCTCGGGGGTCAGACTATCCGAGTGAATGGAAAACGTAAATCTATTTTTCTAAAGTGATCCTAAGTCGTTTGCCTCCCCGGCAATGGTGCCATTTGATTGAGCGCGGATCTACCCTTTTAATAGTGTCTAATTGACGATTTCATTGCAGTTAGATAAATCCGCATCGATCAAAAATTAACCGCACGAATCGAATAATCAACGAATGGATGTAAGCATGGTTTTATGTTTGTTTAACCTGGGCAAGCTCCAGGGTCCACTCAAGGAGGCAAAGGACCAACTCAAGATCAAATGATGAATTAGATCTCTATTTTCCAAGTGGATTTTTTTATTTTTTTATGTATTAAAAAATGCAGATGCACCGATGCGGATGAATTAGGTTATTAAGAAAATCAACAACTTAGCCGAAATTAATTTGAATGTGAAATTAGACCAAACTGATCAAGTTATATTTTTCCTATAAACCTAATCCAATGATGAATGCAAATATATTTTTTTTGGAATTTTTGGATTTAAGATGCACAAATGAAAAATGCAAACTTTTTTGGGATTTTTATGCAATTTTTCGTGCAAATGATATGCAAAATAATGAAATTTTATTGGAAGTTAAATAAGATGAAATGAAGCTACACTAATCTTTTTAGAATTTTTGACACTTTATGATTTCTTATGAATTTTTTACTGAAAACAAAATGATTGTGAGTATTTAATTCCTAATTAATCCACGAAATCAAATTATCCAGGGAGCTATTTATTTCAAATAGATATTATAAGAGGATTCCAGGAGAGTTGAGATTTCTCAAAAAGAATCTTCATGAATTTAATTAAAAATCATTTACCTAAATCACTAAGGAATTTATTTTATGCACAATACAAATCCTAATTGGATGAAATTTGGACTGTAATTAAAGCACACTTAAAAACATCATTCACAATTTTTTCACAATTTTTGTAGCAAAAAATGAATATGTGTGAATTTCAGAGCTTAAATGGGTAAAATATGACTGATTTTCATTCTCTGATTTTTAATAAATAACCTGATGCCACAAAAATGCAAATAAATATCCACAAGATAAAGAATTTGTTGCTCTACAAAATGCTATTTTTATTTGAAATAAATGATGCAAGATGGTTGTCCAAATCAGTGCTCAAAGTCAGGGGTGTCTTTGCAATTACAGCAGTTGAAATTGAATGAAAAGAAATGTGCTAATGAACACTTCTGCAAATTAAGAAACTTAGAGGATAGAGACTGCAATTTGACAAAAAGAATAAAACATAAAGAAAGGATAATCGACCTTCTCTCTTACGCTAGGGCAAGTTTGGAGGGCGGTCGAGGCATGGGAGACACGCTCGGCAGGCGGTGCGAACGGCGGCATGCTTGCGGAGGTAGCGCGTGGCTGCGTGATGGAAGGCGGAGCACGCACGTGAGGAGGAGGGCGGCGCCTCTCGATGGAGAGGGGGGCGACTGTGCGTGGGATGGCGCTGGCTGGGTGCGTATTGGAGCTTCACATCGAGGGGAGGTGGCAGATGACGGCCGACCACGGGGTACAGTGTGTCGAGTGGGTGGTGCACCGCATATGCTTGCGGCAGAGCGGAATCCTGGAGCGGGGGTGCGGTTGACGGCGGTTGGGCAAGGACACGGGTAGGAGGAGTGCGGGGCTGTGCCAGGCGCGTACGACCGCGGCTGAAGGCATGCAGGGTCGGGGGGAGATGGTCGTCGCGGCTAGGACAGTCGACAATGCAGCCTGGAGCATCACAGGGGGAGTGCGGCACTGGGACAGCGGTGCGCTAAGGCGAGCATCGGAGGCGCAGGCCGCGGAGGAGGCGGCCTGGAGGGGCGGTACTGACGGCGAGGGTGGCTGCGATGAGAGGGTTGTCATGAACGGTCGGAGGCAGCCTGACTGTTCCTGTTCTTTTTTTATTTTGTATAATTTTTTATATTTGTTTGTAAATAGGGAATAAAAATGCAATAAGAATGCAATGAAGTGATAGTATATGATGTAGGATAATGATTGTGTGCTGATGCAGTGAAGGTAGATGATAGATAAAAATAGTGAATTTGTATGATGGTCGTGGTGTGGATGATGAAAATTATTTGGTTGTGATGGTGTTTAGTGAACAACAAGGGAAAAAATCGTTAGATAAAGAAAATTGACAAAGTGAAGATAGAGAATACTTACCCGTGAGAATCGCCGAATTTGGAGGCGCAATGTTGCGTTGCTCCCGTCGTAGACTCAAGAATGATGGTGGAGTCCGTCGAAACTGAGTGATTCCGATTGGAATCTAGCGACACGGTAATGGTGATGTCGTGGATCTTGTCTGAAAGGTTGTCGTCACTCAACTTGTCTCCTTCAGCTATCACTTGTAGGTTGAAGGGGCTCGACCTCTCTTCTCTCGAATCGGTGGATGATGAAAAATTGAGGGATGAGAATATAAAGAGGAGGGGGAGTTAGAAAAGAGGTGGAGAAGATGGAAGGATGGGGAGGAATTGGTGACTTGGAGTGGGGACTGAGAAAAGAAGAAAAAGGGAGAGAAAAATAATAAAAATACAATATAAGTAAAATAAGTAGGCTACTAAAAATAACAATAATTAAAATAGTAATAATAAAATAATAATAAAATATGAAAATAATAATAAAATTATAAATCCGAAAATAATAAAAAATGGGGTGATATGTGGCGGCTCCAGGAGCTGCCACATGTCGCTCCTAGAAAATTAAAAAAATAAATATAAATAAAAATAAAAAAAACAAAAGGGATTAAATCTAAAAGTGGTCAACACAAAAGTTGCTTGTCTCAACGAGATCTACAACTTTCATGAAGGGTTGAAAATTAAATGAAATCATCTGTACAAAATGTATATTTGGGTGGTACCTTATATGTATAAAATACCACATTTATGTCTTTTGCATTTTTTGTCATTTTTAAATAAGAGAAAAATTAAAATAAAGTTCAAAATAATATAAAAGAAATATTTACAACTTAATTTGATTTTTTTTTAATAATTATGAAAATAAAAGGATAAAATGCAAGGGCATTTTGGTCAATTTGTACAATATTTAAAAGTGGCCCAAAACCGAAATTTTGCGTAGGAGCTCCGATTTTAATGAAATTAGTCTTGTTTTGAAGGTCTCTGAATGTATATTACTTTAAAAGTGAGTAGACCTAAATCGGACAATGTATGAGAGAGATATATGCACTTTAAGGCTCCTAGCTTCAAAACTGGATTGGGGTTTTATTGGTCAATTTTACAAGTTAGTATTTTTTGATATTTTTCTTTAATTAGTGTTAGTAATATATACATTATGGAGTTGATTTTATTAGATTTGGAGTTAGTATAAAATATATACAAATAGGTGAAATATGGTGAATATACAGGTGAATATTTACAAGTGAATTGGGCTTCTTATTTTATGCAAATATGAATGCTAAAATGCAGATATTACTTATGCATGCATGAATGCTAATTATGCAATATAAGTGGAAATATGCATCTAATTACCCGGGAACAAAGCTCTATTTTCAACTTTTATAGCGATGAATCACATATTAATCGCTCTTCACATTATACATGTTCGTTCATCTAGGCTAGTTCTAGAGAGCTCTGACCCTCTCTCGGAACTTGAGTATTCCACTTTCCTCTTCTTTGACCTTTCTAATACATTAATTGAGGTACAACAACAGTTAGAGCAGATTTTTTTGCCTTGGCAACACCTGAGGTCCGCTCTTTTTCATTTTCAGAGTCTGACGAGATGGCCCGAGAGTAGAGAGAGGATGAGAAGCCAGAGATTCCTAATTTATTTGATTAGACTGAGATCAACAACAACCTCCTGACATTCCGAGAGGTGATGTAGAGACAGATCCGGGACCAGGGGTTATTAATGATAGAGGTTAGGACGGAGCTTATACCGATCAGAGATGCTAGAGTTGAGAGATCTAGTAGTGGAGGAGATATTCCTAAACTTGAGGACCGAGTAAATGCCAGAATAGAGAGACCATTCCGTACCATGAAGAAGTTGCACAACCCTAGTGCAACTCTCACTCATAGGTGGATTCAATTGCCTGCCATTCTAGGAGATTTTGAGCTCCATCCATAGACGATCTAGCTGTTGCCCAAGTTCCGTGGGCTTTCCACCAAGGAGCCTTACATCCATTTGCAGGAGTTCGAGATGATCGGTAGTATCGTCCACGACAGGTTAGTGGATGATGATACCATCAAGCTGATAGCCTTCCCATTCTCCTTGGTTGACAGAGCAGCCTATTGGCTGAAGCACTTGGGGCTTGTTGTCACTACTTGGGAGCAGTTGAGGACCTACTATATCAACAAGTACTATCCACTTGGTCGGACCAATGAAGTGAGAGATATGATCAGTAACTTCACCTTGATCTCGAACGAGCAGTTCCATAGGCTTGGGATCGATTCAGAGAGCTTATTGATAGGTGACCCCACCAAGACATTAGCAAGCCAAACTTGGTATAGAGTTTCTTTTGTGGGATGACACCCAAGCTACAGGGGCTTGTCAACGCCTCTTGTGGAGGATCCTATTTCCCCAATGATGAGGATAAGGTCTGGGCTATCTATGAGGATATGGTTGAGAACTACACAATAACGACCTAGACCCATGTGTACACTTAGGGTAAACCTTCCCACCACGTGTTGTCTCACCACAGAGTTGCACGTATAGAGGCCATTTCATCTTTATCTTCCACAACAATAACACTAGCAGAGTCATCAGCTGCAGACATTGGCATTATCAGCCAGAAGTTAGACCGCATGGATAGTATAGAGAAGACATGCCATAACCTAGACAAGCTCAACAGGATTGATGAGTTGGCCCAGAATTTGAGTGACTTGAAGATGCAGATAAAGTGCCTTCAAGAGGCATAGACGGCTTCATTGCCTTTATCTAGATCACATGCTGATCAAGGGAGCAGATCTTCACAGCCATATGCCACATACAGATAGGTTCACCCCTATCCAGGTAGAGCATATTCATCCAGCCCCACAGTAACAGCTACCACTGCCATGTTCACCAGATACACAGATGGTGGCGTACCATAGTGACCTGCCATTGGCGTCCCTTCCCCCATTGTTACACGAGTAGTCAGAGCTGTTGATTGAAGCCAACAAGATTTGGTATTCCTAGTACCAGTAGTAGCTCGATATTTGCAGTGATCACCCTGGCTTCCTATGGTCTACTGGAGGTGCTCGGTCCCAGCAACAGCCTCCAGCACAACCAGGACATGGTATGCAGCACTCGCAGCTCCAGTACTCCCACCATATCGTTCCTCAACCCCAGTATATGGGTTAGTAGTGGAGGCACCAGCAGCCTCACTCCCACTTTCAGCAACCTACCCCTCACTCCTACACACAGTAACAACATGGCCAGCTTCAGCACTTTCAGAGAGGCAACCCATCCAGGTCTCATGCACCTATGTATGAGAACGCAACTTTAGAGGATCTTACCCACATGCTTACAGAGTAGCATACCACTTTGAGGCATGATATGTGTGAGTTTAAGAGGAGATGAGAGAAATCATCAAGAGCAAGGTTGTCATACACACACAGATTGAGCCAAATCCGAACAACTAGAAGAGGAAGTTTGAGCAGGTACAGTCAACAGAGTCTACCACTCCTAGTGAGATACTTAATTATATGCATTATTTATTTGATGTTATTTCTGTGACACATAGGAGCGGTAAGAAACCAGCAGGCGATGCCTCATCTAGGCGACAACAGGATGCCATTTAGGAGCGCCAGATGAGCTAAAGATCAATGCTAATGTCACTTATTTTGATGTTGATGGTGGTGTTGATGACACCAAGATTGATGATCCATACGATAGTACTGATGTTGTCCCTTCTCCAGATGTTGTCGATGGTGGTGTTGATGCCATCATTGTTCTACATGATGGGGGCAGAGCGTAGTACTGATGTCTCTTCTTCAGATGTTGTCGATGGTACTGATGAGTCCATGTACAGACACTCCAGTTGTTTTGACTTCTATTCTTGTACTAGAGGACGTTATTTTTAGAAAAATACAAAAAATGGTAAATTTTTGAAAAATAGAAAGATGAATAAAGGAAAGGTATCTATTTCTTCTTTGAGTCTATATGATGTGATGCTTGATGATGCTTGTATGGATTCCTATCATTTGTATGCTTAGAGAAATATTCCTACTCTAGACCCTCTAGTTCCTGAAGATGGTGCAGCAATCCCCTTCCCTCAAGCACTCTACTTTTGGAAGGGGCAGAAAATAGAAAATCCCAAAAAGAGAGAGCGAATAGAGTTCAACGAGCAGATGACAGATCGATTCTAGATTCAACTGACTCTTCAAGAGTCATTAGAGCACATCCCTCTCTTCCAGAAGAATCTTAGGGAGAAGATCACACTCCGTAGGAAGAAGAGGTGCAACCACAGTGTAGAGATCCATGTGCTTACTTGTGACACATGCTTTGCTATTTAGAACCGTTTGCCAACCAAGAGGCCAAATGCATTGGCTTCGTATGTCAAATGCCAAATTCACGAGAAGTGGTTTGATCGTACTCTATTAGACAGTGGGTCTTCAATTAACCTTCTTCCAGCAGCCTTACTTCACAGTTTTAAACTTGGCCCTCTTAGACGGAGCAGGATAGTACTTTAGTTTGTAGACAGATCTATCAAGAGGCTGAAGGGGTTACTGAAGCATGTTGTCGTCACCATTCAAGGCCTGAAATTATCTGTGGACACCATTGTGTTGTACATGGAGATCCTTGATTGCGTGACAGATACCCCGACCATATTAGGTTGACCTTTCTAGGTGATAGAAAAGGATGTGTCTCATCATGATAGTGGGAAGGTATACTTTCACGTCGAGGGCAAGAGTATACAAATAGAGACGATTGAGGAGCTGGAAGCTAGAGATTCAGTCAGCTCAGAGTAGATGACATATTCAAAGCCAGATATCCACAACAAGCGCAACTTTGTGATTACTCATGATGAGTCGATTTGGGAAGATGAGGATTCAGAAGCTCTAGTTACATCTTCAGAGTTAGCATAGTTACATATGCCAGCTGACGAGAGTTCGGAGAGTGCACTTGAGGAGCAGGATACCAAAGAGAATGGTGACACCGAGTCAGTTAGAGAAGTTGATTTCATTTCGTGTCATTATGATCCCTCTGATTCAGACACGGACTTTGATTGGCAGTAATTTGATTAGTACCTTCCATGTTTGATTTCTACAGAGCCTATAGATAAGACGGAGACAGTGCCAGTGCAGTTGATAGAGACACTAGTAGGGCAGTTTTCGTTGAGTTCAAAGATTCAGAGAGAGTTCCCACATTCATATTGGGCAGCTTTCACACAGACATTTCAGAGGCCATACTTACCTGCTCCCACAGGAGTAGACTAAAAGACCTTACCATAGAGCATGAAGTACAAATTCCTTGCGAGAGAGCTAGATATGTTTCCAGTCATTATCTCATTGGATTTGACTGACGACCAAGAATCTTGTTTTATGGAGGTTCTTGGGAGGAACCTCAAGGCAATTGGTTGGTCTATAGTAGATCTCCAAGGGATATGTCCGGCTCTGTGCTCCCACCACATATATCTCGAGGATGATGCTTAGCCATCTCGTGAGCTTCAGTTTAGGCTGAACCTGAATCTTAGAGAGGTGGTTATGAATAAAATATCCAAGTGGTGGAGCATTGATTTTATATACCCCATCTCCATCTCGAAGTTGGTTAGTCCATTACATGTGGTGCCCAAGAAGACGGGTGTCACTACAATTATGAATGAGGATGAAGAGGTCATTGCTACCTGTGTACCCACTACTTGGAGGGTATGTGTAGACTATAGACGATTGATGGGTACTCAAGGTATAATCAGGTGGCCACTGTGCATGAGACCAGGACAAGACTACATTCACATGTTCGTTTTGGTTGTATGCCTTTAGACGAATGCCCTTTGGACTATGTAATGCCTCAGCTACATTCCAAAAGTGCATGTTTTTCATCTTTTCGAACATGGCGATTGACTATTTAGAGGTCTTCGGGGATGATTTTTCAATCTACAACGACAAGATTGATGCTTGTCTTTCTTATCCATACTATGTGCTTCAGCGATGCATTGAGGTCAACCTTGTTCTTTCTTGGGAGAAGAGTCATTTTATGATGACTCAAGGATGGTCCTTGGTCACATCAACTCAAATATGGGCATGGAGGTTGATTCGGACAAGGTGGATATCATCAAGAAGCTCACTCTACCATCCAATCTAAGACAGTTGTGGTCTTTTCTGGGGGCATGTTAGTTTCTACCAACAGTTCGTTCAGGACTTTAGTCATATTTCCCGACTGCTTACTAACCTTCTTAAGAAAGACACCGAGTTCATTGTAGATGATAAGTGTCTTTTTTCATTTGAGACTCTCAAGAATATGGTTGTGCAGGCTCCCTCCTTCAACTTTATGATTGGTCTCTCCCATTCGAGATCATGATGAATGCCTCAGATTTTGCCGTAGGGGCTGTTTTAGGAAAGAGGAGGGATGGTTTGCCTTTTTTCCATTCACTGCGCTAGCTGTACACTGGATGCCACCCAACAGAACTACATTGTTACAAAGAAGGAGATGCTATTAGTAGTCTTTGCTTTGGATAAGTTCAGATTTTACATTCTTAGATCTAGAGTGACCATTTACACTGATCACACTGTCATCCGGTACTTAATGGCTAATAAGGATGCCAAGGCACGATTGACTAGATGGATCCTTATAGTCCAGTAGTTTGATATTGAGATTAAAGATAAGCTTGGAGTCAAGAATGTGGTGGCGGATCACCTCTCCCAATTAGAGCATCTTGAGGATTCAGAGACAACCACACCTATTACTGAGACTTTCCTAGATGAGGCAACAGGAGCGTATCTTGGTGACGAAGACTTTACGGCTGGATGTTAGCATACTGTGGAACTCTACATATCTAATGCTTGAATAAACATCACGATATCAAAAAGTCTTCAATCGGATGAAAGCAAGTGATTTCCATGGGATCAATATTCCTTCACCTATGGAATGGAAGAAGGTGGAGGTAATTCAAAGAATTTTGGAGAATTTTTATATTGCAACGAAGATCTTCTCTGGTCAAAAATATTCAACTGCATACTTGTCCTTCTCTTTGATATTTGACAGATAAAGAATTGATTTCATTAAAGAACAATGAGGACATGTCTATTCGAAGCATGGCTGAGAAAATGTATAAACAATTTGACAAGTATTAGAGGGACAAGGACGCCGTGTTGCCTCTTGCCATTGCAACAGTTCTAGATCCACGAAACAAGTTCGAGTTTTTATATTTCTCATATTATGAACTTTATTCAACGGAAGAGGTGACTCAATATGTGGCACAAGTGAAGGACATATTCCAAAGATTGTTTAATGAATATGCAGTTGCATACAAGGGAACTAATTTGGCTACAACACTAGTTCAAGGTACAACAGAAAATGATTCATGGGATGGAAGAAGAAAGGAGGACACAAGAAGTGAATTTCTAAGACAGAAAAAGGTCACATGTTCTTTGGAGTTTGGAAAGTCTGAGTTGCAGTTATGTTTAGAAGATAATTCGGCAGACAATGAGGATGATGCACAATTCGATGTTTTAAAATGGTGGCAACTAAATGCAAATAAATATCGAATTCTTTCACACCTAGCTCGAGACATTCTTGCAATACCAGTCTCTATTGTTGCTTCCGAAAGTGCTTTTACTACTGGTGGTAGAGTTCTCGATGCTTACAGATGCCGACTTAATCCAGCCACTGTCGAAGCATTGATTTGCACGGAGGATTGGATACGCGAAGAAGGTGATGAAGACGAGGATGATGATGTTGATGATGGCTATAAAATTCATTGGGTAGGAATTATTTAGTACATTTTTATGATGACAACAATGATTTTAATATTTTGCATTTTAAAAATTGTAGGTTTGTCGAATATGATTGATTAAGTTGAAAATTATCTTAAATATTTGCTTCCATCTTGGAGACTGCATTTGGAAAGGATCAAAAGGTAAGAAATCCATTGTCACTATCTTTCAAAATTTAAATAAGCATGATTTACAAGTTACAATTGTCTATGGTATTGCAGGTGGATTTTGCAAGGCATCTTGTTTGGAGAAAGATGGTGTTATTGTCATGAGAGTGTTAAAACCCCTACATTCTTAAACTGAAGTTGAGAGTGTCTTAGATGTCGGCTCATTGATAATTGGAAGGAACTTTATGCAAAACTTCTTGGTTAAGAAAAACTTTAAGAATTGTACATTAGACATGTGAAGAAGCTTTCTGTTGGAATATATTATATGTATTGGTGGAAGTGTATTTTTATTTTTGATATTAAATATGCCTATCATGACGATCATTGGACATGTAGAACCTTTTTGGTTCCTTGGACCATGGTTGTCAATCTTGATTGCTTTTGTGGAGTAATATTGGTTTGGTTCCATTGATGGCTTGGAGGGCTGGTTGACTACATCTTTCTTAACAGATTTTCTAAGATCATTATTTTACTACATGCAGGCTGCAGCTTCTTGATGTTCTGAACCGCTTAGTATTGCATCGAGAATCGACAGTATGGTTAGGAATGAGAATGCTGCTCATGGAACTAGCTTACATTTAAGATTTTTCCATCGTTACGGATTGGATATTATTTAGGTTGCAAGGGTTCCTCCTTATGTTAGGCTTATCAAGTATTTGTGATGGAAAGATACTTGTTAATAAAGATGAAAAACAAAACTGCTAAAGCTAGATGGTGTGACTGGAAGTATGCAATCTTCAACTTTTGGAGGTCCTTTTGGATGGTGTTTTCTAGAACATTTGTGGGTTCTATTGCAATATATTTTGATGAATAAGTGCCTCCAAAGGGCTATATGGTGTGTCCGGAAGTATGCAAAAACTCTAGCTTTATACAACCATATTATCGTGATGTATGATAGTCTAAGAAAAATCTAGTGGAAATCTGCAATTATTCCAATCGGAGATACGTGGATTTCATCCCTATGGACCTGTAAGGCCCAATCGGGCTTTCAAACACTTGTATTGGGCTAAGTTTGCATAAGAAACTGTTGTTTTTAATCAAAACCTGATTTACAGTTGCTGGGTGAGGACTTAAAATGACATTGTTTATATATTGTGATGGTTAATGAGAAATAAAAATAGTGAAGTCACGGATCAACCAAAAAAAGCCCAGAAAAAACTCATCTGACCAAGGCCCAAAAACCCGTACCAGGCCGGCCCGAGCCCGGCCCAACCCATTTAATTGCAGGTCGGGCTCGGGTTTGGGCCACATGTCCAGATATTTCGTGGGCTTAGGCCCAGCCCATTGACCTGAAAAATGAAATCAGGCTCAGGCCGGGCTGGGTTGGGCCCGGCCCGACCCGGCCCGATGCTTATCCCTAGGCAAGGCTGAGTCGATGCAGCCAAGGAGATGCTAATGCCAGCAGCCGATCCCATACAAGTCGACACTGCTAGATTTCTCACTTCTATTTTCCCTTCTGTTGTAGATGATTGTACCATGCTTAATCATCCACTTGTACAAAAGAAAACTTTTTTGAATAAAATCTTGTTTTCGATGACATTAGCATTCCATTTTCTGATGCATTGAAATAAAAATAGTAAAAAATGAAACAGCCTTGTTTGATCCTAGCATCGTGGAATTTCTGCAAAACATAATACTGAAAATGACGTTACCTAAAGCCATGAAGTACATCCATGTGATGAAGAAAGGACTGAAGGAGGCATGTATAACAAAGATCATAGAAGAGTACGTCAGAAACATGTCAATCGCATTCTGACCATGACCACTACCCACGCTATCATCCATCATCTGCACAACAAGAAAAAGGACATGGGTACACCCTGATTAGATGTGCTATTTCTGACCACCATTTTGATCACACTCTCCTTGACAACATTTCATTGATTAATACAATACCCTACTCACTTGTCGAGACACTTAATCTCAGACCTCTCAAGAAAACTAGGATAATTTTATCAATTCACTAATCGATCAAGAAAGAGACCAAAGGGTATTCTTGAAAATGTTGTCATTCATATCTATGACATGAGCTACACTATTGATTTTGTCATATTGCTCATGGATACCTCCACCTCTGTGAGCGCACTCTAATCATCATGGGTTGGCCTTTCCTCACTACTACGAAGGTCGTTATCAATTATGAATCTAGAGAGGTATGCTTCCTTTCTCACGATGAGAGCGTTCTGATTGAGATGATCGTTGCACCAACTATCACTCAGATACCCACCATTGATGAGAGTGTACTATTGTCAACCGACTCAGAAGACTATGACCATGTTGTTTAGATCATACACGTTTGATATACCATAGATGATACCGAAACCCAAGAATTCCTCTTACAATGGGAATACTCGAAAAGCGTAGACTTTGTGTTTCTTCTTCTTGTGTGTGGTCATGTATTGATGAGATCTATAGCAATTACACTATAGATAACTTACCGCGGAGGGCACGAAAAGTAGAGAATTCCCAGGATGGACCCAACCTTACTTATTCCACAGATGATTTCATGTCTTTTCATGTTGAGACCACTGAAGATCTCCACCATGTCGATAACAATTGAGCTTTGTCAGTTGTTGACCTCGACATCGACTTGCACCTTGTCAGATCCATTCATCAATAGTCACGCAAGAAGGTAAAGTTTCTAACTTCTTGATCATTTTATATTCATAACATTGTATATTCCTTTTGTTTCTTTCATTCCATCTATCATTTCTCTCGTCCTCCTCAATATGTGTTTTTATCTCTCTCAGGATGTACTTTGTCCTAAATATAAGAGAGGTGGTGAGTTGAGTGTTCTTTCTTCGTTCTGTTTCCTCGCTACTATTATTTCTTGTGTTTAGGGTCTCTTACCCTAAGTATAGGGGGAGTGATGTTGTCCATTCTCTCATCTTTATTTTTATTTAATTTTATTTCTTGTGATCTCTCGCTTGTTTCCTCACTTGTTGATGCTATGTTCATACTTAGAGATATTTCACCCTAAGTATAGGGGAGGACAAGCCTACCCGATTGATTTCGTAAATTATGATCATTGATTATCCATGTTTTCTGTCCACTCTTTTGTACTTATGATTAGTTGATCTTGGATATTATGGGCGATCGACTTCTCATTCTTTCATTCCATCATTGTAATATAGATTTTTCTATACTCAGCATGCGTTATGTCTTCCTTTTTCTCTTCAATAACTATGAGGACATAATTTGCACTAAGTATAGGGGGTCATATATACATTGTATATACTTTAGCCATAACTCTTACTTTCGGATTTGGAATAATATGTTTAATATACTATATTGGGTAAGGGTATACAATAAATCAATTGTTAGATTACACTATGCACTTGTATATACTTTTTGAAAAATTCTTTGTAAATATGATGAATAAACCAATTTAAAAATGTTTTGTAAAATGATTCGAAAAATGGTTGGAAAATATCTTGAAAAATTTTTGAAATCATTTAGATAACTTCTGTAAAATGTCTACAAACCTTTGTATCAACTTTTTTATAAATATTTGTGACTTTTTATTTCTGTAAATAAAATATTTTGAAAATTATTTTGCAAATAAGAAAATGATTGCAAAAATATTTTGAAAAATCTATCTAGACGTTTGAAAAGTCATTGTAAATTATTTTCAAACTTTGTATATATTTGTAAATCATTTGTATAAAATATTTGCAAAATAAACATTTCAAAATATTTGTAAAAATGTTTTTAGACTATTTTGAGAACCTTGTATACAATTATAAAAATAACAACTATAATAAAATTCTTTATAAAACATATGTATACGTTTATTATAAACCTTGTAATAAAATCTGTGAATAATAACGGACAGTTAACTTATGTACAAATTCCTAATGTAAAATCTACACTTAATTCTTATAAAATATGCACGCACTCCCATGCACACATTTGTACATATACTGTTCACTAACTTGTATCAAAAATCGCAAAATTTTAAAATTTTCAAATATATAAAAAATTCAAAAAAAAACAAAAACTCCTAAAAATTTGCAAACTTTTCAAAAAACCCGTAAATAATTCAAAATCGAAAAATAGTTTCATAAAAAAAGATTTTCTTGCATTGCATTTTTCTTAATGATGATGAGAATTGAACGAATCTAAATATGTCTAAAGATTGGAGCTTCGCCTAGACCTTAATCCACTTAATTTTAGAGGAACCTATTAAGGATTGGATCGAGACGCTTTGGGTCACTTTGACTTAATTCTTTAGGTTCTATGAGATTGTGTTCAGAACTTGACTCAATCTGTCTAAGTAAAGCCTTTCATGTCATCCATATGACTATTGAGATAATGGCTTGAGTTGAGACCTTGCACGTAACACTTAACTCAACTAAGATGGACTGTTGAAACATCTTGGAGTCTATGTTAGGACAATATTAGGCCCTTTATCGAGGGTGGCTCAAGAACCATTCTTGGATACTGCCAAAACCAGTACTTCATCCCACTTCCTCTAGTATCTGGGACATCTAACGTCTAAAGACTAGATTGAAATAAAGCTTCCGATGAGGAATGGTCTGCTAGCATAATTTTTTCAAGACCCCAAAATGTGGGTAGAACAAAATATTATATATATATATATGTGTATGTATGTATGTATGTATGTATATGTTGGGGCAAAACAAAAATGTAAAGCAATGTCAACTAAATAAATATCCAAAAAGAAGCCTACACAAAAAATTCAAAAAAATGAGCTTCCAGAAAAGGTCTGCTTCTTGGTGGAGACTAGGGCTGCTAATCGAGATGAACTTGTTTATATTCGATTAGAGGTCATTTTATAATAGTTCAAAAAATATCCATTCGTTTCTAAATTAATTGAGTATGAACTTCAAATCTTAGTTCAATATCTTAACGAACCGAACATGAATATAACATATGTTCGTTCGATAAAAGTTCAAGTTCGATATATGTATTGTGTGTGTATTTGTGTGTGTAAAGTCATGTATATACACATGATAAATTTCGAGGTTAAAGACATTATGGAAATATTAGGCTTTGTAACATTTTCATTTAAATAATTTCCTATTTCTAATACTTATTAAACCTTATTATCGAACTCAAGTTTCGAACTTGCTCATATAAAAAAGTTTTAGTTAAGTTAAATCGTTAATGAACTATTATCGAACCAAACTCGAACGTTTATTTTCTAAACGAACTCGAGCTCAGATATATCTTATCAAATATTTATTGTACAAAATTCGAACTTTCGAACTTCCTCATCAAATCAAACTTGAACATAGGTTTGTACATCACAATTCGGTTCGATTAGCAGCCCTAGTGTAGACTTGGTCACACTGACCAAGTTTCACAAGGAAATGCATCCATTTCCACTTCTTTTCCCACTTCTAGCCCCCCTCCCCCCCTTGTTGTGAAGTAGCACGCACAAGAACTCAGAAAAAATATCCATCTCCCCGAGGACAAGTTACCAAAGGATGAGACTACTTGATAGTTCAACTATTTGTTTAGGAAGAGATAACACAATCCACACACATGGTACCTATCATTTCAAGGTTATGAGAGTATCCGTCTAAAAGGACGGTTCTAGCCAGGTTGTTGGATTGAACTGAATAGAAGAGCATGGAACCTAAGGGATGTTGAGTCACAATTCCTAACTTGAATATAGTTCCAAAGACACTAATAATCTCAAGGTCTTAACTGAGCTCCAAACTTTGATTTTATTAAAACAAGTTTAAAAGTCTTAATCATTCTACCTTCTTTATTTTCTTTTTCTTTACTTCCTCTTTTGCGTCACTTATTCTCCTAATAAGTGTTTGATATGTACTAGCAAAGATAAGTATTGGGGGGTGATGAATACCCATTCATTCACCATTATTCCCTTGTTTTATCTTTAAACCTCTAGATAAATGCATGTAAATATATCTAAAAAATTAACAAATTGACTGTTGACTGTAAATAATGCATAAATATCTGTACAAAATTAATGAATAAAGAATAGAAAAGAAAAATAATGGAAGCATTGTAAATACTGACTGGCCCTAAACTCTTAATATTGACTTGGTTGACGAGGACTAAATGAGGGAGATAAGGGCAAATAAATACATACAAAATAACACAGACACCTAAAAACCCTAGGTTCCCACTACCCTACGGATATAGACAAACTTTCACAAATTTATACACACTCTTACAAACCTCAAATATAGATATTTTCAGCATAAAACACGTACATAAAAATACATGGAAACATAAAAAAATAAATGCATGTAAAAATAATGTATAGTATGACTGGGACACGCAGATGAAAAAGCCGTAAACATAACTTCAACGATCAATCTCCTTCATATGAAATAAAAATTCACCTTTATAATTATTAAAATTAATTTATCTATTTATTGAAGGTGGTTTCATCAAAAATTAATTCAAGATATAAAAGTTGGCACTTGGTTCCTATATAATATACCTATACATTTTACCCATTTTATTCATTCTTTATATCTTTACTCTTTTTATATTTTTAAATGCTTGCAAATATTATTTAAAACATATTAAGATTTAAATATAAAGCAAATACAGCAAACTAATGGGTACACTATACCTATGTTAGACACACATTAATCTATCTAAGTATACGTATAAAATCAGATAAATGAAATAAAAATATATACATATGTATTTAAATATATCATAAATATATATTATGTATATATAATAATAAAATTTTGAAGTATAAGATAAATATCAAATACATAATATATAGGTATTTATACATATAAATACACTTGTAAAATTTAATATATAATAATTAAATCAATAAAAAAAATAAAAATCACCTAGAATAGTACATAAAATAAGAAACAACTTTCATGTTCTAAGTTTTATTTAAGAAATCATTTTCTATTTTATTTTAATTTTCTTTCCACTTTATTTCATGGTTTGTCTCTTTGCGGGTGATGTGGACCAATGAGGAGGCAATGACCATTGACCCAAGTAAAGTGCCCCCGCCCCCCTCTATGAACCGATCTATCCATCGCTCTTTCCTTATTTTTTTTCCAAATTTTCTAGCATGGTCTGGCCCTCCTCTCTACTCGGTTCCTTCTTGTGATTTCTTCACCTAATGTTGATCTTTCACGTGCATCAAGGATTGGCGTCGGGGAAACCTCAATCCGATAAAAAAACTCTATGTGAAGAAGATCTCTTGAGCAACCTGATATACAATATCTCCACCACCTATTTTTGAATTTCAATCATTCCAATCCAACATTTCTCCCCAAAATTCATCTCTAGAGCTTGCCCTCAGTGATATTGAGTAAAGTCTCCCGAATTATGAAGGAAGGGCAGAGGAGGCGTATCAACCATTATCAGAGACCTCTCCTAGTGGTTCTTCTCCCATCCTCTCTAAGCAGGTGAGGTTCATATTTATTCATTTTTTCAATTCGTAGGAGTAGCAGCAGTATAAATCTACCTTTTATTTCCTTAAATTTTATTTATTTTAGCGTAAAAATCCCAATCATAGTTCGTCAAATATCTAGGCTCTAGCCTTTGTCCCATCAGTTTCCAATCATGAACGACTCCTTGATCATCTCCACACCTTAATCTCTTCATCATCTATCATTTCGACCCATTATTCACCCCTGATCTTGCACAGATCAGGGAGATCAGTGCTTGATCTCTGCCTCTCAATGAAGCACCTCCGCCCCTCCATTCCAGACCTATTTTTGCTCACTAATGGGTCAAGGAGCTTCAATCTCGAGCCCTGAAGCTTCTGGTGCATGGTAGAGCATGAAAAGGAGTCCATTTGGGGGTCGAATTCTTTAAACATGTAGCTCCAAATGCATGGATCTTCTCCGATCTCCCAGACCTCCAACAATCAGGTCTGGACCTATTTCAACCATCCACCAACTGCAGAACCACCCAAGGATCATATAAAGCATCTCAAAGGAGGCTCGATTGAAGCTCGGTTAAGAGAGGCTTCTTCCATGTTCTTCCGAACTCTCTCCTGGCCATTGCATAAAGAATAATCATAAGTGATAAGTTTTAGTCTTTAGCACATCACAGAATAGTGAAGATCACATTGAATACTATCTAGGTCAATTAGTCATAGTAGTTGAGAGGGGCAGTGGAATTTAAAGTTTTTAAAATAGATGAAACCATATGATTCGAGAACACTTCTCGAATCATTTCATCATGATCACAAACGAATAATTAGTATTACGTATTGGAGTGTGTTTGCGATCGCTAATCTCTAAAATAAGAGATTCTTCTATCTCAATTCTGATCTGATGTAGAAGCACTTGCGGGCACGTAGATGATAGTTGGGAACTCCCACAGTTCAAGTTGATGATATGAGGTTGGAATCTCTTGATTTCATCTCATGAAATACGGATCCTTCTTCATGAGCTAGGAGTGCAGAAGAAGGTGAAGATCTAGCATCGAAGAAGGTAGAGATCTACGAGCAGTCGATCTGACAACATAACGGTGTTGCGACAATGACATGTCATCTCCAACAACATGGTGGATAGCCACGATATCAAGAAAGAGAGAGAGAGAGAAGCTTGGACGTGTATATGAGAATAAGAGAAAGATGGAGAGAGAGAGATTTATTATTCTTGCAATTGTGTTGTCTGTAAAAGAAAAGACTAGGTCTACCCTTTCTTTTATAATAAATTAGATGGTGGAGATGCACTCCTGATTCAAATCAAGGGTTAAGATTTTGTTGCAACAACAATTAATTTATTATGTTGCCAATAATCTTAACATGTTTAATTTCAACTCAATTGATTATCATGAACAAAGTAGGACTACAAAAATCCACCTTCCATGTAAGGGGGAAGGAGAAAGCCCCCTCCCCCTTTAAGAGCAATGGACGTCTATGGTGGATTGGAGAGAGAAAAATATCACTTCAATCACCATATAATGTATTCTCCTTACATTAAATATTTATTCATGAATTAATTATCAAGAATAATTCTTGAAAATTATTTGTGGTAGTTGCAATCAAACTATCGACAATTATGAATCAAATTAAACCACCCAATATAAAATGTAAATTGCATTTACAATTAATTATCCAATGTGAATGCAATTCACATCGACATTTAATTTGTAAAGTCTATTTACAACTAAATCTCTCCAGCATATTATAAATCACATTTATAAATTATTATGGATAATGATATCCATATTTACTCATATCTTTGATACCTAATAATGTTTAATTATCTTAAATGTCAAATCTCATGTGTCTAAATATTATTAATCATATTCATAGTATTCATGATATGCATTTAATTAGCCATTTCTCATTTCTCATATACATTATCAACAACTAACGTATTCTCGAACTCTTTCAAGAACAATGTGCTTACTCTACGGATAGTTGGAGATAAGGACATGGTGATACATTCCATGTATAGTGACTTGGATTGAGCCCATACCTCAAATTCAGATCCTGGGAAGCTCTCATAGATGTTTGATTAAATCAAAACATAAATCTAATATTCTTATTACATCCGAATCATATTCAGATCAATGTCCAACATTTTGATTAATACTAATTTGTTGATCTACTGAGAGGAATCACTAAAATCCAAACATGTTTCATCAATCCCATGGAATGGAAGTGTCACGGTTATATCATCCTTTACGATCACATCACCCTCAAGTATTTCTAATGCCCGTACATCTCGCATACTGGAAGTACTAGATTAAACCCGAAGTTTTAGATCATACTTGAATTGTCTTCTTTAGGGTTTTATCATTAAGTTTCTCATTAAATCATTGGGAGCTTGTTTGATCATATACTTTCCAAAAGCATATGTCTGATGAATCTCCATTTCATCACCTTTATTATTTTATTTTGGCCTTAAATCCCTAACTAAATACTTGTATATATCACTAATTTATGAAAATTAACACTCAATAATAAACACATAAATAGTGTATAAATATTGTATTCGTTACTAAAATAAAAGAATAAAGAAAAGAAAAGAAAAGAAAAAGAAGGAGGCGTTAAAAACATTGAGTGACTCTAAACCCCAAGACTAAGTCAAGAATTGACTTGGTCGATAAGGAAGAAAGTAGGGGGAGACAAGGGCCAATAATTGCAACAAAAACTTAATTTTAATTCATTCATAATAGGCTTTTGGCACCTATTTTATTTTCTTATTTTTACACTCCAAATCAATAAACTTTGAACATGAATATTATACATAAAAATACAAAGAAAAATACAAAAATTATTTCACTAAAAAATAATGCATAGTGTGCTCGAGATACACAAAATAAAAAGACACAAAGAAAACTTTGCAGACCTGTATCTTCCCCATACAAAATCAAAATTCACCAAACTCACCTTTATTATTCATAAAAATAAATTATCTATTTAACGAAGGTGTTTCATTCAATTTGGAGTTAAGACGCAAAAGTTGTCTTTTGGGCCCTCATTATGCAATATGCATGTATATAATATTCAACATATTTACTCTATATATTTTTGGACTTTCTTATATTTTTATATAATTGTAAATAGTTTTAATATATATAATAAATTAAAATAAAAAAAATTATACATTCATTAAAATAAATAGTATATTTTAAATATATATATAATATATAAATAATAACTTAAAATAAAACCATTATAAATTCATTAAAATAAATAGTGTACTATAAATATATAAGTAAATTATGCATATATACACACACATAAAGTATATACTGAATTATTTAAGCATATAAACAAACTCAAGAAAATATAATAAAATATGTGTTTAAATAAATTATAAATGTAAAAATTACGTGTATAAAATAATAAAATATATAATACAAACTAAAAATAAAATATGCAAAATACATGTATAAATACCTATAATTATACATGTAAAAAATAATACCTAATAAATTAACCTATAAAAATAAATCAAATAATAATAAAATAATAATTTCATGTTTTCATAAAGAATAATAAAAAATCATTTATTATTTTTAACTATTTAATGAGGGATTTGTTTCTTGTTTTATACTTTTATGGCTATGGTGGATCGATCAGGGCTCTACAATAGTTGACCTTATGTCAATTGTCCTTGCCAAGCCCTAGTGCATCTGTTGGAGACAAACCCTCTCTTTCTCGATTTTTGGTTCCATGATACACTGCCTAATGCGATTCGATTCCTTCATGGAAAATCTTATCATTGCATCCCTCCATCACGCATACCGTTTGTTTGATCAACCGTGCTTTGTTTCGCGTGGAAACCCTAGGTTTTGGGAGGTTGTCCAATGTGTTTATAAATGATACCCCTTCGCTCATTTTTGCCTTTTTGATCTTTCTTGGCCTACATAAACCCTCATATTCTGTCCCAAATAAGTTGAGCTCGGTGACATCAAGTTCCTTATGGATTTGTCGCACAAGAAGGGTGGTTTTTGAAGAGATCCACATCTCACCGGAGGTATGTCAGCGAGGTTCCAGCTCCCTGTTCTCAGGTACGACATGTCCTTCTCTTTCTTATTTTAGGTAGATGTTAGCTATAATTTTCATTTATAGACTTTATTTTATGTCTTAGTCATTGACTTTAGCAATAAATTAGAACTAAAGTTTGTCAGAGCCCTTGAGCTCTAGCCATCGTTCTTCGTCTTACAACCTTTGTTATGGCCCATGATCATCACCATTCCACTCCCCTCCATTTTCTCCACCTGCTTGATCATCCAGCCACCTTGACCCCTCTTTGGATCAAGCCAATGAGGTCCTCTCTTCCACCTTCATCGGAGACCTCTCCATCTCACCCCATGAGACTTCAATCTTCACCAATAACATCCCATATCACATTGCCAGAGCCCTTCTATCTTTTCCATATAGATCACGCATCTAGAAGACCCCATCTAAAAGGTGTCAACTCAAAGAACAAGACCTCCAGGTCCTTTGCAATTCGCGAGTCACCAGGACAAAATGATTGGGTCCTAGAACTTTTAGAGGACATCAGCAGCTGCAAATCGTCATCAGGTGGGATTTGAGCATTAGAACAGTGTTAGAGGAGCTCTAAGGAGGAATATTTTGTGGATCGAGCTTTTCCTGTAGAGTTTGTCTTCCTTGTTCTTGGGGAAGAGCAGTGATTGTCGGATTTGTGCCCTTCCCAGATTTGAGGACAATCGTGGAATTGAGCATGCCATCAACCATCAGATCACAGGAGATCTAATCCCAGTCATCGACACAAAGCAGTATCGTGCCTCCAAAAAGCGATGCATGGCAAGTAAACTGATCTCTGTCATTCACATAGGTACGTGGGGGTAACTTTGCATATACATCCTAACTTTTTGTATTTACTTTTTCGTCCATAAAATTCCAGTTGTACTTCAAATATTTCTGTAGTATTTGCATTTTCAACATCGCCTTTATTTTATTTGCACTTAGGTCTTCTACCATGTCACCACATGTGCACATACACGTGAGATGGCGAGGCATTTTATATAGGACCCCCTCCGGGTTTCTGTATTTCACGTTAGTACTATAATTTCAATATTAAGTGTAATATTTTTGTGGAAAATTGCATCCAGAACTTGGAAATTTTGTAATAATTCAAAAATACCCATGTTAATATTGAATTTTCTTTTTGTTGCATTTATTTTTATTAAATGAATCTAATGCTTTAAAAATCCTAGAAAAATTAGGATAAAGGCTCGATATTTAACTTGATCACATATATTTTGTGGAGGCTTTTTATTATATCTTTCAAATTACTAAAAATAAAAAAATAAAGTGGTTATTCCATGTTTACTTAGAAATACACAAAAAGTTATAAAAATAACTTTTAGAATTCCAAAAATAGGGTATCTTTATTATTATATCTTATAACTCCAGACCAAAAATCACTAAAAAAATGCAAAATAAAAACATTAAAAAAATTTAAAACCCCTAAAAACCATAGGAAAAACATTAAAAGTTGTATTAAAATCCCAAAAATATTTTATTTTTATCTATGATCTTTATATATTATATATTTTTTATATTAAAAATAATTTAGGAATTTTTGAAATATTCATCTATTTTTAAATCCCAAACAATCTGGCCTAGTATTGTCAGTCATTATTTTGACATTTTTAATTACTTAAAAACAAAAATAGCAACAATAACCAAACAATTCACAAAAATAGAGAAAAATATAATAATAACAACAACATTTTATTTTGTAATTATGAATATTTATAGATACATTTATAAATATAAATGTTTGTATTGATTGCATATACCTATACATACTTATATACTTATTAACATTAGTATTATTATTATAAATACCTGAAATATTTTAAACATTTAAAAAATAAGAAGGATTATACTCATTTGTATTTTCCTAATTATATATATTATGTGTTTATAGCATATATAGTAATTTTATTATACATATTATACATATATACTTAAATATTTACTTATACATATTAAAAAGAAAAGGAAATTAAAAAATGGAAAAATATAATTAGAAAATAAAATTTTAAAAATTAAAAGAAAATATATAAAATAATAAATACATAAAAAATAACTATAATTAAAAATCCATAAAAAATAAAAAAGTAGAAAATTACATAAAAACTTTTGTTGATTATTTTATAGACAATAGATACCCCTATCCCTAGTGCTCCATGTGGTTCGACACTCTACACTTATGCACTATACACATATTTTGTAAGTTAAAATAAAAATAAATTTTGACTCACACATTTTCATAGATTCATCTTAGATTGTGGGTTGATTGTCGTCTTATTTTATTGTCTACGATCCGCGTACCTCGAGAGCAGCCGACACAGTGATTGTTGGATTCATCTTGTCGGGCACCGCAGACCCTCCAAGACCGGGCGTTAGGATCCTCTAAGCAATCATCTAAAAAATATCATACCTATAAATTATGTCAAGATTCCAAACCGGGACGATCATGCATGGAATTTGATTCCAGCATCTTGTGAATGGGCTCGTGTCTTCTAGTTCAGTAATGAACCTGTATGATCCATTAGAGATACGTATTTCTCATACGCCCTCGCATGCACACCATCTCACCGATGTATAGACCTTGATTAGATCATCAACCTATTAGTCCGCCAAATATACATATCTAGACATATAGTAAAACATATGTATCCAGTCAGAGGATGTGTTCCTATATTATGATAGTATGTGACATAGGCCATGCTTATCTCGATATCTTCAAGTCAACTATTTGACCTAACTTATCTGATACCTTTGGATCTCTATTCCTATGTAGAGGACTTGCATCAAGAGGTCGATCAAATATCAACCTTTAGAGAAGGATTGGCAACTCCTTCTCAAGCTTAAGATTCTTTTCTTAATAATCATTTGACGATGCCTTATGAGTCCTCAATCTAACTCTATAGATATCATTCAAGCATTGGCCTCTATGATTCAACATTTAAATCAAGAAGTGTATGATCATTAAGATGACCATGGTACATAATCCCAATTACATAGAGGAACCTATTATGCAAATTAGTTATTCTTTATTTCAGATCAGAGAATGATTTGCAATAATATTATTGCATAATGGCTCGTCGTGGGCTCACATGTCCGACAGAGTAGTTGTCGTATGATCGAGCGCCCAGGGACCATCAAATCAGAAGGTTGATCTAATATATGCCCTCCATCTGCGAACCATCATCGATCGTCTAGCTCATGCCATGTGGATAAGTGAGCGCATCGTAGTCATCCGATATCCCTTTGGGGTAGTTTGCAATCTTCTCCCACCGCCACTTTTTTATGTTCATTATTTAGTCTATAAACTTTCATTTACAATAAGTTTTGTAATGTTTGCACTAAAGACCGTGTACTTTATTTTTATTGCACTTTAGTCTAGTGCCACGTCACCTCACATTCATGTACACATGAGGGGTGGGTATTTTGCATGGACCCCTTCGGATTTGAAGTTATTATTTGGTCCAAGATCTTTGAATTTAAGTACAAAATATTTTCGAGATTTTGCATGTTTAATCCTATTATCTCATTAATTTTTATTTACACCCTTGCGGGTGTGGAATATATTTTATTACATGAAAAATTACATGTACGCCGCTGGATTTTGCTAAAGTGTTATTAAATGCTATGAAACTTCTCAAATATTGCAATTAGTTCCCTATATTACGGATTTAATTTTGTACTTGTAATTTAATTATTTAAAATATAATTTTACATCTAATAATTATAGGAAAATTATCTAAAGTGTCGAGAACCATATTATATCATATATTTTTTTAAGGAAATTAAAATTATTTTCCTCTTTATAAAAAAATCAAAAACTTTGAATTTTATTACAAAATGTTTTGAAAATTTTCGAAAAAAATCATGTCTGTCTATTTAGATATATTTTATTTTTTACCAAATATATTTGCCATATATTAGTTAAAACCCCTAAAAATCACAAAACTCAACAAAATTATAAAATTCACAGAAAATTTACAAAAATATGTTTTAAGTTTCTGAATTTTCTTAATATTATATAGTGTCTAGTAAAATTGAAATTGGGCTCAATCTGATTTGATCTATATTTTTTCTATACCCATTTCAAGTTGATGTATTTTATATTTTCTTTATTTTGTGTATTTCTTTTTTTAAAAATACATAAAAAATTTTCGAAAATTATCCAAAAATCACCAAAAACACATAGAAATATAAAAACCAAAAAAATTATTTCTATAAGTTTGAGTTTATTTATTATATTTTAACATTCAAAAACACACTTTTTATATCTTCTCTATATAATATATGTGTATTATCCTATGTTTATTTTGTTTTAAAAATCAGAATTAAAAATATAGAAAAATATATGAACTAAAAACCCATAAAAACATTTAAAAATTAAAAATACAAAGAAAAAAAAAGAGATTTCGAAGTTATATATTTATTTCTTGCTCTACCTCGTACGCTTCTTTGTGGTTCGACCCATGCTACTTGTCACTATACATATTTTTGTAGGGTATACAAAATTTTATCTCATTTATTTATATTACTTAATCATTGTTGTGGAGTAGTTGTTGATTGACACACTTGAGTTGAATACTAAGAGCCAAGAGAGGCGTCGATACAACGATTATCGAATTCAACTTGTAGACACCACAAGACCTCCAAGATCGGACGTTGGGTACCTTGCTTGAGAGTGCGCATCAATGGCATCATTTTTGGGGGCATCGATTTGTAGAGCATATAGTAGTCACTTAGCCTATTTCGTCATTATTCACTTTATTGTTTATTTCTTCCTTTATTCTATTTTTATCAGGGAATATTCTGACCATCTTCTTATTTGAATTTGCTATGGTGGCTCGCTTATCGAGGAAATATTTCCTTGGAGATTTTGCACACCTGAGAGTCACGGAGACCGATGGTTCTTTGCCTACTAGTAAGAGAGAGTGGAAAAGGATACAAGAAGACAAGAAGAAATACCTTAGTATAGATTTAGTGTAATTTTGTGAGACATTAATTAAATTTGTAATAATACGTGACCCTAACACTTGAACACTTAGGCTCTCACAAGTCCATTTCATCAGGTGATTGTTCACTCGGGGGACTTAGTAAGTTTTCCGCATTTTCATCGCCTTCTACCTTTATTACCCCTATTTTCCCTTTGCTTATTTTTTGTTTTCCATTAATTGTGTTTTCCATCTTATTTTTATTCCACGTCATGTGGAATGAGCCCTTAGACTCTAGGAGTGGATGTTCGATTAAATTAGGTCCAAAGCCCTAATAACATCTCGGTGCCCATAGTCTCATGCTTGGATCTAGTCAAATTGACTAAGTTCTTCACAATAATAGAATATCATGTCTGAAGGTGATTTCTTCGTTGCATTGCATATGACATGGGTTTAAATTTTATGTCATGCATCCCACATAGAGAGAGTTGGGAAGCACTGCAAGTCTTTTAACTGAGCATATTATCATCTCTTTCTAACGTGCACTGCTTTTCTGTCTTCTCTCTCTAATTTTAGCATAGGCCAAACAAAGAATTGATAAAATAGTTAGGCCTCTTGCATGAAAAATAATCAAAATAGTGAAAATCATAAAATTAAAAAGGGATTGCTAAGAAAACCTTGACCTAATTAAAACTGATTAATTGAACTTCATTTTATTGGGATCACAACATCCTCATTGTATTCAGGTACCTTCTAGACAGAGTGAGGCATGATCCTTAAGGAACAAAGCCCAAATTCTAGCATGGGTACTACCTTGTCTATCGCCTGGATTCACAAAGTATTGACGCTTCTATCGTACGTGGGTGAATAGGACTTTGTTTGCTTGCATACCTAGTCTGAAGTATTAAGCTTAGGCCATCCCTTCATAGGGGTGTCTGTCTCATCGTTCCACGTCCAAGTAGGCCCTTGTATGCCTGTAAAATCGATTTTGAAGTATTGATTTTTCCTATCAGCTTCCCCATCTACTTCTTTTACTAAGTAGTGGTCTATATTCGATAACAATGGCCCTTAAAAATACATGCTACTTGTTACAAATGCAGTGGAAGGTACACGACGATTGTCAGGTTATTACTCACTCGTCTAGAGGATTAGCCGCTAAGGACTAAATTTGATAAGATTGCATGATACAGCAAGTAAATTTGACAAGATAATCATCGAAATCTTACGCCTCATTTGTGTTGAGTTGGTGAATATACTCTTATTTTGAGGTTTGGTTTATTAGTTTAAAGCATGTCAAGATCAAAAATATCATACCTTTGCCCCTTTCTTTCTCACACCTCTTTTCTCACTTTATTTGCCTCCTCGCTCATTCTTGAGCCACCCCTCCTCAAACCCTCTTGATTTCTTCATAACCTTCATCTACTCATTCATCCTCATTCTCTTGTCTCCAAAGATGTCTCATCCAGGATGGCTTTGTCAAACCTTGCGAACACCAACATTGATTCCTAGATACCGACATTTTCAATAATACAGTGTGATATCCAAGAACTGAGTTCAGACTTTACGGACTTCTATTTGGACTCCTCAATTTTCACACAATTCAAAGGTTGAGACCTATCGTGTTCCGATCGTTCTCCTTTCACCACTTTCCTTTCCCCCAGTAAATCCTACTCAAGACAGGCTCTTGTCTCGAACATGCTTCTCCTTTTCTGAGGATTGATCAGATTCTATTTCCCAATACAGATTCTACACTCGATTAGGAGCCCGAGTTACCTTTGTATTTTGAGACGGCTCCCCACAGACTTGACAAAGGGCAAGTTTGGATGACACAATAGATCAGAATGAAGCCATACATAGTAGCTAGTCTCAATTCAAGCCATCCAGCAACAATTGTCGGATCAAGCTCTCGCATAAGTTGCCTTCAGAGAAATACTTAATGAGTTAAGGATGGACAAAGAAAGCAGAGGAGGAGGGGTTGAAGGACACCATGGTGGGAATGAGAATGAGCAGCATGTAGGAAAGCATGGATGAGGAGGTGAGAGAGGAGGACCACCCAAACTAACTCTTGGGGATTGATCAGATTCTATTTCCCAATGCAGATTCTACACTCGATTAGGAGCCCGAGTTACCTTTATATTTTGAGACGGCTCCCCACAGACTTGACAAAGGGCAAGTTTGGATGACACAATAGATTAGAATGAAGCCATACATAGTAGCTAGTCTCAATTCAAGCCATCCAGCAACAATTGTCGGATCAAGCTCTCGCATAAGTTGCCTTCAGAGAAATACTTAATGAGTTAAGGATGGACAAAGAAAGCAGAGGAGGAGGGGATGAAGGACACCATGGTGGGAATGAGAATGAGCAGCATGTAGGAAACCATGGATGAGGAGGTGAGAGAGGACCACCCAAACTAACTCTGAAGGAAACCTGTATCCCTAGTGCCGAGTAGGTAACTGAATGGATCAGAATACCTACGATCCACAACCACTTTGAATTGAATCCATCATTGCTCCCTCCCTTGTCGATCTTCCATGGAAATACCAATAAGGATCCATACATACACATGCAATAGTTCAACATGATTTGTAGCACCAAGCACTACTCCAATATTCCGTTCGAGGTAGTAAAGATGACCGCCTTCACATTTGCCCTTCAGGACAAGGCATTTTACTGGATCAATCACTTGGGCAAGGTGGTCACGACCTGGGAGGAGCTCAAATCAAACTTCCTACATAAATACTATCCCTAGGTTGTTTGAATCAAATACGAGTGTTGATCTTTAACTTCTCATAAATGCCCCACGAACCATTTCACGAGGCGTGGGAAAGATTCAAAGATCTTATGGAGAAGTACCTCCATCATGATTTGCCGAAGACCAGCATGGTCCGGAATTTCTTCAGAGGCTTGCACCAAGAAAGCCAATGACTCGTTGATGTCGCGTGTGGGGGATCACATTTTAACAATGATGAAAACATCATATGACCGATTTTCGAGGAGATGATTGAGGGATCAGCTACCTTATATTTGTCCCATGTATTTCAGAAAGCCTTATCGATCCCACTAGCCTATGGATGAGACATCTTACCATGAAGAAGAGGGAGACATGGGTTCCAGTCTCAGCATCAGTGGGAACCATCTTTCAAAAGTTGTTATTATTGATAAGTGATCACAAGACCTTGATAAATCAAAAGGAGATAAATCTGTACACGAAATAATAAGTAAAAAATCACTCAATATATACAATGTGCAGTTAGGTCGCAAAATCGAATTTTCACAAATGAACTCCGATTCTTTTGAATTTGGTCTTACTTTGTAGATAATTGAATGTACATTAATTTAAAAGTGAGCTGGGTGAAATTGGACATTGTATTAGAGATATATCATCATGTACAACTTTTTATCATGAAATTAGGATTTGGGTTCATTTCAATATATACAAGTTGGTAATTTTTTGAATTTTTCATTGATTAATGTTAGTGATATGCACACAATGAACTAGTTCATGCCAATTGGAGTTAGGATGAATTAACTAAAATGGTTGAAATTAAGTGAAAATTTACATATGATCATGAATGCAAAATGAAATGCTAATTTATGCAAATTATTTTCAGGTGCATGAATGCTAATTTGAGATATAAATAAGTTAATGCACATAATTGCTTGGAATGAATCTCTATTTTCAACTAATTAGAATGAATCACAAATTCATTAATTCCTTAACCAAGGAGAGAGAGGGACGACTTAAAGAAAGAGAGAGTATTTTATGTTTCCGACTATTGTATAGAAAGATAGGGGTTAGCCCTCCTTTTATATACAAAAAGGCCGATAGGATTGTTTTCATCAATTAATCAAGGGCAAAGATTAGAGGCAGCGACTAACCTTCAATTGCATTAGGATTGATAGTGACATTATCAATTATAATTATTTAATTAATAATTCTAAAAATACAGCAACAATTGCATTAAATTTAAAAATAAAATAAATAAACGTATTGTTATCCCATGGGGGTCCAACATGGTGTAACAACCATTGATTGCTACCCCCTCACGAAATTAGGACTTTCTTTTCCCTTTCACTTTTTATTAATTGATTCATATGTTCGCTTTTAAAATTTAGTTAATTGAAAAACGTAACATTTACAAATTAGGTTGTTGATTAAAATGTATAATATTCATTAGTCCATAATTTTGAAATCATATTTACATTTATTTTAGAATGTTAATCCAACTCACCTAAACAATATAATTTAAGAATCATATTCACGAAATAAGTCTCCACAATATATATGTAGATCATATCCACAGTATTCTAAAAAAATATTATGGATATCACCATCCACATTATTTGTTATCATGGATAATTAAACCAATTTCAATCATCCCAATTTTTTCTCTTGGTCTGATAATTGGAATTTGTTTCTTTCAGAATGATCGATGAACTCTTTCATACATAACATGCCTTCTACGCATATATTAGGAGATAGGGTTAGGGTAATTTTATTATCCATCTACAATGACATGGATATTGAGATTCTATCTCATATCAATGTCTAAAAAGTCATTTATGTGATGTTTGATCCTATCAAACAATGTATCTTATTTTCTAATTGTACTTGAATCTCATTCAGAACAATATCGACTATTTGGGCTAAGATTGGATAACTAGTTCATTGAATGGAGTCACTAAAATCCAAACATGTTTCGTCATTTTTCAAGAATGGAAGTTTCTTATGTGAATCCAATTCACATCAACATTTAATTAACAAATGTAAATTACAAATAGCTCTCTCTTATATATTATAAATCACATTTATAATATATATGACTAATATGGATATTGCTATCCACATTATTCATATCCATGATAATTAAATCACATTTAATCATCTTGGATTTCTATTCTCGTGTGCTCAGATAATATGAACCGCATTCACATTACGCACATCTTTGATAATCAAATCTCATTTAATTATCTAAGATAACTCTCTTTATAATATGTATCAAATTCATATTACTCATGATAATTAAATCACATTTAATTATCTATTTTCTTAATGTTCGAATACTTATATCAACAATGAAATTATCCTGAACTCTTTCAAGGATAATGCGCTTTCTCCGCGAATACTTGGAAATAAGGACAGGGCGATTGTATTGTTCCACGTATAGTGACTTGGATATTGAGATCATATCTCAAATCCAGATCGCGGGCCTCCCATAGATGCTTGATTAAATCAAGATCGCGAATCTAATCTTCTCATTGCATCTGAATCACATTCAGATCAATGTCCAACATTCGGACCAAGATAAGATTACTTCTCTACTGAGAGGAGTCACTAAAATCCATACCCTTTTCATCACTCCCTAGGAATGGAAGCGTCATGGTTATACAATCGTTTATGATCACATCACCCTTAGGTATTCCCAATACTTGCACATCCTGCATACAGGAAGACTCAGATTAAACCCGAAGTATTATATCAACTTTACACCGTCTACTTCAGGGTTTTATCAGTAAGTTTCTCATTCGATCATTGGTAGTTGGTATCGATCATATACTTTCCAAAAACATATATCATACCTAGGTCTTGATCATATACTTTCCAAAAGTATATATCAAACCTACAAATTCAATCAAGCTTCCAAAGCGAGATGACCGTGCACGGAATTTGATTCTTGCCAATATCTCATGAGTGAGCTCATGCCTTCCAGTTCAGTATATGAACTTGTATGATCCCTTGAGAGATCGTATTACTCATATGCCCTTATATACATACCAGTGTGCTAGTGTATAGACCTTGGTTAGGACATCAACCTATTGGTCTGCCAAATGTACATACTCAGACATATAGTAACACATCTGTCTCTAGTCAGAGGATGCGCGCCTATATTGTGACAGAATACGATATAGGACTTTGGTTATCTCGATCTCGTTAAGTCAACTCTTTGGCCTAACTAATATGACACCTCTGGATCTCTATTCCTATGCAGAGGACCTGCATCAAGAGGTCGGTCAAATATCAGCCTAATTGAGAAAGGATTGCCATCTTCTACTCAGGCTGGAGATCATCTCTTAACAATCATTTGATGGTGCTTGATGAGTCCTCAATCTAACTCTTTATATATTCATCCAAGCACCAACCTCTATGATTCAATTATTGAATCAAAAGTTGTATGATTATTATGATGGCCATGGTACATAACCCTAATTATACTAAGGGAACTATTATGAAAATTATCTATTCATCATTTCAGATCAGGGAATGATATTTGCAATAACATTTATTACATAATGGCTCGCCGTGGGCTCGCATGTCCAACAATCTCCCACTAGCCCAAAGAGCCATTAATGGGCTAATCGTTTAAACCCACACTCATGTGACAATCATAGGCTATTTAGAAAATAGCTAGGTAAGTTGATCAGTCACTCTGTTCCCGCGAGACTACGCCAAGTCCTTTTACGACACTTGCATATCCCCAGTAACAACGCTCGCATCTAATGCGAATGTTGCATCTCATGCAACCAATACTCAATCTTTTTAAAGATATTATAGTGTCTTTGACACTATTGCTTAATAATTGTCATAACCACTATTTCTATAATCCTTATCAGAACACCCTTAGTCCTGGAGATCTCTATCTCCTAAGGTATCCAAAGTTAAGACCTTTTAGATCACTATCTATATAGTCTTATGTTTTTGAAGATAAGACTTTGAGATCACTATCTCAAAAAATATTGTCATCTATGAAGATTTTGTTATTACTGCAATCAAGTGTTTTCTCTCCATAGTAGGATTAGTAACTCTTTACTACTCCCACTGAATGGTAGATATCTGGCTTTTGTACACATCTAGCATACACTCAGCTTCTCGTAACTGATGCACAAGGGCATTCAGTTTTAGCTTATATTTCCTCAACTCTTTAAGGTGATATCCCTTTAGATAGGTCAGTACCATATCTTAAGGGATGGAAGCCTTTCTTGGAATTTTCCAGAAAATTGAATATGTTCAAGGTGTACTACTATTGTGACAGACCCAATACCCTCTTCTCTTTGCTTCTGAATACCTTCAAAACTAAGATCCAAGAGGTATCCTTGAGATCATATCTCAAGTTATGGAACAACCAGATAATAAAACACTTATTATTATCCTCATATCATTTTAAATGATTAGGATATCATCTACATTTAACATGATGAACACAAAGGCACTCCCACTAAGCTTCACATGGCTCCTCCATATTCTATTTGAAATCATAACAATTATAATTTCATCAAATATTATGGTCCAACTTCAAGAAGTGTATCAGTCCACAGATGGATTCCTTAGCTTGCACACCTTGCTTTCCTCAACCATGAAGCCCTGGGGCTACTTCATGTGAACATCCTCAGAGAGGTATTCATTAGATGAATGCAATCTTGACTTCTTTCTCTTGAAGATCCATTTACACCTTTATGGCCTTATCCATGTAGGTGGATCCTCGAGGGTCCATATACAACACTTGTATATGATGTCCACTTTAGACTTTATTGCTATCATCCATTTTTCCATGTCATGATCCTTAGGAGCTTCATCACATGAAATCCGATCATTGTCAGATTTCTCTGACACGTGGAATACATCCTAAAACTCATTTGAAGAGGTATAAGTGTTTCATCTTTTATTATCCTTTTAGTTTCCGATTTCAGGAGCCTCATTATCTTCTCAAGATTAAATGAGTTCCTACACTTCATTTTCATCTTGATTCTCAAGAGTCTCAACCTCTAAGAATCACATTCTCAGAGATGAGATATCTTAAGAATCTCAAGGTCATAAAGTAGGTATCCAATACCATCTTTTATTTTTCGAATGAAGTAGCACTCTCTAGTGCTAGATTCCAGCTTATATGCATGGAACCTTATTAATGATATACATTGTAGTCTCTACTACACATATATACCTGGAAACTAAGGGATAATTATGCTAAAACTCATCATTGATAAGATCAAGTCACAAAAGATCCAATTGTATCTCCCTATAACTCTATTGAGTTGAGGTGTGTTAGGAGGATTGAGATAAAATGATATTCATATCTCCGTAAGGTATTCTTTGAATTTATTAAACAGGTACTTTCTACCTAGATTAGATCAAATTCATTTTATCTTCCTTCAAACTTTGGTTTTAAACCAAAATTACGAAATCTTTGAACATTTCAAAGGTTTCTTAGGTGAAGAGAAGAAATCTCTTATCATACATAATCATCAATAGATATCACATATCTATAATGTTTACTATGATATAGATGTTCCGCATACATCAATATGTATGAGATCCTGAATACCTTGACATCTTACATCTTTCCCAAGGAAGGGTGTATTGGACATATCTTACTTTTGAATACAATATTAACAAGTATGTAAGATTTGACATTTTAGACATTCTAAAGTTTCATCTCTTACCAATCTATTGATCAAATCAACAGATATTTGTACAAGGTTTGATGCCAGATCGTTGTTAAATGATCTTCATCCTCATATTGGTCTTTAAAAGATTTAATTTCAATATTAGAAATCTTAGTGAACCATTCATTAATTTTCTAATTTAGTAGAGACCACTAGATGCCAGACTACTATCTAAAATATATCCATCATAACTCTGTATCATAGGTTTATTTCAGAATTCATGTTTATTTCCAACATCTAGAAATAAACAATGAGGGTGTTCTAATATCTAGGTCATAGAGACATTCTCTAAGACTAAGGGCTCTCCCACTGAAATTATGAAGTCTATTGATCCAATGGAAGTTGTTGCAACAATTGCATCAATATCCATGTAGATGACTCTTAATCCTGAAGATCAAATTCCTAATCTTCCAATACATATGCAACCAATTATAAGTGTCATTAGAAGATTGTGATACAATTATTAGACTTCATCTTATCGAAAAAAGAAAGTCAATTTTAGTGATTTATGTAGATTATTCTGATGCTCTATCTGAGTCCTTCTCTAAGGATTCTAGATAGATTTGATAGTCATACTATCAATACATCAACTTATTGCAGTATTAGCATTCATCAAACTCTTTGGATGTCATATGTAAGTCACAGAAGTATGGTCAACTCTTTGACTTTCCTTCCTACTTGGGTCCAACCCATGCTTCCACTGCGCTCCCTTTATCTATAAACAACCATTTCATAAGACTAAGGTAACTCTTATATTAAATTCAAAAGAATTCAATGTAAGAGCATTTCAACATTTATACATGCTTCATTAAATTCATACAATATGAATATTATGAAGCTTCACGAATGACTAGAGTATAGACAGTAGAATAATGACACTCATCATGTCTACATCCATCTAGACACTTAAAACATTGGTTCAGGTAGGTATTCAAACAATTTGAATACATCATCTCCTATGGAGCCACCATTCTGCATGATGCAGAGAACCATGTTATTCAAGATTAAATGTCGAGAGCACATATGTATGCCAGAATATCTTCTTAGATTTTATTATAAGGATTAATTGACAATTGCGATTATCATCGACATGTCACTTCCAAAGTACATCCGATGAGATCAAGACTATATAGACATGCAAACTCTAGGGTTGTAGACATATTATCTATTTAATTGTCATTTGTGAGGAAACTTGCACATTACAACCACATACATTTTGTGTCCAATGCAAGTACAATATCTGGATCATGAGTCCAATCCATAATATTTACTGGTTATGATTGAGTATAACATTGAGTGGGTTTAATGAAGGATTATCTGAAATAAGAAATTTGCATAAGTGTATATTTTTTATATATATATATACATATTTTACTTTGATTTAGGAATTTTTATATCAAAGTTGTCTTGCCTTGTCAACATTGAAAGTTCATTCCCTTAATGACTTTCAATGTAAGAGATATACTTACCATTATATCTCAGCAAGATCTGGGATCTCCTTCCTTATCTTTGTTACATCCCAATAATAAGAGAATCTGCAACTCCGATAAAAGAAGCGGGAACACATTCCGCCTTGCAAGTCCAACTTGCATTCTCAATTCGGTCTTTAACACCCGGGCCCACCACCCCTAAGGCAATGTTGACCCGTCATTAATTGAACCAACCGTCAACAGGAATAGTACTCGCTATACGCAATCCAATATTGCCCCAATAATATGAGGATCCGATATTGGGGTCACTACGCATACGGCCTTACTCTTTCGAGAAGAAAAGAGCCCGATCCAGATGCGCTTGCATACAAGAGCTGTCACTTCGAACAGGTGTCTCCTACATGCAATCCCTGGCGACGGAACTCTTCGCCTTGACGGGAGACCATGGATGTCACTTATGTTATCCTCCACCTCATATTCAAATTTTAATTAATTATTATGAATCATATTCATTTAATTAATTCTTCCAAGGGAAATAACAACTCTATTCATAATAGAGTGTTTCAATTGAACATAATTAATTTAATCATATTAAATTAATAATCAATCCAATTTAATCAACAAACTTGATTAATTTACTTGAATATATATGGTAATATCTCAAAGTACGCATTAATTCGAATTTTAATGATTAGAAAATACACCTTGATTTTCTCCCGCATTATTGAGTCCCTATCCGCTGTCATGGCCAGTACCGACGAGAGTGGGACGGACCACATACGTTGCAACCCGCAACCCCAATGCTCTCCGACTAGACACCATATCCACCTCAGGAAAGGATAATGCCAAATAGATCAATTTGTACTTAAGATGATCATCGGTTCTTCAACCACAATTATACCATATAGTAATAATCAAAACATTTTTTATTATAAGGAAATTTGCTATACAAATTCCCAATCATATTCAAGCATCAAGTTTGATGAATGTGTTTCCAATTATGATCTAGATCAAATCTAATCAATTGATTGGATGAGGCCAAGTCAATTAAGTAAATAATCATCTTCCAATATTTCTCAAATATTTTCCATAATTATTTCATGAAATTAACAATTAATTTTACTAATTGACAATCACATGGTTCTTGATTAGGACTGTAATTTCAGCAGTGACCCCTACTCACTAAAATTAACATATTTCAATCAATTTAAATCCAAATTAGACAAACCAAATTTTTAAAAATTGCTAACTTGATTTAGGACAGAACCCAAGTGATATTTCACGCATTTCAAGGCGGATAAAAATAGTAATTAACTCATTAATCATGTTAAGATTCGCAGTTCCCGCAACAGTGAATACATGTTCATTAAAACAATCATATCTTGAGCAAACGGAATCCAAATTTCGTAAACTCAGATCCTATGATTTACTTATTTAATGGGGACCAAAATACAAGTGATTAATTCATGTTTAAACATTTGAAACATGTCCGAATCTATTCACTAACCAGATCTGCGAAAAACAAATGCAACAAAAAAACTTTCGCGACCTTAACGAACCCAAGTCATCCTAGGTTTGCGCATCGTATCCGAAACCTTCAACCTGGCTTTGATACCACTTGAACGATATGGTTAGATCCTCAAGATCATCACGAAAGCGTGAGCATCATATCAAATACGACGAAGAACGACTAGTCACACTAGTTGTTCTATGCAACGGAAATTAAAAAAAATCTTCTGACGAAACCGCATGAACCAAGAACACTTCTCGGATCGTTTCGTCTAAACCATAAACAAGTAATAGGGTTACCTCTTGAAACGTGGTTGCGATCAAGTCTCTAAACGAAGAGACCTCTTGTCTCAAGTCGGATCCGACGGGGGAGACGCTTGCGAGCGCAAGGATGAATCGTGTGCATCTCGCAATCCATGTTGATGATCCAAGTGGCGGATTTCCTGATGTCGACACACGAGATCCGACGTCTTCTTCACGAGCGAGGTGCACCGAAGAAGCCGGAGATCCATGAGCAAACGGTCAGGCAGCATAACGACGTCGCTATGACGATGGAGACTCCCTCTAGGGAATCCATGGTGGACAGCCATGAGAGAGGAAGAGAGAGGGCTGATGTGTAGAGAGAAAGAGAGAGAGAGAGAGAGAGAGACTTATGTTCTCTTGTGTGTAAGAAGAGCAATGGGGTGCCTCTCCTTTCATATAATTTTGGTATCCATGGATCTCAATCCATGGACAACACAAATCCAATGTCTCTCATTGATTGTGTTTCTTTTAATGGCTAAGATTTGTGTTGGTAAAAATCAACAACAATTAAGTTAATTTAGATTAAATCTATATTGGTAAATCAATATAAATCAATCCCAAATTAAATCAATCAAGCATGGAGATTATGGAATGAAGATTGCCTCCTTCCATAATATTGGATTTGGTTGCAATCTCATGTAATCTCATGAGATTACATTATTCCATGGAAATCTCCAAGATTTACAACAACACTTGTTGTAAATTATTCTACGAAAATAATTGATAATTATTTTGTTAATATTGCAGTCTTGCCATTGGAAAATTGTGAATCATATTTATAACCCAAAATAAAATGTGAATTACATTTTCAATTAATTGTCCAATGTGAATCCAATTCACATCAACATTTAATTAACAAATGTAAATTACAAATAGCTCTCTCTTATATATTATAAATCACATTTATAATATATATGACTAATATGGATATTGCTATCCACATTATTCATATCCATGATAATTAAATCACATTTAATCATATTGGATCTCTATTCTCTTGTGCCCAAATAATATGAATCGCATTCACATTATTCACATATTTGATAATCAAATCTCATTTAATTATCTAAGATAACTCTCTATATAATACGAATCACATTCATATTACTCATGATAATTAAATCACATATAATTATCTATTTTCTTAATACTCGGATACTTATATCAACAATGAAATTATCCTGAACTCTTTCAAGGATAATGTGCTTTCTCCGTGAATACATGGAGATAAGGACAGGGTGATTGTATTGTTCCATGTATAGTGACTTGGATATCGAGATCATATCTCAAATCCAGATCGCGGGCCTCCCATAGATGCTTGATTAAATCAAGACCGCAAATCTAATCTTCTCATTACGTCTGAATCACATTCAGATCAATGTACAACATTTGGACCAAGATAAGAATACTTCTCTACTGAGAGGAGTCACTAAAATCCAGACATGTTTCATCATTCCCTAGGAATGGAAGCGTCATGGTTATACAATCGTTTATGATCACATCACCCTCAGGTATTCCCAATACCTGTACGTCCTGCATACTGGATGACTCAGATTAATCCTGAAGTATTAGATCAACTTTACACTGTCTACTTCAGGGTTTTATCTATAAGTTTCTCATTCCATCATTGGAAGTTGGTATCGATCATATACTTTCCAAAAACATATATCATACCTAGGTCTTAATCATATACTTTCCAAAAGTATATATCAAACCTACAAATTCAGTCAAGCTTCCAAAGCGAGACGACCGTGTACGGAATTTGATTCTTGCCAATATCTCATGAGTGAGCTCATGCCTTTCAGTTCAGTAAATGAACATGTATGATCCCTTTGAGAGATCGTATTACTCATATGCCCTTATATGCATACCAGCGCGTCGGTGTATAGACCTTGGTTAGGTGATCAACCTATTAGTCTGCCAAATGTACATACTCATACATATAGTAACACATCTGTCTCCGATCAGAAGATGCGCGCCTGTATTGTGACAACATACGATATAGGACTTTGGTTATCTCGATCTCGTTAAGTCAACTCTTTGACCTAACTAATATGACACCTTCGAATCTCTATTCCTATGTAGAGGATTTGCATCAAGAGGTTGGTCAGATATCAATCTAATTGAGAAAGGATTGCCATCTCCTACTCAGGATGGAGATAATCTCTTAACAATCATTTGACGGTGCTTGATGAGTCCTCAATCTAACTCTTTAGATATTCATCCAAGCACCAGCCTCTATGATTCAATTATTGAATCAACAACTATATGATTATTAAGATGGCCATGGTACATAACCCTAGTTGTACTAAGGGACCTATTATGCAATTTATCTATTCTTCATTTCAGATCAGGGAATGATATTTGCAATAACATTTATTGCATAATGGCTCGCCGTGGGATCGCATGTCCAACACCCTCCAATGCTCCTCCGCCTATGCCTCAATTCCATCGAAGGAGGAAGGGGACTCATCCCCTCAAATGATCAACGCCCCCCTCCTGGGGATATTTGCTAACACCCCCCCCGGATATTTGCTGAAGATCCCCCCGGGGGTTGCCTTATTCAAGAAGACCCTTCTCCGCACATGACCCCCATGCATGGGGGAGGCAAATTTGTAGATAAGCCCCCGACATTACACGCATAAGATCTAGCCTCCTGGGGATATGTGGGAGGCACATATTCCTCTAGAAATTTTGCAGAATTCCACCAGACATCTTGGCAATTACTCTTTGGTCCTTCTTCTACAGGTTTTTTTTATTTTCATTAATTATTACAATTGTAAACATAAACTTGTGCTCCTATATTATTTTAAGAAACATTTTTGCATCATTTTAGTTATAAAAAACAACATTTTTTACCAATTAATTCTTTACATTGTGGCATGCTCATGATATTTTTATTCTTTGTGGTTAATTAATAATAATTGTTATTGCAGAATCTTACATAATTTATCCAAACTGAGTTTAGAAATTCATATAAAATTAACTAGTTTCAAGAAATTTCCAAAAATTAACCGATAGCAGAATTAATTGTTAGCAACATTATGCCAAAAAATGCATTTGCATGTATATTTTGCTCTAGAAAAGTCATTTTGTGTATTTAACTAATTAATTTTTAATAAGTATTAAATTCAACATTTTTAGGTTTTAAGATTTTCTTGATATTTGTCATCTAGTGATATATCTTAGATAATTTTATTTCTTGAAAAAAATAGATATAAAATTTATTAAATAAATTATTGAAAAGCTCATTATTTGCATTAATTTATATCATAAAATATTCATATTATATATAAAAATTCCAAAAAATTACAGTATCGTAGTTTCATCATATTTTACATTCTGGAAAAAATGAGGAATTTTGAAATTCACTTGATTGAAATTTTAGCCACCAAACTTCGTCAAAATTGCATAAAGTTCATTCATTGCATTTAAAAATTAAAAAAAATGCCTCTATTGATAACCTAACTTCGAGATAGACTAAAAACTAACCTAAGGAGATAGTTGCCTTGAGTTTGAACTTGGACTTACCAAGTAAAAAAATGAATTGACCGCTTGAATTTAATTGATACATTAATTAAAATAACATTTTCGATTAACCCATGATTATCTACCTTCAACGAATATATTTTAATCATTAATTTGATTAAATTAAAAGGGTAATTTCATGGTTCTTCAAATGGCGTTGTTCCTGGGGAGGCACGACTTAGGTTGTTTTTAGAAAATCAAGTTTTTATGTTTTCCCTCCCTGGGTAGTTTGTCCCTCATTTTTTTGTATTTATTTCTCCATTTATTTTTTTATTTTTCTAATATTTATTTATTTATTTTTGTATATTTTTATGTGAATCTCTCAAACTTTTTATCTGTTATTTTTCATGCGAGGTACTTGGTGAACTTGGAGTGGCTCTCTTGGAAGCCGATGCCACTTGAAACAACCAGACTCACGAAGAATTTAATTTTTTTTTGAGAGAGTGTTTCGTCTTTAATTGTAACTAATTTCTAATTTTCAGTAGTTCCCGATCGGGTTCTTGCATGTGTAAAAAAAACTGGACTCTTTCTGGTGTCTCGAACCAGTTTCACTCTCCAGTGAGGGTGGGGCCCGACTTGAGGGGTTCGTAGTTCTAGGATTACACCATGGCTTTTATAGCTACTAGGATTGTTTTTGCTCGTAGGACTAGGACCATATTGCATTTAATTATACATGCTAGATCAATTCTCATTTAACCAAACTAAATTGTTCAATCAATTGCTAACAAAAATTCTAGTTTTAGGTGTGATTTCCCTTGCATACATTAGATTTATTTCTCTAGGGAAATTTCATTTCAGTTTATCATATTGTTGGACGATTGCAAGGAAGCATTGTATGTATCTCTGACTCGACATTCATCATTGTGTTTCCCACTGCAAGGCTTTTTTAATTCTCCCTTAGTTTTCATCCACATAGGAATAAAGAAAATTGAAATTCCTATGTAGAAGTGCATTTATCCCCACTTAAATTCAAAGTGATAACCAAACTAAAACAAGGGGACAACTGACATTATTGATTTATTAAAATCGGATAAAAATGAAAATAATTATTTTCGAAAGAGAAACCCCGTCATTGTTTGATTTTATTACAAGTGAGAGAGGGACGAACACTATGATAGATCCAAACTAGGATTTTCAGATTGTCTACTAATTCTAAAAAAAATGATTTGCCACTTCTCAGTGAGGATCTATGGATAGCCGGTAAATGGTTCGGATTTCCTTAATATAGTTGGAGGTTTGGAGGACACTATGTAAGGCTCCGTCCTCAAGTAATATGTAATCATATTCATACGGTCCACACTTACTCTCATACTGGGTAAAAGTGGGTGCAACTAGTCGTAAGAATTAGGCCAGTCTTTAGGAAAATAAAGGCACCTAACAGCTCGTTAACTCTTTCAAAATTTTGCAATTATCACCAACTAAAATAGATAAGATAATTTGGTCGAATCTTTGCGATCATCACTGAGTTGAGTTGGTGAATTTGGGGTTGGAATTTGTGTATTGAATTATGTGACAGTGCTCTTGCACAATCAGATCAAGGTTTTGTGAATAAATTTTTACCATTCCATTCGAAGATGTCGGAATATTGGCATTCATACCTATACTCCATGGGTTGCACTCACATGACAAATTCCTAATCTTCTTTTGCACTTCCTTTTCAGAGGAACCCTCTCTTTAAGGTAGTTTCTCCTCATTCATCATTCTTTCCTGCGACCCACCCACCCTTGGCTGAAACTTCAAGATACGAGCTGCTCACAGAATCGAACATGTTCTCTGAAGACAAAATGGAGAGAGTGGATTCAAGGATCAATATATATGTAACCGACTTCGATAGAGGAACACAATTCTCGATTACGTATGAAAATTCACTATATGAACCATCCTCTTCTCCGTATAACTCACAGCCGGAGTATGATCACTTTTCCTTTGACCACATAGATGATAATCAAAGTCAAGAAAATAGGACTCATGACAAGAATTTGAGAAAAGATACTAACTACTTCTCGATTGAGGAGAAAATGCCAATGTCGCAGCATACCAAGCATAGTCACTCATCTCTGAGTCATGAGCTAATAGTGGATAACAAAGCTCAGATAAATAAGAGAACCAAGGTTTTGATAGAATAATTTGATAATGTCAACCAGATAGTAAAAGACACGATAATCAACCAAGAGAAATCGAGAAAAACACAGAGCGAACCTGAAACTCATCATGCGTCGGATGTCTACATGCTGACACAACGTACCACTGACTACCTTTCGGACTATAGTGAAAATTCCAAAAAAAAATAAAAACTAGAAAATTCAAAAAAAATCAAACAACATCAATATGGAAGCATTTTGCAAAAGTCAGATCTTAGAGTTTTCATTAATAAGCCCATAGAGTATGTTCTCGATCTTTAGAGATTTGTGAAGAGTTGATTATCACATAAGAAGACATGAAAGAAAAGATATTGAACAGAATATCATTTAATAACTATGGCTAGTTCAATGGTGCTAACCTAGACAAACAAGGTACGGAAAGTCAAACAGTTGACCAAGGTAACTTGTGAAATTGAGAATACAGAGTTTAATAATGTTCATATTGACGACAGTTCTACCTTGAATATCCTCCCGAAGTCCGTATTTGACAGATTCGAACTCGGTCCGCTCAGAAAGACCCGAGTAATCATTCAGTTTCCTGATCGATCCACAAAAAGATCGAGAGGAATCTTTTCTGCCGCCATTAATTTCCATGGTGTTGTACATAAAGTGGACTTTATTATCTTGGACATTGAACACTGAGGAGATTTATCTGAGGCTCCCATTACTTTGGGAAAGCCATTTCTGGCTTCCACTAGAGCAACTATTAATTGCGAGAATCAAGACATTATATTCTCGAACCCAAACCAAAATGATCAAATTTTTGAGGACACACCAAACTCTGAGACAACCGAACCAAAAAATGCTAGTCGTGACATAGAGGAATCTTCATATGCTCAAACCTATCCTCTTATCACAAATACAAATGAAAGAGAGACATCTTATGAAACAGCTACGAGGCGACAAGGTTGAATGAAATCAACATAGAAACATCTGATTCGCCACATCCGGACAAGGTTACGTCAGATCTCCTTGAGTCCATACACGCAAAGACAACAAAGAGCAAATACTCATGACATGTGCTGACCTTACAATGATATTATAATTTATATGGAGATTCATCTGATAGGGAATCCATGCTTAGCATCTTACAAAGAATACCTGTTGAACCAACTAAGAATACAATATTTTGGAAAAGGAATCTTCCGAGGATTCCTCATCAGGTATGGAAGATGTGAGAAGTATGAGAGAGCTCAGTTTGGAAAATATGGAGCTTGATCAAAACAAGAAGTTATATGTGGACCCACGTTGGAATCTCCCTGCCCCTCTTTATTGTTCTTCTAAGACCTACACCCCTTGTCCCATTCAATACACTGGAACAATTCGTTATGACCAGATTGACACTTGTTCATCTGAATATTCATAGGAATAATAGTTTGACCCGAAAACTAAGCAAAGTCCGAGAAAGAAGCTAAAAATAAGAATAATTGGAGTAACGTGACCTTTAATTGTTAGTCTGGTGAAGGCTCCGATGATGGTTGAGAATCTTCTGATTCATCTTTTTTCAATCAATATTCTCTACCACCACATTTTTTGAAAAAGATAAGCCGTAAACCTCCTCAATCATCGGCTACCCTTTCCCCCGTCCCCATCAGTTCTCTTGTACATTTTCTTCCTAGACTTAGGCCAAGGCCTAAGTATGGGGGGGGGGGGCAATGCCATCTGTATTTAGTCATCAATCTAGTGTACATTTTCTCTGTATATTCTTCCGATCTCATTGGTTCTCATACTCACTCCTGTCCTATATTTAAGCTGACCAGAGCCTAAGTATAGGAGGGACTGATGTCCACCTTGTATATACTTATCCATTTCTCCTCTTGACCTCGACCGCTCCAATTTTTGATCTTCTTCAATACTTAGGCTAACGGAGCCTAAGTATATAGGGGCGATAGACTTCTACACTCCTTTTATTTTTCACTCTCCTACGCTTAGCACGAACTATGTCTTTTCATCGCTTCTTGTGCTCTGAGGACATAGCACACACCAAGTATAGGGGGCTTGTATATATTACATATATACTTTACCCATAGGTTGTACTTTCACGTATTTTGTATATATTTTGTAATATTTATAAGATGGGTAAAGTCAAAAAACAAACAAAAAACAACAAAAATGAAAAAAAATGAAAAATTTCTTTACTCTTGCATAACATCCCAGCATTCATACCATAAAAAACAGAAAATCATCTTGCACCTCATTTGCACCTCATATACATCTACATTTCATTTGCATATCAAGCATATGCAAAGTGGAAAGTTATTGGGTTCCAAACTGAGTTATGGATAGAAGTAGAGAGTCTTTAGTTGACCTTAATCTACCTAATTTCCAGAAGAACTTCTTCGAGAAAGAGGATTTTAAAACTTCGGGTTTAGAAGCTTCAGGACTTTGACTTAATTCTTCGAGCTCTGCATGACAATGTGTAGCCTTTGACTCTTAGTGTCTAACGTGGTCGACAAATTCTTGGTATAGCTTTTGAATAGAGAATTAATATGTTCTCTCGCACTTTGCACTTACCTCAACTCAGACGGGGTGTTGGAAGACTATGTGGGTCTCTTTTCTGGTAGCGTGGACATCTAAAGATCGAAATATGGGTTGAAATAAAGCTTTGGAAAAGGGATGGAAGACTGGGCACAATATTTTCTTAGACCCCAAAACATGTACGGTAGGGGCACAAAAGATCCATGCAGAGTTAGCAAAAATCCACATAAAAAGGTAGCCAAACTACCAAATAAATATCTGACCAAAAAAGGTCCAAGCTTGAAGAAAACATGCAGATCTTAGTGGAGACTTGGATGAACTTGTCGGCTTCACAAGGGGAGGTGACTACATTGGTCACTCTCTAGTTCTTTTCCCCTTATTCTCATTTCTCCCTCTTTTCAATTGTGAACACAGCGCGACAGACCTTAGAAGGAAATAGCTGACTCCCCGAGGACAAGTTATTGGGAAGGAGGTTTGCATGGTAGTCCAGCATTCTTGATGGAGAGAGCTAAAACCTTTCACACACATGAGACATTTGTTCAATGTTCATGGGATATGCTTTGGGAGAAGGATTTATCTAAGGTGACATCTGGGTCGAATCTATTACAATGATATGTAGAACTCGAGGCATGTTGATTTTAAAACCCTAAGTCTCACTGAAGTTCTGCCTTACTATTAATCCAAAGGTCAGGTCTAACTCCATTTTAACCTTTTGTTCATGACTTTGGTATGGAACCCAAAATCAATTCACTTTTGCATTTCATATTAGTTGCTCAGGGACGAGTAAGGTTTAAGCATAGGGGGCTGATGAATCTGTGATTCATCTTACTAAAAGATAAAAAAATATCTTTGTTCCTGAGTAATTAGCTTCATTTCGTCATTTATTTTTCATTTTTACCATTCATGCACTTAGAATTAATATTTGCATTTTACCACGCATAATTGCGTACAAGCTCATGTTCACAGTTTCACTTAATTTCATGTATTTTCAACTAATTCATGCTAACTTCAATTATCATTGTGTACATATTACTAACAAGTTTAAGGAAAAATACAAAAAATTACTAACTCAAATAATTGGCAAGTGAGATAAAACTCTAATTTCAGAATAGGCGGACGAAAATGCACATATCTTCCTCATACAGTGTCTGATTTAGGTCTACTCACTTTTAAAGTAATACATATTCAATGACCTTTGAAATAAGACAAATTTCATAAAAATCGGAGCTCATATGTGAAAGTTGGGTTTTAGGCCTCTTTGACGCCTTTTGTGTTTTACCTGATTTTGACCTATTATTTTATGTACATAATTAACTCTTTTTCTTTTATTTATTTTTGATATATTCTTTGATGGAAGTTTTAATAAAATAGACAAAAATCCAACTTCAAAATAAGACTGAAATCAAAGAAACCAACCAAGCCTCAGTGCCTCTCGTGATTCTGTATGAATATCTCACTTTTTCAACTTTATTTTAGATTTGTATTCTCTTATTTTCTTAAACTCAAAAAATAGAAATGTTAAATATTTATCTTTGATTTTATCATTTTCTCGATTTTTCTTTGAATTAAAAAATGATAAAAAAATCACAAAACCCCTAAAAATTGGTGTTTTATGTACATAGAGTACCCAAAAAATATCATTCTGCACCAATGACCTCTTTTGCTCTTGGTCCCTTCATGAAAGTTGTAGATCTAATCAAGAATAGAAACTTTTGTGTTAACTACTTTTCGATCGGGGGTCGTTTGATATTTCTTTTCTTTTAATCTATAGATTTAATTCTAGAATTTTCTGGAGCTGACTCATGGCAGCTGCTCGAGCCACCCCGTGTTAGCTAGTTTTGGCAATATTTTTCCCTCTATCTTCTTAAAAAATAAAAAAAAAATTAAAAAAATTATTTTTCCTCTCACCTCACTTGCCATGCACGTGAGATGTCACTCCCCTACCGCCATCCTTCTTCTCCAGTCAACCCCATGCCCTCCATCTTCTCCGTCAACTCCCAATGTCGGCCAAGCATCTCCAATTATCTCTCCACTAGCCTACTAGCTACCGCCTACCCTTATCCTCTCTCACCCTCACTATTTAAATCCTCCGCCTCCTCCCTCTTCGATCATCCTCCATATCAAGGAAGAGGGGGGAGCTCGAAGGAAGGGTGGTGCCAGCCCCTTCTTCATGGGCGATGATCTCCTCCGACACGATCATCCCGATCTTTATCACGTACGCCACGTGACTCGATGTGACGACAAGAAGAGGACCACTGTCCTCCTCAACTTGAGGCAATTACCTCTTTCATTCTCTTCTTCCCTTGTTTTCTCACTAATCCTTTGTTTCAAGCTTCTACACCCATTTACACCTACTTCCACATCATCTCTCCCATCATCCCCATGCACGCCAAGCTTACTTCCCATCGACGATCCTTCGCCTTCATTCTTCTCCCCTCTCGCTTCACATTCTTCTCTTCCACAATCTACCACCAAAAGCTCCTCTCTTCCACTTCAAATCGAAGCACCACCACCACCATCCATCACCTAGTGCACACCTCAGAGCATCGCCCTGGACGGTCAGCCAACATATGCCACTCCTTGTCACCTTGGAGTCGCCATTACCTTCTGCCATGACTGCTCGCCTCTAGCACTTCCACATTCACACAGCACACCACCTTACACTCCCCAACCTCGTTCGATTGCCAACACCACATCAACAGTCAACATCCCGTCCCTCGCGTGTACACCATTGAGTGGAGGAGCTCCACCAGTCGCCCCTTCCTGCTCACCCATGTCATTGCCGCCCTCACCGCAGACCCCATGCCATGCACCGTCACGTGAAGGGTGGGGCAGCAGACAACCCAACCACCTGACGCGCCACTGAAGGCAAGTTTGCCCTCTGCCTCGGGTGATTCTTCCATGCCACCATGGAGTTGGATCCAGGAACGCGTCCTGGAGCAGGAAGTGGCACCACCCAACGGAGTCCCCTGCACTTCTCCTTCGCCTACTCCTTGGTTCCATCAAAGGAGGAAGGGGACTCAACCCCTCATGGGACCAACACCCCCACCTCTTGGGGATATTTGCTAAAGACCCCCCTGGGGGTTGCCTTATTCAAGAAGACCCCTCCTTGTATGTGACCTGTATGCGTGGGGGAGGAAAAAATTGTAGAGAAGCCCCCAACATTACTCCTTATCACACAAAAGATCCAACCACCAGGGGGCTCGTGCAAGGCACGTGTTTCTTTGGAAATTTTGCAGATTCAACTTGTCATTTTGGTAATTACTCTTTACTCCTTCTTCTATAGTTTTGTTTATTTTCATTAATTATTGTAATTACGAACAGAACCATATGTTCCTATATTATTTTAAGCAATATTTTCACATTATTTTAGTTCTAAAAAATTGGCATTTTCTTTATTAATTAATTCTTTACATTGTGCATGCTCGTGACATTTTTATTCTCTGTGGTTAATTAATAATAACAATAGTGCAGAATCTTACATAATTTATCCATTACAAATTCATATAAAATCAACCATTGCTCAAAAAATTTCCAAAAATTTTAGGGTACTGTTAGTAACACTATGCCCAGAAAGAATTGCATTTACATACATATTTTACTCTAGAAAAATCATTTTATATATTTCACTAATTAATTTTGAATAGATATTAAATTCAACATTTTTAAGGTTTTAGATTTTTTTAATATATATCACTTAATGATATAATAAAGATAGTTTTATTTCCTGAAAATAAGTATTTGATATTTATTCTAACTAATTATTGAAAATCTCATTATTTACATTCATTTAATCATAGAATATTCATATTACATCCAAAATTTCTAAAAATTTGACACTAGTCTAATTTCATCATATTTTACATTATGGCCAAGTTTGCGGATTTTTACAATTCACTTGATTGAAATTTGTAATTTAGACCCTAAACTACGTCTAAATTACATACCGATCATTCATTGCATTTAAAAATTTAAAAATGCCTCCTTTGAAAACCTAACTTTGAGATAGACTAAAAACCAACCTATGGAAATAGTTGCCTCCCTGAGTTCGGTCTTGAACTTACCAAGTAAAAAATGAATTGACTGCTTGCTTTTAATTGACACATTAATTAAAATTGTGGTTTTTGATTAACACAAGATTATACGCCTGTAATGAACATCTTTTAATCGCTAATTTGATTAAATTAAAAGGGTAATTTCACTGTTCTTGAATGGGTAAGACCCATTAGGTTTAAATGATCCTTCAAGAGATAGTAGGAACCTGATGATAAGGTAGAGACATTCAAAGCACGACTCGTAGCCATGAGATAAACACTGGAGAGAAGACATCACTTACGATAAGACTTACTCTCCAATGACCTTTGCTTAAATCCATCAGAATATTTTAAACTATGGCTACACAACATGACTATGACATATTCAAGATGTGAGTAAAGATTGCATTACTCTATGAATACCTCTCCTAGGATATTCGCATGAAGTAGGCCCAAGGCTTCATGGTTGTGGAAAACAAGGTGTGCAAGCTGAAGAACTCTATATATGGACTCAAGTAAGCTTCTTGTAGTAAGAAAATCAGATTTGATGAAATAATAAATGTTATGATTTTAGATAGAATCTTGATGAATTGTGTGAAGCTTAGTGGGAGTACCATTGTGTTTATCGTGCTAAATGTATATGATATCGTAATAATTTGGAATGATATAAGGATAATAATAATTGTTCAGATTTTCCATACATTGAGATATGATCTCAAGGATACCCCTTAGATCTTAGTTCTAAAGTTGTTCAGAAGCAAGGAAAAGAGGGTATTGGACCGTCACATTAGTGGTACACCTTGGACATTTTCATTATATAGAAAATTACAAGAAAGATTCTTTTCTCTTAAGATATGGTACTGACCTATCTGAAGGGATAAAACCTCAAGGAGTTGAAGAAGTGATTGCTAAAACTGATTGCCCTTGTGCATAAGTTATGACAAGCTGGGCGTATGCTAGATGTGTACAAAAGTCAGATGTCCGCCATGCAATGGGAGTAGTAAATTGTTATAAATCCTACTATGAAATCATAACACTTGATTGCAGTAATAACAATATCTTCAAGGAGGACAAGACTTTTGAGATAGTGATCTCTAAGTCTTATCTTCACGAACTTAAGACTTTATAGATAGTGATCTAAAAGGTCTTAACTACATATACCTTAGGACATAGAGATCTTCGGGAATAAGGGTATTCTGATAAGGATAGTAGAAATTACATACTATTACAATGTTTATTGAATTGTAGTCTCAACAACACTATAAATGCTTTAAGATTGAGTATTGGTTGTATAAGATGCAACGTTCACATTGGATGCGAGCACTGTTACTGGAGGATATACAAGTGTCGTTAAAGGACTTGGCTTAGTCTCTCTAGAACAAAGTGACTGATCAACTTACCTATCTATTCTTCTAAATAGCTTATGATTCTCACATGAGTGTGGGTTTAAATTATTAGCTCATTAATGGCTCTTTGGGCTAGTGGGACATTGTAGGACATGAAAGCCCATGACGAGCAATTATGCAATAAATGTTATTGCAAATATCATTCCCAGATCTCAAATAAAGAATAATTAATTTACATAATAGGTCCCTTAGTACAATGATCATACAACTGTTGATTCAATTGTTGAATCATAGAGGCTGGTACTTGGATGAATAACTAAAGAGTTAGATTGAGGACTCATCAAGAAGTGTCAAATGATTATTAATAGAGGATCTCTAGCCTGATAAGGAGATGGCAATCTTTCTCTAATGTATGATATTTAACTGACCTCTTGATATAGGTCCTCTGCATAAGAATAGATATTCTCAGGTGTTAGATAAGTTAGGTCAAAGAGTTGACTTGACGAGATTAAGATAACCAAAGACCTATGTCCTATGTTGTACTATTTGTGCATGCATACTCAGACCGGAGATTGATGTGTTACTATGTGTCTGAGTATCTACATTTGACAGACCAATAGGGTGATGACCTAATCAAGGTCTATACACCGGCATGCTGGTATGCATATAAGTGCATACGAGTAATACAATCTCTCAAAGGTATCATACATGTTCATTTACTAAACCGAAAGACATGTGCTCACTCATGAGATATTGGGATGAATTAACTTCCGTGCAAAGTCGTCTTGCTTTGGAAGCTTGACTGAATTTGTAGGTTTGATATATGCTTTTGGAAAGTATATAATCAACACCTGTGTATGATATATGCTTTTGGAAAGCATATGATCGATACCAACTCTGAATAATCAAATGAGAAACTTAATGATAAAACCATGAAGGAGACAATCTAAATGAGATCTAAAACTTCGGGTTTATTCTTGGTCCTCCAGTGTGCAGGATGTATGGGTATTTGTAACACTTAAGGGTGATTTGATCATAAATGATTATATAACCATGATGCTTCCATTCCTAAGGAGTGATGAATCATGTCTAGATTTTAGTGACTCCTCTCAGTAGAGAAGTGGTTTGATCATGGTCCAAATGTTGGACATTGATTTGAATGTGATTCAGATACAATGAGAATATTAGATTTGCGGTCTTGATTTAATCAAGCATCTATGAGAGGTCTGCATGATCTGGTTTGAGATGTGATCTCAATATCCATGTCACTATATCTGGAACAACGCAATCACCTTTTCCTTATCTCCAAGTATCCAAGGAGAAAGTACATTATCCTTGAAGGAGTTCAAAGGATAATTTCATGGTTGATATGTATCCGAGCATTGAGAAAATTGATAACTAACAGTGATTTAATTTTCATGAATAACATGAATTTGATTCATATTTTAAGGATATTTATCTTAGATAATTAATTTTATTGAATTATCAAAGATGCGAATAATGTGATTGTGATTCATATTATTTGGGACATGAGAATAGAGATCCAAGATGGTTAATGTGCTTTAATTATCATGTTTATGAATAACGTGGATAACACTATCCAAATTATTCATTTATATCATGAATGTGATTTATAATGTATTAAAGAGAGAGAGCATATTATGATTTACATTTGTTTATTAATTGTTGATATGAATTGGATTCACTTTGGATAATTAATTGAAAATGTAAATTACATTTTATTTTTGAATTTGATTATTATTAATAATTTTCCAATGGTATGATTGCAATATTTACACAATAATTATGAATAATTTTTGTAGAATAATTTACAACTAGTCTTGTTGTAAATCTTGGAGATTTCCATAGAATAATGTAATCTCATGAGATTTTATGAGATTGGCTCCTTCTAATTGGGAGGGTGGACAACCACCAACTGCCATTAGAAAAAGGTGGCCGTCCACTCCCATATTATGGAAGGAGACAATCTTCATTCCATGATCTTCGGAATTAATTTATATTTAATCAAAATAAATTGATTTTTGTGATGTTTTTACAACAAAACCTTGACCAGTAAAAGAAAGACAGGTCAATGTTATCCATTGGATTTGTATGCAGTTGGATTGGGATCCATGTACTCCCAAAATACTATATAATAAGAGGAAACCCATTCTCTTCAGATTACAACAAGACAACTTCATATGCTCTCTCTCTATCTCTTCACACCAACTCTCTCTCTCATTGTGCCCATCCACCATGGAACCCTATATAGAGTTGTCATCACCCCAGCATCGATGTTATGTTGTCGGATCATTGATGAACGCGAAATTTGTCTCTTTAATAATTAGGAATATTCGTAGTATAGGAGGTAAATTAGGTTCATCAAAAGCCACAAACTTCGATTGTTGTGGAATATTTATACTTGGCAAGTCTACCAAGGTCGAACATAGGGAGACGAGCCTCTTTAATCTATTTATCAAATTTCGTTTAATGTGTGAATATCTTCTCATTTATAGGTCTTCATGCATATGTGCACAATAAAATGTAGAACAATGCCATTATATGATGCATGTAATTTTTGTAGATTTTTTAATGCAATTGTGAGTGATGCATGAACATAATGTATGAATGAATGCAAGGGATAAACATGCAAACAATGGATTGCACATATGCCCTAGAGATGATGAGCATAAAATATGATTTAGATTCAAAGTCAATTTGAGCATGAAATTACGAACAAACACATATTTAATGGCAAGGTAATTTAGCGAGGGACACTATATAACATAAAATTTCATCATATTTCATTTGGTGTTAAATGTGAAAATTAATTATGTCATTAGATAGATAATTAAATAACGAACAGAATGACACTAAAATCATGCAATTTGGATCTACGATGTTCAAGTTATGAAAGAAACAATATAGAGGCATAAGTGCAATAAAAATACATGAAATTAAAGATAAATAATTACACATAGGTCTATGGAGGGATGTATTTTCAATAAACAAAACTCTAAGGGGTTCCATTTTAATTAGTCCATTGCGTATAGGGGTATATCTGTAATTCTTCATTCCTACCAGGGTCTCAATATAATTTGCCCCTAACATGTACGCGAGGCACATGCCTGGGGACCTAATTGAAATTCTAGAAACTGTCCAGGGTATTCCTACAATTAACCCCTTCCCCCTATGTGAAACACACGAGGGGCGAGGTTCGAGAGGAGTCCCTGCTTCGATTGATGATGTGGCTAGTGCTGGAGCTACGTATCTTGGCTTGGTGACAGGATCGACGAACCCAAGGTAGTAGGGTCGGCAGTTGCTACGTGGAGCTACTAGATCCATTGGATGGCAACCAAGGGAAGTTGTCCAATGACATTTGCGCTTCATCTCTGTCGGAGGAACGACGACAAGCTTGGAGCTCCGACGAGGATGCTAGAGCTCCGTCGGGCTCCTCTTAGTTCTTGGATGGTGCCCGAAGCACCATAACCTCCTAGTGAGGATGGGTGACCAAAGAGGAAACGACAAGGGTAACTAGAGCTGGCTCCTAACAAAGCACCACCGGAACTGATGCTTGAGATTGGCATGGACGCACAATTTCCGACCATTGAAGCTCCTGCAGATTGTTAGATGATAGCCAAAGCAATGTCGGTGCGTGCAACTGGAGTGAGGTGAAGTGGGTCTCATGGAGGTGGAGGAGCGGGGGACCGGAGCTCCTTCTCCAGCTAGGTGAAGAAGGAGGTGGGTTGGAGCAAGGGGGGCTTCTAGAGAAGGGAACGAGTGAGGGGGGTAGTCGACGAGAATGAGGGTGACTGATGAATCTCAGATTCGTCACTCTAAATCTCATTTATTAAGCTAAAATCCCTCAAAATAATCATCATTTTTGCATTTATTCTGCATAATTAGCATTCATGCATTTTTTATAAGAATTGCATTTTATCCATAATTTCTGCATAAAATAAGAAACAAAAATCTCAGCCAAAATTGACCTGTAAATAGCCTAACTTCCCTGATTTTTAACTCCTTCATGCTAGCTCTGAATAATCCAAAACAACCTTCACTGTGTACATATCACTAACAAAAATAAAGGAAAAATACAAAAAAAATCACTAACTCAAATAAGTGGACCAAAAAACGAAACCCTAGTTTCAAGATTTTTAGACTAAAAGCCACATATCTTCCCAATCCAGTGTTCGATTTGATCCTACTCACTTTTTAACTAATGTACATTTAATTACCTTCAAAACAAGACCAAGTTCAAGTGAATCGGAGCACATATGTGAAAGTTGGGTTTTGGGCCTCTTTTGTACATTGTGTATTTTGGCGGTTTTTAACCTGATATTTTATGTACATATTTTCTTAATTAATAAAAATCCAAAAAAAATAGATTTAGGTGTCTTTATTTATCTTTGATTTCTCCATATTTTTTTCGGATCTTTTATCTGATTTAAAAATGACAAAAAATTATAAAACCCAAAAATCAAGGTATTTTATGTATATGTGATTCCCCAAAAATATCACTTTGTGCATTTGATCGCTTTTGACTTTGATGTCTTAATGAAAGTTGTAGATCTCATCGAGACGAGAAATTTCCATGAAGGAATTTTTTTGATCCGAGGTCTTATGTACATTGTATATTTTAGCGGTTTTTAACCTGATATTTTATGTAGATATTTTCTTAATTAATAAAAATCCAAAAAAATAGATTTAGGTGTCTTTATTTATCTTTGATTTCTCCGTATTTTTTCAGATCTTTTATCTGATTTAAAAATGACAAAAAAATATAAAACCCAAAAATCAAGGTAATCTATGTATATGGGATACCCCAAAAATATCAATTTGTGCATTTGATCGATTTTGACTTTGATGTCTTCATTGAAGTTATAGATCTCATCGAGACGAGCAATTTTTATAAAGGAATTTTTTTAATACGAGGTCATTTGCTATTTATTTTGTATTTTACAAAAAAATTATTTCTCGATTTTTTCTAGAGCTGATACGTGGAAATCTCTTGGGCCGCCACGTGTCAGCATTTTTTAGGCCTCTTTTTATTTGCTTTTATTAAAAAAATATTTAAAGCCTCCGCACGTGCGTCGCACGTGCCTCCTAGGTACGTGCTCCGTACGTGCTCAGCCCCTCTCTCTGTCCGCCCGCCACCACGTGGCACATTTACGACCGTTCGATCTCTCTCTGATCGAACGGTTCCTACGCATCATCTTCCACCCGCACCCTTCCTCCGATTTTGCCGCCGTCGCACTCCTCGTCAATCGCCGCCTTCGCTTCTCTTGCATCGCCGTTAACCTCCCAACCACCTCCGCGAGTCTCGCTAATCATCGTCGGTCTCTCCTACTTAAAGACCTCGCCGCACCCGAGGCTCAACATCCACCGATTGCACGAGAGAGGAGCCCCGGTGGTAATAGCCCGGTGCCCCGCTCTCCTCCGACGAGATCCGAAGGTCCCTGCGGCCTTTGTTGCAGACGCGCCTCTTCGCCGCCTTGCTGCTCCGCTCCGACTCTGATCGTCAAGCCACTGGCAACTACTTCATCGACAACGTCACCTTCAACCTCCACGCTCATCCTGCTACGTCACTCCTCCGCCTTCAGCAACAGACGCTATCGCCTCTTCTCCAGTGACAAGCTCCACCGTACCCGTCGTCTTCGACAACCACCGCCTTGGCCAGCCGGAGCCTCGCCTTCACAGCACTTCCACCGTACGCATCATCGACCGGGTACCCTCACCGCCCCTCTCCACCACCTTGCTCGCCCTCCACCGTGCGCTGGGGCTCAGACCCAAGACCCCCCAAGCACGTACGAGGCACGTGCGACCGGGGGGTACATCAGCACATGTCAGCCCAGGTCACGTGATGTGCACGTGGCCCGTGGCAATTTACAGGAACGCCCCCGACCTTCCTCCATATTTCGCCTCAGTCCATCCCTTCCAAGGGCACGTGCGTAACACGTGTCCCTTGGAGAATTTGCAGAATTACCCCCCTCCCCAATTATCGGTAATCACACTTAGGTCCCCCTGCACTTTATATATTTATCTTTATTTGATTGCATTTAGACCCCTGTGTTCTCCTTCATTTTTAGACATCTCTAGTACATTATTTTATCATTCGAAAAATAACATGATGTTCGTCTTTTAATTCTCTACATTTTGATATACTGTAGATGTTTTTGTGATTGACAGTTAATTTATAATCAACTATTTTGTGGAAAATCGCAAACGTTAACCAATTTATGCTCTTCAATTTTTATTTGATTAACCATTGCTCTAAAAATTCCCCAAAAATCACACACTGTAAAGTTAATTTTTCTTGATATTGTGCCCAAAAAGATTTGCATTTGCATCATAATTTGCTCTGTAAAAATCATTTTGCATATTTCAATATCTAATTTTTAATAGGTATTAAACCCCACATTTTCGAGATTTAGGATTTTTCTGAGATCCATCATCCAGTGATAGATCTTAGATAGTTTTATTTCTTGAAAAAAAGTAGGTTAAATATTTATTATAATTAAATATTGAAAATCATTTTGTTTGCATTTAAAAATTCATAAAAAATTTATATCACATCCAAAAATTCCAAAAAAATGCATTGCTTTCATTTCATCATATTTTGCATTGTGGCCAAGTTTCATACTTTTCAGACATTGTTTGATCATAATTTACATTTTAGTCCCTAAAATAGGCCGAAATTGCATCTTGCACCCTTATTTGCATTAAAAATTCCAAAAAGAAAGACCTCCTCGAAAACCATGCACGAATCTTGATAGATATAATTCTAGGTTGTTCCTTTGCCTCCTTGTGATCGACCTTGGGACTTTCCCAAGTAAAATAAATATAAATCCACTCGATTGAAATTTAATAAATATTTGTGGTTATTTTCTTGACCGATTCCGATCGCCGCCTACAATGCATTACATTATTTTTAAGCACGAACAAAGATAAAAACAACTCTTTAAACCGCGATTATCGGACTCGTCAGTGACCTGGAAAATCTCATAAGGTGGTGCGACGAAGGTGAATGGTGTTATGTAAGACTTAAAAATTTAGAGAAGGGTGATGAAAACTAAGGGGGAGGAGTACCTGGATAATGGAAGAGAACGAGGTGGGTGAAGTGGCCTGTGTTGGGATCCTCTGGTTGTCGCATGACAAGGTCGGCCGATCCTAGATGCTCGGCAGTGATGAAGCCACTGTTACTCGGTCAGTGATGGTTGAGGGTTGACACCTGGGTAGGAGACCCATGATCGCCAATCAAACATCTCCTTCACTGTCACCGAAGGAGGGATAAGCTAGGGTTTATCCATAGATTGGTGGATGCGGTGAACAGAGAGCAGAGGTGATGGTTTTATAGGTGGAAATCGACGTCGGTTATGTGGTGGCAGGGGGTGTTCAAAAGAGTTTTGATGGTGGGGGAAGTAATGGTGGAAGGTGTTTATGAGGTGCGCGACGAAGGTGGATCTGGGGGATACGGGGAGGAGCCGTTAGGGAGTAGAGAGGGTGGTTGCAGTGGTTGCTAAAATAGGAAGGGGTGTGGTGGGGAGAGGCATAATGGTTGGAGGTAGGGGACGACTTGCGGGCTGTTGGATCTTAAGATCCAATGATCAAAGTGTAGGCGCGAGTGGAGGGAAGTGATCTGATCCTTGGGACCTGATGGAACGGTTGGAAGGTGTGCGAAGGCAGTAATTAGGATGGAAGTTAGGGTTCCATCTGATGTTGGAGAGGAAGTAGGAGGTGTGGACAAAGAAGGGCTGTTAGATACAGAGGAGATCTTGTGGCTATGATCGATGCAGAGATGAGTGGTGGGGATCAGATATCAGGAGAGATCTAATGGCAGAAAGTGAAGTGGGGGTGGACGGTCATGATGGAGCTTAGGATCTCATCCAATAGAGGGGAGTGAGTGGATGACATGTTGTGTTTTGGCGTTTAGGATGTACAGGGAATTGGGCGGTTGAGAAGTGAGTGGATCTGATGGTTGGATATGAGTGGAAGAGGAACAACGGAGATGGAAGGCAGCCACGGGGATCCAGCGGCTAGGAGAGGGCCAGTGGTGAGAAGAGGGAGCAACCACGTGGGTCTCCCAGTGGGCGCCACATGGTCCAACAGAAAAATCAGAAAATGTAAAAAATAAAGAAAAATCTAAAAGAATTAGTTAGACATAAAATTAAGCAAAAGTCAAAACATGAAAGCTGTAGATCTCATGTTGGATAAAATGCCAAAAGAGGTCATTTGTACAAAAGGGTATTTCAGGGGTATTTAGGTATAAAACACCTATTTTTGGCTTTGAGATTTTCTTGTATTTTTTATTTCTTTTGAAGGTCAATTCTAATATAGACAATTATTAACCTAATTTTTTAGGGTTTTTAATGAGAATAAAAAAAGGAAAATGATTGTAATTAAATAGAATAAATATAGTTAGAATACAGGTAATTATTCACAGTTTATATACAATATAGTACAAGATAAAATGAATAAATTATTAATGATTTTTATTGGATTATTTAATCAAGGAGTTTAAGAACTGATTTTTAATATTATTTATACGAGATTCATTATACCCCTATACTTATACTATGCTCGTCCTCGAGCATCTAAAGAATGAAGGAGTCACATTAATTCCTGACAATGCGTGTGAATGTTTCAAGGCTCAATTTTTCAAAGACCCTCAAACTAAGTGATGCTAAATTTATGGGCTCAACCATGCACTAATTAGAAGGAATCCAACTTCTCGAATTTTAGGACTCTCTATTTGTACATATAATATAAGGATATGAAATTTAGTGTACTGCATTCATGAGAGTCGAGTCGAGACATCACCCAAAGTTCCAATCCAGGAGAATCTCCCCTAGACCTAATCCTCAAAACTTGGGAATAAGTCTATTCTTGCTTCAATCAACCGTCTCTTTAGTTTATCGGACTTGAAATGTAGATGGACTGCCAGATGATGGAGCGCTTAGGATTGTGTATTTTCTTCTCTCCCTCGCATTGGAACAAGGGGCCTCTCGAGTGCGTTATCACTCAACACATGTAGATTTTTAATTTGTTGATCAATGTGTTTGTCAAGAGAATTCGGAGTTGTCTGCACTTGTTTTTCTAGGAGTACACCGGGATGTGTCTTTTTTTGAGTATCTAAGATACCTTCGACACCCACACTATACAACGTAGAGCCCTTTTACGGTGCTAGCCTGACTCCTTGGTCCTAATAGCATTTGTTCCAAGTGGACACTTTGAAAATATTTGAGAGATCTCGCCATTGATGGAAGCTCTTTTGAAATTGACTTTGGAGGATAGAGCTTTTTCTTTGATATGAATTTCTTTATTTTCTTCTCTTTTTGGCTAGCTACACTGTTTTTACCAAAAGTTGGCGCACACTGATCAATAATTAACTCAGATTTCATCACACCCTGGCACGTAGATAAATATCAAAAGATAGCTTATGAACTTATTCACATATTGGCCAGGGTTTTGCTGACACTCTGGTTTCTTGAAGACTTCATTAACTTTATCCCATCCGCGAGCATCATTAGATCAGGTCTAGACTCAAATCTCCAGTCCTAGTTACTCAAGTGATAACTCAACTCATGTCATTAATCATGCGGTTGTGATTGTGAGGTGTTGATCATATTCTTTAGAGGGTAGAGATGAAGAGTGCAATATAGCGCTCAAATCTTTCAAATCCAGGAAGTGTGAATTATTAAGTTCAACAACCTTAATGACTAAGTCATGTTAACTCAGACTCACAAGATCACAGAAATCAAGTGTCCTCAAAATCCTCAAGCCTCGGGTAAATGTGAAAGTGTCAGGAATACACCAACTCCTTAGTTAGCGGTTTTTTGTAATTTTTGTCTTTTATGAGTTTTCATGGATTTTAATTCTTTTATTTTTTTGAAAAAGATTAATGTAATTACAAAAAGTTAATACCTCAATTTTAAAAATATTTTTACAAGTATTTTTACAAAACTCAATTCATAGGTTTACTTAAACCAAGCCAAAAAAGATTTCAACTTTTTTTAAAAAAAACTACGAGCTATGGCTAAAGTAGATATACAATAGTACACAGTATACCCCCTATACTTAACTTATGTTATGTCCTCATAGCACAAGTGATATTAAGTCATGGATCAGTTACATATAGGGTGATATAGAGGAACTGGGGAGGAGGGTCCCCTTAAACTTAGGTCAAAAATTGACCTAAGTATAAGAAGACAAAGAGAGGGATAGATGATGAGTCGGGTCCCCCCATACTTAGGCTAAAAATAACCTAAGTAAAGGATCTAGAATTAGGGGGGCGGTGGGTGGCGAGTCTGTTTAGGATTAGGAGGAGCATTTATAAAGAGGTACATGAAGATGAGGGGGAGGGTTGTGTGTATGTGTATTGTGTACATACTTAAGATGTGTGTGTGGGGGTGTGATTGTACGAAACAGACAGAGAAGGTCTTGAGGGGGTGTGGTAGATGGATATGTGCAAATGTGTGTGTGTTGGGGGATGGGGGAGATCATCTAGTGATCTACTACTTCTTCTTTTTATATCACACGATCCCTCTAATGAGAACCGCTAAAAATGCACATACAACACGATTTTTTACTACATGACAATGCATGAAACACTGAATAATCTCTATGAATTCTTCAATTTCTCTTTTGTGGCCTTCTCAGCAGGAGCTCTCAACTCCACGCCTCCATGGAGATCAAGCGTCCTCAATCTTCATAGGCCCAGCAACCAAAAAAAAGTTAGAAAAATAACAAGGAAAATAATCAACAAAAAAATTGATGCAAAAATGCATGATGAGAAGACCTGTAAATTTTTAAAACATTCAACATAACAAATATGTCCAAATTCGATGAATAAATAAAGGTGAGCTGTATTGCTGGCAACGATGCCATTTGATGAACACGAAATTTGCCTCTTTAATAATTAGGAATAGTCATAGTATAGGAGGCAAATATGGTTCATCAAAAACCATAAATGTTATGGAATATTAATACTTGGCAAGTATACCAAGTTCGAACACAAGGACACAAGCATCTCTAATCTATTTATCAAATTTTATTTGATGTGTGAATATCTTATCATTTATAGGTCTTCATGCATATGTGCACAATAAAATGCAGAACAATGCCATTATATGACGCATGTAATTTTTGTAAATTTTTAATGCAATTGTGAGGTGATGCATGAACATAACGTACGAATGAATGCAAGGGATAAACATGCAAATAATGGATTACAAATATGCCTCAGAGAAGATGAATATAAAATATGATTTAGATTCAAAGTAAATTTGAGCATAAAATTACGAGCAAACACCTATTTAATGATAAGGCAATTAAGCAAGGGACACTACATAACATAAAATTTCATAATATTTCATTTGGTATCAGATGAGAAAATTTTATGTCAGTATATAGATAATTAAATAAGGAACAAAATGACACTAAAATCATGCAATTTGGATCTACGATGCTAAAGTTATAAAAGAAACAATGTAGGGGCATAAATGTAATAAAAATATAGGAAATTTAAGATAAATAATTGCAAATAGATCCCTGGGAGGGATGTATTTGTAATAAACAAAACCCAAGGGGGCATATAATAATTTATCCGTTGCGTGCCTGGGCATATATGCACTTCTTCATTCCTTGCAGGGTCTCAATGTAATTTGCCCCAGGCGCATCCTAATTGCAATTCTAGAAACTGTCCTAGGTATTCTTTCAATTAACCCCTTCCCCACATGTGAAATGCATGTGGGGCGAGGTTCGGGAGGTGTCCCAGCTTCAGTTGATGATGTAGCTAGCATTGGAGCTTAATATCTTGGCTTGGTGAGAATATCGGCGAACCCGAGGCAACATGGTCGGCACTCGCTACGTGGAGCAAATAGGGTCGTTGGATGGCCAAAAAGGGGCGTCATCCAAAGGCGCCTGCTCTTCATCTCCAATAGAGGAACGACATTGTACTTGGAGCTCCACCAGGGATGCTAGAGCTCCGCGAGGCTCCTCCTAGCTCATGGATGGTGCCCGACGCACCACAACCTTCTGACGAGGATGGTTGACTGGAGAGGAAGCAGCAAGGGTAATTGGAGGTGGCTCTCGATGAAGCACCACCGGAGTTGATGATTAAGATCAGCGTGGACACACGACTTTTGGCCATTGAAGCTCCTACAGATTGTTAGACGATATCCAAAGCAATGTGGGTGTGTGCGAGTAGAGTGAGGTGAAGTGGGGTCCCATGGAGGTAGAGGAGTGGGGGACTGGATCTCCTTCTCTAGCTAGACGATGAAGGAGGTGAGTCGAAGCCGGGGGGCTTCTAGAGAAGGGAACGAGCGAGGGGGTAGTCAGCAAGAATGAGGGTGACCTGGAAGAGATCATGAGGTGGTGTGACGACAGTGAATGGTGTTGTATGCGGCTTAAAAATTCAGAGATGGTGATGAAAACTAAGGGGGAGGAGTACCTGGAGAATGGAAGAGAATGAGGCAGGTGAAATGGCTTGTGCTGAGGTCCCTAGGGGATCCTTCGGTCGTCGCATGATAAGGTTGACCGATCATCAATGCTCGACGGTGGCGAGGCTACCGTTACTCGGTTGGTGATGGCTGAGGGTCGACACCTGGGTAGGAAACCCATGATCGCCAATCAAACACCTCCTCCATAGTCAGCGGAGGAGGGATAAGGGGAGAAGCTAGGGATTATCCATAGATTAGTGGACGTGATGAACGGAGGGCAGATGCGACGATTTTATAGGTGGAGGTCGATGTCAGCTATGTGGTGGCAAGGGGTGTTTAAAGGATGTTTGATGTGAGGGAAGTAATGGAGGTGGGTGTTTATGAGGTGGGAGCCGTTAGGGAATAGAGAGGGTGGCTAGAGTGGCAGCTACATGCAAAACCTCCAACTTAAGGCTCCGATACCACTTAAAGTTATATGGTTCGATCCTTAAGCGCATCATGGAAGCGTGAGGATTGTATCGTATGCGATTGGGAGAGAATAGTCGTACTAGTTGCTCGAGGCAATAGAAATTTAAAATTTTTCATGCGATGAAACCATATGATCCAAGAACACTTCTCGGATCATTTTGTCTAAACCAGAAACAATTATTAGGGTTACCTCTTGAAGCATGGTTACGATTGAGTCTCTAAACGAAGAGACCTCCTGTCTCAAGTCCGATCTGACGGAGGAGACGCTTACGGGCACGTTGATGAAACACGTGCTTCTCGCAATCCATCTTGATAATCCAAGCAGTGAATCTCCTGATCTCTTCACACGAGATCCGATGTCTTCTTCACGAGAAAGCACACCGAAGGATATAGAGATCCACGAGAAAATGATACAACAACATAACGATGACGCTGCAGCGAGAGCAACTCTCTCTAGGGCTCCATGGTGAAAGGCCACCATGAGAGAAGGAGAGAAGGCATGTACAGAGAATGAGAGAGAGAGCATATGTAGTCAAACTTGAGAAGAACAAGGGGTGCCCTTCTAATAATAATATTTTGGGATCCATGAATCTCAATCCATGGACAACATAAATCCAATGGCTCACATTGATTTGTATTCCTTTTAATGGCTTTGATCTTGTAGCTAAAAACACAACAATAATTTGTTGTCTTTGAAATAAATTTAAAATATTGAAAAATTCATCAATATATTTCAATATAAATCAAAGCAACAAACATGGAACAACTTCGAAGGAAAATAAGCCTCCTTCCATGTATAGGGTGGACGTCCACCAACTTGAAGAGCCTAAGTTGGTCGTCCACTATATGTATGTAATGGATGCTCTTTCATTCCAATTATGTCTACATCTTATATCTCACATAATATTCCAAACATGCAACAAATTTTGTTGCAAAATTATTCACTAAAATAATTCCAATTTTTTTCGTGAACATTGCAATCATAACGTTGGAAACTTGTGAATCACATTCACAATCCAAAATAAAATGTAAATTACATTTTCAATTTAATGTCCAATGTGAATCCAATTCACTTCAGCATCTAATTAACAAATGTAAATTACAAATAGCTCTCTCTTATATATTATATATTATATATTATATTTATAATATATATGATTATTATGGATAGTGCTATCCACATTATTCATATCTATGATCATTAGATCTCATTTAATCATCTTGGATCTCTATTCTCATGTGCCAAAATAATATGAATCATATTCACATTATTAACATCTTTGATAATTAAAAAATATTTAATTATCTAAGATAAATCTCTTTATAATATGAATCAAATTCATATTATTCATTATAATTAAATCACATTCAATTATCAATTTTCTCAATATTGAAATACATATCAGCAATGATATCCTGAACTCTTTAAAAGATAAGGCGCTTTCTCCGCGTAGACTTGGAGATAAGGACAGGATAATTGTATTGTTCCACGTATATATGACTTGGATACTGAGATCACATCTCAAATCCAGATCTTGCGGACCTCTCATAGATGCTTGATTAAATCAAGATCGCAAATCTAATCTTCTTCTCGCATCTGAATCACATTCAGATCACAATCCAACATTTGGACGAAGATCGGATTACTTCTCTACTAAGAGGAGTCACTAAAATCTAGACCCGTTTCATCACTCCCTAGGAATGTAAGAGTCATGGTTATACAATCATTTATGATAACATCATCCTCAGGTATTCCCAATACCTGTACATCCTGCATATTGAAAGACAAAAAATAAACCCGAAGTATTAGATCAATTTTACATTGTCTACTTCATGATTTTATCATTAAGTTTCTCATTTAATCATTGGAAGTTGGTATCGGTCATATACTTTCGAAAAGCATATATATTACCTAGGTCTTGATCATATACTCTCCAGAAGTATATATCAAACCTTCAAATTTAGTCAAGCTTCTGAAGCAAGATGACCGTGCACGGAATTTGATTTTTCCCAACATCTCATGAGTGAGCTCATGTCTTCCAATTCAATAATGAACTTGTATGATCCCTTTGAGAGATCGTATTACTCATATGCCCTTGCATGCACATTAGTGTGTCTGTGTATAGACCTTCATTAGGTCATCAACCTATTGGTCTGCCAAATGTACATACTCAGACATATAGTACCACATCTGTCTCCGGTCAAAGGATGCGTGCCTATATAATGACAACATACGACATTGTACTTTGGTTATCTCAATCTTGTTAAGTCAACTCTTTGACCTAACTTATCTAACACCTTCGAATCTCTATTCCTATGCAGAGGACCTGCATCAAGAGGTCGGTTAGATATCATCTTATCGAGAAAGGATTGCCATCTCCTTCTTAAGCTGGAGATCATATCTTAATAATCATTTGATGGGGCTTGATGAGTCCTCAATCTAACTCTTTAGATATCCATCCAAGCACCAACCTCTATGATTTAACAATTGAATCAACAGTTGTATGATCATTAAGATGGCCATGGTACATAACCCTAGTTGTACTAAGGGATCTATTATGCAAATTAATCATTCTTCATTTCAGATCTGGGAATGATATCCACAATAACATTTATTTCACAATTGCTCGTCGTGGACTCGCATGTCCAACAATCTCCCACTAGCCCAAATAGCCATTAATGGGCTAATCATTTAATCCCTCACTCATGTGACAATAATAGGATATTTAGAAAAACAACTAGGTAAGTTGATCAGTCACTCTGTTCCCAAGAGTCTATGCCAAGTCCTTTTATGACACTTGCATATCCCCCAGTAATAGTGCTCACATTCAATGTGAATGTTGCATCTTATGCAACCAATACTCAATTTTGTCAGTTATAGTGTCCTTGACACTACAACTCAATAATTAGTATAACCAGTATTCCCATAATCCTTATTAGAATACCCTTATTCGTGGAGATCTCCATCTCCTAAGGTATCCGCAGTTAAGACCTTTGAGATCACCATCTATAAAATTCTTAAGCTCTTGTAGATAAGAATTTGAGATCACTATCTCAAAAAATCTTATCATCTTTTAATATATTGTTATTACTGCAACTAAGTGTTTTATCTCCATAGTAGGATTAGTAACATTTACTACTCCCATTACATGGCAGACATCTGACTTTTGTACGCATCTAGTATACACTCGGCTTCTCGTAACTGATGCACAAAGGGCAAGCACTTTTAGCATTCCTTTCCTCAACTCTTTGAGGTGTAATCCCTTAGATAGGTCAGTACCATATCTTAAGGGTAGGGAGCTTTTCTTGGAATTTTCCAGAAAATGGAACATGTCCAAGGTGTGCTATTAATGCGACAGTCCCAATGCCCTCTTGTCTTTTCTTTTCCTCTGAATAACTTCAGAATTAAGATCCAAGAGGTATACTCATATCTCAAAGTATAGAGTAGCCAGATTAAAAACACTTATTATCATACTTATATCATTCCAAATGATTAGGATATCATCATTATTTATCAAGACGAACACAATGGCACTACCACTAAGCTTCATATGGTTCATCAAGATTCTATCTGAAATTATAACATTTATAATTTCATCAAATCTTATGTTCCAACTACAAGACGCTTATTTGGGTCCATAGATGAATCTCTCTAGCTTGCACACCTTGCTTTCCTCAATCATGATGCCCTAGGTCTACTTCATGTGAATATAATCAAAGAGGTATTCATAGAAGAATACAATATTGACTTTCATTTTATAGATGTCAAAATCAAGTTGTTAGCTATAGTTAGCATAATCTGATGAGTTTAAGCATTGTCACTAGAGAGTAAGTCTCATCGCAAGCGATGTATTCTCTTTTGTGTGTATCAGGATACGAGCCATTCTTTGAAGGTCTCTACCTTCTCATCAGGTTCCCTTTTTCTCTTGAAGATCCATTTACACCATTATGGGTCTTACCCATATAGGTGGATCCTCGAGGGTCCATACACAACAATTGTATATGAAGTCTTACTTTAGACTTTATTTCTAAAATCCATCTTTCCATGTCATGATCCTCAGGAGCTTCATCACATGAAGTTCGATCATTTTCAGACTTAACTGACGCATGAAATACATCCTCAAAGTTATTTAAAGAGGTATTAGTGTTTAATCTTTAATTGTCCTTTTTAGTTTCCAATTTCAGGAGCCTCATTATCTTCTCAAACTCAATGAGTTCCTTTACTTCATTTTTATCTTAATTCTCAAGAGAGTTATCCTCTGAGAATCATATCCTTAGAGATGAAATCTTTTAAGAATCTCAAGGTCATAAAGTAGGTATCCAATACCATCTTTTATTTTCTTAATGATGTAGCACTCTATGGTGCTAGATTTCAGCTTACATGCATGGAACCTTGTTAAGGATATAAATTTTAATCTCTACTATATATATACCTGGAAACTAAGAGGTAATTATGCTAAGATTAATCATTGATCAAATCATATCACACATGATCCAATGTATCTCCCTATAACTCTATTGAGTTTAGGTTTATCAGAAGGAATGAGATAGGAATAATATTCCTTTCTTTCATAAGGTATTCCATGAATTCATCTAATATGTACTGACTGCCAAGATTAGATCAACTTCATTTTATCTTCATTCAAACTTTGGTTCTAAACCAAAATTGTGAAATCTTTGAACAATTCAAATCTTTCTAAGGAATAAACCTCATATAAAAAATAATCATCGAATGATATCACATATCATCCATGTTTATCATGATATAGATGATCCACATACATCAATATGCATGAGATATTGAATACCTTGACATCTTACACCATTCTCAGAGAAGGGTGTATTGGAAAATTTCTACTTTTGAATACAATATTCACAAGTATGTCAGTTTTGAAATTTTAAACATTCTAAAGCTTCATCACTTACTAGTCCATTAATCTTACCAATAGACACATGTCCAAGGCTAGATGCATGATCATTATCAAATGATCTTTATGTTGGACACACGAGCCCACGACGAGCCATTATGCAATAAATGTTATTGCAATTCACTCCTTAATCTGAAATGAAGAATAACTGATTTGCATAATAGGTCCCTTAGTACAATCAGCGTTATGTACCATGTCCATCTTAATGATCATACATCTATTTATTCAATTCTTGAATCATAGAGGTCGGTGCTTGGATGAATATCTAAAGAATTAGATTGTGGACTTATCAAGCACCGTCAAATGATTGTTAAGATGTGATCTCCAGCCTGAGTAGGAGATGGCAATCCTTATCTCTAAAGGCATATATCTGACCGACCTCTTGATGCAGGTCTTCTGCATAGGAATAGAGATTTGGAGGTGTCATTTTAGTTAGGTCAAAGAGTTAATTAACGAGATCGAAATAACCAAAGACCTATGACGTATGCTTGATGAATCCGCGATTCATCATCTCAATATATTGATCTTAGCGAAATCCTCGAGTAAAATCTCAAATAAATGTACATAAAACCATTAAATTAAAATAATGACTCTTATAAATAAAACACATTAATTATTGTATATTAGATTGTACAAAATTAATTAACAATAAAAAGTCACAAAAATAAAGGAGTTTTATAACTGTAAATAGCTAAAAACTTCATCTATTTTTAATAATTTCATTTCAACTCCTTTTTGGCTAATTGTTTATCTAACTTGTCCATAAGAATGTATATAAAAATACAAAAATATAAAACAAATTTCACCTCAAATAAATGCATCTAGATCCCAAAGAGAAAAAGCCGTAAAGACCAACTTCCAGGCTAAATTCCCGCTCCGTATGAACTCCAAATTCACCAAACTCACTTTTAAAGTTCAAGTTAAAAAATTATCTATCCAACAGAAGTGGTTTCATAAAAATTGGAGCTCATTTGCAAAAGTTGGGTTTTGGGACCTAGATGTACATTGTATATTATGTATATATTCATTCCTTCTTCATTTTTTTATATTTCTTAATTATTAAAAATACAAAAAATCATGGTGGTGTTGTATTTTTATTGTAGTATTTTATTGTATTTTCCTGTTGTACATAGCTACTATTAAAAAAGACAAAAAAATATAAAATAGAAAAGCAAACAAAAAAATGTACATGTTATTTGTATTCCTTTGTAAATTCTCAACTCTTTCTCTCTTTATTTTATTCTTTTTTCAGTATCCTACAATAACTTCTATTCTACCACCAACCCCATTCTACTCCATATTCTTCATCCAACCTCCCAGTCAACTCCACCAATAATATAACCTCCCATTCAACTACACCAATAATATAATCTCTCATTCAACTCCACCAATAATATAACCTCCCATTCAACTTCACTAATAATCTAACCTCCAATTCAACACCACAACTATTCTAACTTCCCTTTCTCTTCTCTTTATATTCATTTGTACATCCTCATTTTTTCCCATCTGCCATTCTAATAGAAAAAGGAGAGAGAGCTTGGAGTGTTTTGTTGGTGACAGCGGTGAGGCATCTTTCTCAAGCGACGACCTCCTTCAGGTGAGATCCGAGGAGCTCCATTCCGTGTCACGAGTTCCCCATCGAGCTCGCATAGCTTCTCCGATTTTCATTTTGCCGATCAGATTGAGGCGACGACAGGAGTCCAGCGTAACTACTCCGCAAATCTGGCGAACCTCAGGTAAGTATTTCCTCTCATATCCCTTATTATTTTGTTTATCTCACATTTTATTTCCTTGTTACTTTCACCACACCATCATTTTATTTCCTTGTTATTTCAAGTTTCTGTAATTACATAGTAGTCCATTTATATAGTTTGCTCGTGAGTTTTCTTTCTTGAAATTGCATAGATTCCCCTATCTTTATAGATTAATTTGGACACTAACATCGCATCATTTTATTTAATGAAAAATAGCATGATGTTGAGCAACTAATTGTCTACCATTTTCATATTTATTTGTATTTTTATGTGTTATGGTGAATTAAGTAAAATTGCGTAAGTAAAATTCTGCCTATTTTACCCAATCTGAGCTCTTAAATTCATATCTAACTCATGGTTGCTCCAGAAATTCTTAACAAATCAGGAATGATGCGTTAATGTATGATCTAATTACCTTCCAAATTTCATCGCAATTAGAATTGTTGTTTGCCTGCAATAAATTGTGGAGTGTTCTTAGTAAATGATTTTTAATTAAATCCACATATATCCTTTTCACAAAATTTCAAGTCTTTTGGATGCCATATGAAAATATCTATTTGAGATAATTTGTTCTCTAGCTAATTTGACAATGTGGATTTATTAGGAATTAATTACTCACTGTCACTCTATTTTCATTAAAAAATTCCATAAAAAATTCATATTTCATCAAAAAATTCCAAAAAAATTATTATAGTCTCACTTCATCATGTTCCAATTCCAGTAAACGTTTCATGATTTTTGCTTACCGTTTGTCTGAAAATTTGTGAAAATACCCATAAAAAGTGTGCATTTTTCATTGTTGCATTTTAACCCATAAAATTCCAAAAAAAGAGTGTCTTGCATTCATCACTGGATTAGGATTCTAGGAAAAATATAACTTGGCTAAATTGGACTTATTTTCTATTTAAATTAATTTGGTTATGTTGTGTGATTTCTTAGTGTTGTAATTCACTTGCATTTGCATTCTATTTGCATAAAAAATAAAAAAACGCTTGGAAATCTAGAGCTAAGTTTTTAAATTAACCCCAAGTTGCTCCTCTGCCTCCTTCGATCCCGGACTTGTTTGGGATATAAATTAAAGCTGAGACACTCTTCACAGAGATCTTCTCTCGGTTCTGATTGACTGGCTAAGTACACGTACTATAACGTGCACAAATTATATCACGTATTCAGCAACTCGTCAATGTTGTCACGGTATAGACACGCATCCTCCGACCGGAGACAGATGTGTTACTATATGTCTAAGTATGTACATTTGGTAGACCGATAGGTTGATGGCCTAATCAAAGTCTATATACCGGCGAGCTGGTGTGCATATAAGGGGCATATGAGTAATACGATCTCTCAAAGGGATCATACATGTTCATTACTGAACCAGAAGACATGAGCTCACTCATGAGATATTGGGAAGAATCAAATTCCGTGCACGGTCGTCTCGCTTTGGAAGCTTGACTGAATTTGTAGGCTTGATATATGCTTTTGGAAAGTCTATGATCAACATCTAGGTATGATATGTGCTTTTGGAAAGTCCGACTCCCATTGATCGAATGAGAAACATAATGACAAAACCCTGAAGGAGACAGCCTAAAAGAGATCTAAAACTTCGAGGTTAATCTAGCTCTTCTAGTATGCAGGATGTATAGGTATTAGGAATACCTGAGGGTGATGTGATCATAAACGATTGTATAACCATAATGCTTCCATTCCTAGGGAGTGATGAAACGGGTCTGAATTTTAGTGACTCCTCTTAGTAGAGAAGTGGTCTGATCTTGGTCCAAATATTGGACATTGATCTGAACGTGATTCAAATGCAATGAGAACATTAGATTTGTGGTCTTGATTTAATCAAGCATCTATGGGAGGTCCGCAAGATCTGGATTTGAGATGTGATCTCTATATCCAAGTCACTATACATGGAACAATACAATCGCCCTGTCCTTATCTCCAAGTATCCACAGAAAAAGCGCATTATCCTTGAAAGAGTTCAAGAATGATTCCATTGTTGATTATATATATATATATATATCCAAGCATTGATATATGGATGATTAAATGTGATTTAATCGTGAAATATAATATGAATTTGATTAGTATTATTTATCCATATAAGAAGAGCTATCTAAGATAATGAAATGTGATTTAATTATCAAAGACGTGAATAATGTGAATGTGATTCATATTATTTGGGCACATGAGAATAGAGATTCAAGATGAGTAAATATGATTTAATTATCATGGATATGAAAAATGTGGATAGTACTATCCATATAAATCAGGTATATTACAAATGTGATTTATAATATATCAAAGAGCATATTATGATTTATATTTGTCAATTAATTATTGATGTGAATTGTATTCACATTGGATGATTAATTGAAAATATAATTTATATTTTATTTTGGGATGTGAATATAATTCACATTTTTCAAATGGCATGATTGTAGTATTTCACAAGATAATTATGAATTATTTTTGTGAAATAATTTACAACAAATGTTGTTGTAAATCTTGGAGACATCATGAGATAATGAGATCTCATGAGATAGTGAGATCTCATGAGTGGAGTCCTCCCTTTTAAGGGATGTGGTTAATCTCCACATTATCTCCAATGATAATTAATTGATTTAATTTGAATTTAAATATATTTATTTATAAATATATATTAAATTAAATTAAATTAATTGTTGTTGTGTTCTCACAACAAAATCATGGCCATTCAAAGAAACACAAATCAATCTCATCCATTGATTTTATGTTGTCCATGGATTGTGATCCATGGATCCCAAAACACTATTTAAGAAGAGGCACCCCTTGCTCTTCAAGTCACATGATCAATCCATAAGCTCTCTCTCTCTCTCTCTACATGCCAAAGGTGCTCTCCCTCTCTCCCATTGTGTCCGTCCACCATTGAACCCAAGAGAGAGTCGTCATCACCGCAACATCGTCGTTATGATGCCAGATCATCTACTCATGGATCTCCATCTCCTTCGGTGTGCCTCGCTCTTAAAGAAGATGTTTGATCTCGTGTGACGAGATCAGGAGACCCGCTTCTTGTATCATCAACATGGATTGCGAGGAGTACGCGTCTCATCAACGTGCTCGCAAGCGTCTCCTCCGTTGGATCAGACTTGAGACAGGAGGTCTCTTGGTTTAGAGACTCGATAGCAACCACATTTCAAGAGGTAACACTAGTACCTATTTCTTATTTAGATGAAAAAAATCCAAGAAGTGTTCTTGGATCATTTGGTTTCATCATTTAAAAAATTTTTAAATCCGCCTCCCAGAGCCACTAGTGCGACTAGTTGCTCCCGATCGCATCTGATGTAATCCTCACGCTTCCGTGTTGCGCTTGAGGATTTTCCCCATATACTTCACTTCATCCTCCTATTGATCTTTAAAAGGTTTAATTTTCAGTATTAGAAATCTTAATGAACCATTCATTAATTTTCTAATTTAGTAATGTCCACTAGATGTTAGATTACTATCTGAATACATCCATCATAAAACTTTATGATAGGTCTATTCCAAAATTCAAGTTTATTTCCAACATTTAGAAACAAACAATGAGTGTATTCTGATATCTTGGTCGTAGAGACATTCTCTAAGACTAAGGACTCTCCCACTGAAATTATGAAGTATGTCTATCCAATAGAGATTGTTGTAACCATTGCATCAATATCCATGGATGACTATTAAACCTTAAGATCAAATTTCTAATCTTCTAATACATATGCAATAAATTGCAAGTGTCATTAGATGAATGAGATACAATTAATAGAATTTGATCTTATCTAATAAGAAAGTCAATTTCAATGATTATATTGAAATACAGATTATTCAGATGCATTATCTGAGTCCTTCTCTAAGGTATCTAGATAGGCTTGATAGTCATATATCAACATATCAACTTATTGCAGTGTTAGCATTTATCCAACTTTTTGGATATCATATGGAAGTCATAGAAATAAAGTCAACTCTTTGACTTTCCTTCTTACATGGGTCAGACTTATGCTTCCACTGCACTCCTCTCATCTATAAGCAACCATTACTTAAAACAAAGTATTTCTTATGTTGAACTCAAAAGAATTCAACGTAAGATCATTTCAACATTTATACATACTTCATTCAATTCATACAATATGAATATTATGAAGCTTCATGAATGACAAGAGTATAGATAGTAGAATGATGACACTAATCGTATCTACATACATCTTAACTCTTAAACACTTTGGTTCAGGTAGGTACTCAAACATTTTGAATACATCATCTCCTACAGAGAAACCATTCTGCATAATGCAGTGAAAACATGTCATTCATGATTAAATGTTGAGAGCACATATGCATGTCAAAACATCTTCTTAGATTTTTATAAGGATCATTTGACAATTAAGATCATCATTGACATGTCACTTCCAAAGTATATTCAATGAGAGATCAAGACTATAGCAACATACAAACCCTAGGGTTGCAGTCCTATTGTATATTTAATTGTCAATCCTCATTATTAGGAGGAAACTTGCACATTACAACCACATACATTATGTGTCCAACTGCAAGTAAAATATCTTGATCATGGATCCAATTGATGATAATTTACTTGTTATTACTGAGTATAGTATTGAGTGGGTTTAATGAAGGATTATTTAAAATAAGGAATTTGCATAATCATATATAAATAAATATATTTTTTACTTTGATTTAGCAATTTTTATATCAAAGTTGTCTAGTCTTGTCAACAATGAAAGTTCATCCCTTAATCACTTTCAATGTAAGAGATAAACTTACCATTATATCTCAAGCAAGATATGGAATCTCCTTCCTTATCTTTGTCACATCCCAATATTATAAGAACATGTAACTTCGATAAAAAGAAGCAGGAATACATTCCGCCCAACTTGCATTCCCAATTCGATCTTTAACACCCTGGACCACCACCCCTAAGGTGATGTTGACCCGTAGTTAACTGAACAAACTATCACAGGATTAGTACTCGTTATGCTCAATCCAACATCGTCCCAATAATATGAGGACTCGATATTGGGGTCACTACGCATACGACCTTACTCTTTTGAGAAGCAAAGAGCCTGATCCAGATATGCTTGCATACTAGAGTTGTCATTTCAGACAGGCGTCTCCTTCATATCATATTCTCTAATTAATTATTATGAATCATATTCGCATAATTAATTCTTCTAAGGGAACTAGCATCTCTATTCATAATAGAGTGTTTTAATTTAAATGGATTCAAATTAATCTAATCATATTAAATTAATGATCCAATTAATATCCAACAAACATTCTTTTATTATTACTTGAAATATGGTATTATCCCAAATTTGTATTATTCAAATTTTAATAATTAAAAAACACGTTATGATCTTTCATGCATTATCGAGTCCCTACCTGTTGTCATGTCCATTACCGACAAGAGTGGGAAAGACCGCATACGGTGCAACCTACTACCCCAACGATTCATGACTAGACAACATATCTACCTCAGGAAAGGGTAATGCCAAATTGATCATTGTGTACTTGAGATTATAATTAGTTTTTCAATTGAAGTTATACTATATAATAATATTTAATACCATTTTGATTTATATTATAAGGAGATTTGCTAAATAAATCTTCAATCCTATTTAAGCAACATTGTTTGTTGGAATGTAGATCATGTAGATCATGTAACCAATTTGTGATCTAGATCATATCTAATGTATTATTGCTTAAGGCGATGCCATTTAAGGAAATAATTATCATCAAATATTTCACATATATTTATCCATAACTATTTCAGCAAATTAAACCATTTAATTTCACTAATTTGTTAAATGACAATCACGAGGTTCTTGATTAGGAAAGTAATTTCCAATAGTGATCCTCACTTATCTCAATCTAAATACAAATCAAGCAAAATAAGTTTCTAAGGTTTGCTAATTTGATTTACAACAGAACCTAATTGATTTGCATGCATTTCAAGGAATTTTAAAATAGTAATTAACTCCTTAATTACGTTAAGATTCGCAGTCCCTGAAACAATGGATACATGTTCACTAAAATGATCATAATTGGAGAAAACAGATTCCTAATCATGCAAACTCAGATCCCACAATTTTCGTATTTAATGGGGAACAAAATACAAGTTTTTTTTCGTGTTTAAAAAATTTAAAGAGGGCCGAAAATAATCACAAAACAGATATGCAAAAATGAAATGCGATAAAACTTTTGCAAACCCTAACGAACCCAAGTTGTCCTAGGTTTATGGATCGCATCTAAAACCTCTGACCTAAGGCTTTGATACCACTTGAAGTTATATGGTTAGATCCTGAAGTGCATCACAGAAACGTGAGGATCGCATCGTATACGATCGAGAGCGACTAGTTGCACTAGTTGCTCTTGAAGCATGGTTGCTATCGAGTCTCTAAACGAAGAGACCTCCTGTCTCAAGTCTTATTCGATGAAGGAGACGCTTGCGAGCGCATTGATGAAACTTGTGCTCTTTACAATCCATGCTGATGATCCAAGCAACAAATCTCCTGATCTCGTCACACGAGATCCGACGTCTTCTTCATGAGAGAGGTGCGTCGAAGGATATGGAGATCCACGAGAAAACGATACAACAACATAATGACGACATTGTGGTTAGAACAACTCTCTCTAGGGCTCCATGGTGGAAGGCCACAATGAGAGAAGGAGAGAGGACGTGTAGAGAGAACGAGAGAGAGAGAGAGCATGTGTTGTCAAACTTGAGAAGAGCAAGGGGTGCCCATCTATTTATAATAATTTGGGATCCATGGATCTCAATCCATGGACAACACGAATCCAATGGCTCACATTGATTTGTGTTTCTTTTAACGGATTTGATCTTGTAGCTAAAAACACAAAATAATTTGTTGTCTTTGAAATAAATTTAAAATATTGAGAAATTAATCAATATAATTCAATATAAATCAAAGCAACAAACATGAAATAACTTGGAAGGAAAACACGCCTCCTTCCATGTATAGGGTGGACGACCACCAACTTGGAGAGCCCAAGTTGGTCGTCCACTATATGTATGGAATGGATGCTATTTCATTCCAATTATGTCTAGATCTTTTATCTCACTTAATAATCCACATATGCAACTTTTGTGGAAAAATTATTCACCAAAATAATTCCAAATTATTTTGTGAACATTGCAATCATATCATTGGAAACTTGTGAATTACATATATTTTCAATTTAATGTCCAATGTGAATCCAATTCACTTCAGCATTTAATTAACAAATGAAATTACAAATAGCTCTCTCTTATATATTATAGATCACATTTATAATATATATGCTTAATATAGATGTTGCTATACACATTATTCATATATATGATAATTAGATCACATTTAGTCATCTTGGATCTCTATTCTCATGAGCCAAAATAATATGAATCATATTCACATTATTAACATCTTTGATAATTAAAACATGTTTAATTATCTAAGATGACTCTCTTTATAGTATGAATCAAATTCATATTATTCACGATAATTAAATCACATTCAATTATCAATTTTCTCAATGCTTGACTACATATATCAACAATGAAATTATTCTGAACTCTCTCAAGGATAATGCGATTTCTCCGCGAATACTTGGAGATAAGGACATGGCGATTGTATTGTTCCACGTATAATGACTTGGATACTGAGATCACATCTCAAATCCAGATCTTGCGGACCTCTCATAGATGCTTGATTAAATCAAGTCCGCAAATCTAATCTTCTTCTTGCATCTGAATCACATTCAGAGCACAGTCCAACATTTGGACCAAGATCAGATTACTTTTCTACTGAGAGGAGTCACTAAGATCAGATTACTCAATCTATCACTTTAGATATTCATCCAAGCACCAGACTCTATGATTCAACAATTGAATCAATAGTTGTATGATCATTAAGATGGCCATGGTACATAAACTTAATTGTACTAAGGGACCTATTATGTAAATTAATCATTCTTCTTTTCAGATCAGGGAATCATATTCACAATAACATTTATTGCACAATGGCTCACCTTGGCTCGCATGTCCAATAACTTGCAGGCCGTTGGATCTTGCGATCTAACGATCCAGATGTAGGCATGGGTGGAGGGCAACATCGAATGGCTGGAAGTTGTGCGGAGAGGTTTAGGGTTCCATCCGATGGTGGAGAGGAAGTGGGAGGTGTGGACAAAGAAGGACCTTAGATGCGAAAGAAATGTTGCAACTATGATCGGGGTAGATATTAGCGGTGGGTATCAATGTTGTAAAAGTCACCCGACTGGTCCGACTAGTAGGTCCGACTAGCCTAGTCAGTGGGGTGGTCGATCGAGTACCGACTAATTTCGACTAGGTACCTAAATCGACCAATTTTTCCTTAGAGATACCATATTTTTTAATGTTTTGTTTTTTTATAAGCAATTTTTTTATAATATGTTTAATGTTTTATTTAAATTCACTTACTTCTTTTATTTTATTACCGTAGTATAAAATGTACAAATCTATGTAAATATATGTATAAAAATGAGCTATATATTTAAAAAAAATCATAAAATTCAAATCTGATTAAAGTTCGACTTAATTCGATTAGTTGTCCGACTGTCGATTAATCCTTAGTCAATGACCCAGCCGACCGAGTACCGATTACCGACTTTTGCAACCTTGGTGGGTATCAGATCTCAGGAGAGATCTGACGGCTGGAAGTGAAGCGGGGGCAGACGATCTTGATGGAGCTTAGGATCTCATCCAACGATGGGGGTTGATTAGATGACGTGGTGTGTTTTGGCATCTAGGATGTGCAGGGAATTGGGCGGTTGAGAAGATGACGAGAGTGGAGGGTTGTGATCAGATCTCAGGGGTGACTAACGGCTGGAAGTGAGTGGAAGAGGAACAACAGAGATGGAAGGTGACCATGGGGATCCGATGGCCAGGAGAGGGCCAAGTGGTGAGAAGAGGGAGCGACCATGTAGGCGGCCTAGAGGGTGCCACGAGGCCCAATAGAAAAACCAAAAAATGTAAAAAATAAAGAAAAATCTAAAAAAATTAGTTAGAGGCAAAATTAGAAAAAAATCAAAAAATGGAATTTGTAGATCTCAATGAGATCTACAAGTTTCATGTTGGACAAAAAGCCAAAAAATGTCATTTGTATGAAATTGCTTTTTGGGAGGTAGTTTTAAAGGGTTAAAAACACCAATTTTTAGCTTTGATTTTTTTTTGTATTTTTTATTTCTTCTAAAGATCAGTTCTAATATAAACAATTACTTAACCTAATTTTTAAGTTTTTTAGTGAGAATTAAAAATAAAGGAATAGTTGTAATTAAATACAGTAAACAAAGTTAGAATATAGGTAATTATACACAATTTATATACAATATAATACAAGATAAAATGAATGAATTATCAGTGATTTTTATTAGATTATTTAAGTAAGAAGTGTAAGTATTGAATTTTAATATGATAGATACAAGATTCATCAATCATTTGCTCGTGGATATTTGTCTCCTTCAGTGCACATCGCTCGTGAAGACGACATCGGATCTCGTATGACTAGATCAAGATATTCATCGCTTAGATCATCAACATGGATTGCAAGAAGCATGCATTTCATCAATGCTCTCGCAAGCGTCTCCTCCGTCGGATCGGACTTGAGATAGGAGGTCTCTTTGTTTAGAGACTCGATTGCAACCACACTTTAAGAGGTAAGCCTAATACTTGTTTATGGTTTAGATGAAACGATTCGAGAAGTGTTCTTGGATCATGTGATTTCATTGTTGAAAAATTTTTAAATTCTGCTACCTCGAGCGACTAGTACGACTAGTCGCTCTCGATCGCATACGATGCGATCCTCACGCTTCTGTTATGCGTTTAAAGATCTTTCCATATCCTTCAAATATAAATGATAATTGAAAAAATTAAATCGTAGAATCGAAATACTCTGATAAATCAAATGAATTCAAAGATTAAAAGTACTAAATCGAACCCACTCTTTATACAATGTTGAAAATTATGAATGTGGAATCGTAATATCAGATATAATAAAATAAACCCGAGGATCCATAAGGAGTGTGATGAACCACGCGAGAACCATTTCAAACGGCTGATGTTTCTATTGATCTCTCTCTTTCTCTCAACCGTGACAATGGGTGTGGAGTTTCTTATATAGTCACACCAGAATGACTAAGTCCCACTCATATATGATGTGAGAGTAAATTTATGAATGTGACAATTTGATCATGGAAGGATCTCTTTACTCATTTTTTAACACATATCCTAACAAACCTCTTAAATAGATCTTGACCCATTTACACTTGGGTAGCTATAACATGATGTAAGAAAATAGAAATACACTCTTGAGCTCATTGAAAATTTCTCAACGAGACACTTCCAATGCCACTATTTGGCATGATTGGTCTCCATTGAAATCTCATGCAATCAAAGAGAGTGATGAAAAAGGAATCGGATATGAGAACATTGGGGTAGTTCTTACAAGATTTTTTAGTATTTTCATTGCAAATCTAATAATTGTAACACAACCAGATGTTAACCCGTGGTAACAATATAAATCTACACAAGTTTAGTAGGGCATCCATATAATTTCAGAAAAATGGAGTATATGTAATATGGACAGGATTTATTGTTAGTGTATCCTTTTACGGTTCATAATATGGATGAAAATCAAGTGGATACGGATCATATATGGATATTTCCATATCCAAAGTCACTTCATCTATACCAAATACAATTACATATATGAATTTAGAGGACCACATAACATAATCGGATAGGAATTCAGATCGAATACCAATCCAGATCGAATAAAGAGCGAATATGGATCTAAACAATGTCTATGTTGTAATCTAAAAATGATATAAATGCAATAAACACACTATAATAGAAATATTTAACCAATCAATTAAAGTTGTAGTTGCAAAGAGGGCACTCTATACATATGGTCATCAAGGGGTTGAAGCTTATTTGCAGCTTCTTCTATTACAAATCCCATGAAGTTATTGAGGCAAAAAAACATAGTGGATGTCATAGATTGAGGGGATGTGTGGATTTGGGTTAGCTAGGTTGTTTACGGGACACAACATTGTGTGCATGCGCGTGTGTATGCCATTATTTTGCATTCGGATATCCATATCTGAATGTTTTTATTGTCACCATATTCATATTTTAAAGTTTTTACAACTATTATCCAAATTTGATTGGCATTCGAATAGAGATATCCATATTTAATATTTTTTTGAAATCCTAGTTGATATTCCATTTTTGAGACTATGGTATTTTACTTTTTTTGTAATATTGATGTGCATCGACATCGATAAGGGATACAAACGAATGGATATGGATATAGGTATTACCGTATCCTTATCTGCTTCTGAATATGAATACAGATGCAGATGCAAATATTGACGGATATTAAAATTAACTTACCATATATTTAAAGAACGGATACATTGTGCAAAATAGATAATGATCGTATACAAATAGTGTTAGAAATACCAAATACAATTAACTTAAATGTATACATATATATATATGAATTGGATAAAAAACACATTTTATAACTTTAGTAAATGCGTTTGTATCATAAAAATTATATAAATATGATAAAAGAAGGTATAGAATTATGTTATATATGGTTAAAAATAAATCTAGAACTATAATTATATATGTAAATGCATATATGGATACATATATATGAATGTTTGCGGATGTCAAAACGATATCCATATCCAAATCTATTTTAAAATAAATTTGAATATGGATGTCAAAATCAATATAAAACAAATACACTGACGGAAATAATTTGCATCCCTAACATCGATTAAATAGACAAGAAGACGCTGACACCAACATCCGATCATGTATACCGTGGATTGCAATCAAACGGCTATAGGGCCCTTAGAAAGGGAACCGTTGGACGGTGAAGAGTACATAGATTCACACGATGAGGCCCAGTTAAGCATATAGACGGCCTTCTGTCTCAACCCCACCAACGGTCATCCATTCAAAACTCCAGAAACGGTCCTCCCTTCCCAATGGAGCGCCCACAACGCGCCGGTTCCCCTCGGCAACAGAAGGACGCGTGGTAACAGCAAGAGCAGTGAGGACGTGGGCAATCTCCTCGCCTGCTGTGCCACTTCCAGCAAGGCAACCGATTCGAATCCCTCCGGGAGGCCTCTACCAGCGCAATGGGTATGCATGCTGCACATACTCTCTTCTTCCACATCTTCTCGTCTTCTGTTATTCCATTTTTTGTCCTTTGGGTTCCGTTTTGATGTGCTCAAAGTGGGATTCTTGACTGTGGATAGCGGTTCTTTGAGGTTTATGAGCCTTTTCCGCTGAGTCCTTCCCCATTGAAGCTCGCATCAAGTTCAGGTGGTGTCCGTGGTGGTACTGATGCTTCTGCTCCTGAATTGAGGTGTGCATTCCATTAATAAACTAATCTCTCGTTTTCTTTTGTTAATCGACTATACGCTGAATTGGATATAACTCTTCTTCTAGCCGTTGACTGTATTTCTTGTAAAGTTCAAGTGTTTTCTTTCTGGACCGTGTAAACTAAAAATTGGAACCCCGTTAGTTTTCTTGGGATTTCTAGACAACGATCACTTTTATATGGCTATCAAAACTAAGTTCTCTTGAAAATGTAATCCACCATGTCATACGTGTTCGTTGATATCAGGGGTCCTGCCAGTAGTCGAAGAAACCATGCACAAATCAAACAAACAAATACACATGCACATGGATTTATGATGTTCACCCTTAACTGGACTACGTCTGCGGGCAATGATGATTGGTTTCACTATATGTGGAGAAGGAAGAATACCGAGGATATCAAGAACAAACGAATACCAGAGACAAGCGTCTCCAATTACCCAAATTGAATTTTGTTTCGGCTACGATCGTGACGATACATCAAGACCACCAATCGGTATGACGGGTTTCACCTGCCCTTCTTGTAGAGGGTGTAGAGAAATTTTTTCTAGCTGTGTTCAACAAAATAGATGGTTAGGATTCAAGGCATATCAATAAGGTTTGTACAAATTATCTAGGTTAGCAGCTACCCAGCTAGATCGTGCATTTTAACTCTAAATCCATGCGTACCGTATGAAAATACTGGGTCAAGTACCTGATATACCATGACTCATGCCCCATCGAAAAATTCACCTAGAAAAATGAGTACCATTGGAGGCTTCCACCATCTTATTAATTTAAGAATATGCAAATGATCAAATATGGATACAATGTCACAATATCATTATCCATTTTATAAAAATGAATGTAAATATGGAAATTGAGAAATATTTAAATGGTATTACCATTTCCTTAAAAATAGATATATACGTAAAACGAATGCAGATAGAGTACATATAATAATTGAAATACTATACTGATCATCTTACATCTACACATACCCAATGACTTATTAGCATCCAGTTAGAAATTGATAGATTCAAATACCAAAATATATATAAATCGATACGATAGTTGATTGTATCTATTGCATCTCTCTTTAGAACTTGTGTCCACTCTTTTATTTCTAGTGTTTTCGTTTCTTGCAATTCCAGTCCATCTTGATATTCACGTTGTCTTTTAGGTCTTGTTTGTTTGGAGAATAAGCATGGAATAAATGGTCAATTCCCAACCCGATGCAGTTCTCTAGAGTACGGCTATTCCTATCCACATATTGTTAAAAAATATAATGCGAAAGCATATCAGAAATAAAATATAAAACAATGAGAATGCAATAGTTAACGTGGAACCCTACTCCTTACGGAGTAAGATGAAACCACGGGAGAAGGCTTCAAGGGGCTATATGTTTCATTGCACTTTCTCATCTGATAGGGTCTGGAGCATCTTATATAGCCTCCACATACCTTCCAAGTCCCACCACTCGTATATGTGGGACTACACATTGGATGTGGTAAATGGATTTTAGAGGGACCCATTTACCCATCTATACATATGACGTATATACTCTTACACTCCCTCTCAAGCTGGAGCATGCAATGCTCAGCTTGGACAAACTGAAAGAAATCTCAAACTCACAATACAAGACACTACAGACAATATCAACTCAATGCGCACAACTGTAACTATTGTCAAGGACGTTGCTCGTGCAGGTGTGGAGGAACGAACGTACTGGAGTGTGAGTCGAACTGAATCTCCTCTCCGGAGAATGTGCTCTGTAACAAGCCTCAATCTGGATTACTCTAAGCTGCCACATCATGTTGACAACTGCTCCATCTATGAAAGGGCCAAACTGAAAAAACTGTGGAGACGTCCTCGTCAGAGTTCACGGTCGCTGGAGAATGGGGTCTGAAAAAGTCTCCTCATTAGAGAACTGGGTCTTTCCCATACAGGCTCAGAGAATGGGATCTCTACTTTGGAGTCCCTATGAAATCACATGAAAACCCTACCTCACATGGCATAGGAAATGAGATCTCTACTCTGACAACCCTATTGAACACATGAAAAGTCTAAGATAAAAAACAAAAGATGGGGACCACATAAAAAGGTTCGCACACATGTACGTCTGAAAAAGAGTCTCTCTCTAGAGAACTCGAAGAAATTGGGTCACTCAAATACGGAGTGCCTCAAACTTGGACTCTGAACCAATCCGTAGAATATGAAACTGAACTATAGAGTTCAAAATTCTAGCTGGTCTGAAATCTGATATCTGAATCTAGAACAAACATGTGACTCTACACAATACTCCTCCTTTCGCTCATAATTGTTGGAAAAAAATGACGTCAATAAAGTTGGGAGAAGACATGAAGATGGGAAGGACAAAAACTAATAAAAAGTCACAATTTTCACAGTTTCTTTCTCATTTTAAAATCATTTTTTAAATCATTTTTTCTTCGACTTTTTCACTCTTTTTAATTGTTGTCTTGATTTTTATAAATAAGCCGCTCATCTCCTTTTTTCTTCTTTTTTTCCTGCTTTCCTCCCTTTTTTCTTTACGTATGAGTTTTCTTCGCATGCATATTTTTTAAAACAAATCATCTTTTTTAATGCAAACAACCCTTCTTTTTGCACTAGACCCTTCAATCTTTTGTCCCACTTGGGCTAAATAGTCCGTGCCCCAGTGCCTTTTTTTCATATGCTCTTAATCTTTACATGCACTCCCCCTTTATTTAGGATTCCTTGATGAGAAACCCTTTGGAGCTACGTGTAGCCACTTGTGCCACATGGGTATCCATCGCCTGGGCTATTGAATTTCGAGAATGTGGAGATGTGACTTCAAGAGGTGGAGGCATGCGCATGATGGGGGCAGTCAAATGGGCATTGTTGACGTTGGGAGCTTGGAGCAGCTCTGCCTAGGATTGGATGTAGCGTTGTTGCTCCGAGCGACGCCGCCTTTGTCAATGGAGAGGATATGCTGCTGCTGCGGCATAGATCGTCTGAAGAGGATGAGCCACCGGCAAGAGATGAACCACATGAAGGGGTTCCGTCCTACTGGGCTTGTGTTGGAAATGCGAGCCCACGGCGAGCCATTATGCAATAAATGTTATTGTAATTCACTCCTTAATCTGAAATGAAGAATACATAATTTGCATAATAGGTCCCTTAGTACAATTGGGGTTATGTACCATGGCCATCTTAATGATCATACAGCTGTTGATTCAATTATTGAATCATAGAGGCTGGTGCTTGGATGAATATCTAAAGAGTTAGATTGAGGACTCATCAAGCACCGTCAAATGATTGTTAAGAAATGATCTCCAGCCTGAGTAGGAGATGGCAATCCTTATCTCTAAAGGCTGATGTTTGACCGACCTCTTGATGCAGGTCCTCTGCATAGGAATAGAGATTCGGAGGTGTCAGATTAGTTAGGTCAAAGAGTTGACTTAACGAGATCGAGATAACCAAAGTCCTATATCGTATGCTGTCATGATATAGGCACACATCCTCTGACCGGAGACAGATGTGTTACTATATGTCTGAGTATGTACATTTGGCAGACCAATAGGTTGATGACCTAATCAAGGTCTATACACCGGCGCGCTGGTGTGCATATAAGGGCATATGAGTAATACGATCTCTCAAAGGGATCATACAGGTTCAGTTACTGAACCGGAAGACATGAGCTCACTCATGAGATATTGGGAAGAATCAAATTCCGTGCGCACGGTCGTCTCGCTTTGGAAGCTTGACTGAATTTGTAGGTTTGATATATACTTTTGGAAAGTATATGATCAAGACAATTAGGGTTATGTACCATGGCCATCTTAATGATCATACAGCTGTTGATTCAATTATTGAATCATAGAGGCTGGTGCTTGGATGAATATCTAAAGAGTTAGATTGAGGACTCATCAAGCACCGTCAAATGATTGTTAAGAAATGATCTCCAGCCTGAGTAGGAGATGGCAATCCTTATCTCTAAAGGCTGATGTTTGACCGACCTCTTGATGCAGGTCCTCTGCATAGGAATAGAGATTCGGAGGTGTCAGATTAGTTAGGTCAAAGAGTTGACTTAACGAGATCGAGATAACCAAAGTCCTATATCGTATGCTGTCATGATATAGGCACACATCCTCTGACCGGAGACAGATGTGTTACTATATGTCTGAGTATGTACATTTGGCAGACCAATAGGTTGATGACCTAATCAAGGTCTATACACCGGCGCGCTGGTGTGCATATAAGGGCATATGAGTAATACGATCTCTCAAAGGGATCATACAGGTTCAGTTACTGAACCGGAAGACATGAGCTCACTCATGAGATATTGGGAAGAATCAAATTCCGTGCGCACGGTCGTCTCGCTTTGGAAGCTTGACTGAATTTGTAGGTTTGATATATACTTTTGGAAAGTATATGATCAAGACCTAGGTATGATATATGCTTTTGGAAAGTATATGATCGATACCGACTCCCAATGATCGAATGAGATACTTACTGATAAAACCATGAAGTAGAGAGTATAAAGTTGATCCAATACTTCGGGTTTAGTCTGAGTCTTCCAGTATGCAGGATGTACAGGTATTGGGAATACCCGAGGGTGATGTGATCATAAACGATTGTATAACCATGACGCTTCCATTCCTAGGGAGTGATGAAACGGGTCTGGATTTTAGTGACTCCTCTCAGTAGAGAAGTGATCTGATCTTGGTCCAAGTGTTGGACATTGATCTGAATACGATTCAGATACAATGAGAAGATTAGATTTACGGTCTTGATTTAATCAAGCATCTATGGGAGGCCCGCGATCTGGATTTGAGATACGATCTCAATATCCATGTCACTATACGTGGAACAATACAATCGCCATGTCCTTATCTCCAAGTATTCGCGAAGAAAGCGCATTATCCTTGAAAGAGTTCATGGATAATTCTATTGTTGATATATGTATCCGAGCATTGAGAATATGGATAATTAAATGTGATTTAATTATCATGATTAATATGAATTAGATTCATATTATAGAGAGAGCTATCTTAGATAATTAGATTATCAAAGATGTAAGTAATATGAATATGATTCATATTATTTGGACACAAGAGAATAGAGATCCAAAATGATTAAATGTGATTTAATCATCATGGATATGAATAATGTGGATAGCAATATCCACATTAATCAAATATATTATAAATGTGATTTATAATATATAAGAGAGAGATGTTTGTAATTTACATTTGTTAATTAAATGTGAATGTGAATTGGATTCACATTGGACATTAAATTGAAAATGTAATTTACATTTTATTTTGGGTTGTGAATGTGATTCACAAATTTTTCAATGGCATGATTGCAATGTTCACAAAATAAATTGGATTTATTTTTTGTGAAATAATTTGCAACAAAAGTTGTTGCAAATAATGGAGATTACATAAAAGGTGAAATAGCCACCTTCCTAATGGAGGAGGGTGGACGGCCACCACTCCCATTAGGAAAGGGAGGCCGTCCCCCCTCTCCACATGGAAGGAGGCTTTCTCTCCTTTCATTATCTCCATGTATTGATGATTTAATTTTGTAATTAAATTGTGTTGATTTATCAACATATATTTAATTTAAAATAAATTAATTGTTGTTGTGTTTTTAGCAACAAATCATGACCATTGAAAGAAACACAAATTAATGTGGACCATTGGATTTGTGTTGACACATGGATTGAGATCCATGGATCCCAAAACCCTATATAAGGAGAGGCACCCCATTGCTCTTCTTCAACACACATAAGTTGAGGCAACAAATCTCTCTCTCTCTCTCTCATTCTCTCTACACGTCCTCTCTCTATCTCTCTCATGTGGCCGTCCACCATGGATGCCCTAGAGAGGTACTCCATCGCCGCGGCATCGTCGTTATGCTGCCCGATGGTTTGCTCGTGGATCTCCGTCTCCTTCGGTGCGCCCCGCCCGTGAAGAAGATATCGGATCTCGTGTGTCGAGATCAGGAGATCCGTCGCTTGGATCATCAACATGGATTGGGAGAAGCACGCGGTTCATCCCCGCGCTCGCAAGCGTCTCCTCCGTCGGATCGGACTTGAGACAGGAGGTCTCTTTGTTTAGAGACTTGATCGCAACCACGCTTCAAGAGGTAAACCTAATACTTGTTTGTGGTTTAGACGAAACGATCCGAGAAGTGTTCTTGGATCATGTGGTTTCGTCGCAAGAAAATTTTTTAATTTCCGCTGCATAGAACAACTAGTGCGACTAGTCGTTCTTCGTCGTATTCGATGCGACGATCACGCTTCCATGATGCGCTTGAGGATCTAACCATATCCTTCAGCTTGCACACAGAGGAGGTGGGATCGTGGCTCCGCCTGTGATTGGTGTCCCGCGTCATCGGAGATGATTGTGGACGGTGCAGAGGGCCCTTCCTTTTTCTTTGCTCCCATCGACTAAGGTTTGGAACCCTACATGGAATCTATGTCGTTGAGAGGCACCCCTTGCTTGGAGCCTGGAGGTTGAAGTGAGCCTCCGTCAGATGTGAGGCTTCAACGAGTATGTAGTTGCTGAGCATGCCTATGGAGAATTCTTCATAACTTGTGGGAATGACACAAAAGTAGTGTGTTCATCAGAAACCCTAGAAATTTCTAGACCAAATCAACAATCATGAATCAAATCCGGAATAATAATCTACAAATATGCATCGAACAATCTTTGGAACTTACAACTGAGTGCAACAACATTAAATTGTAGAATTTTGGGTTTCTGAAAGCGCCGAAAATTGAACAAATAATCTTCAAGTACAAAACATCAAAAAAGCAACTCTCGGAAAAATAATCTCTGGAGAATCGAACCGCCCTAATACCATGTTAGAAAATATAATACGAAAGCATGTCATAAATAAAAGATAAAAAATAAGAGATGGTGAAGAATCGTTATCCGTTTTTGTGAATCGATGATTTGTTCGACCAGCTCTAGGGATCTTTATTGTTCTCGAAGATCGATCTTTGTTCGAGCTATCATCAGTTGAGGATTCAGGGGTCCAATATTCTGAAGACAGCTTTCAGGACTCGTTATGGAGATGTCATTTGGGCTCACCAATACACCTGCAGTATTCATGGATATGATGAATATAATTTTCCGTCCATATTTGGATAGGTTTGGTATGAGGATTCGAGAGTCCGATATTCCGAAGATAGCTTTCAAGACTTGCTATGGAGATGTCGTTTGTGCTCACCAATGCACCTGTAACATTCATGGATATGATGAACATAATTTTCCGTCCATATTTGAATAGGTTTGGTATGAGGATTCGAGAGTACGATATCCAAAGACAACTTTCAGGACTCGTTATGGATACTACGTGTATGTGCTGATGTCATTTGGCCTCACCAATGCACCTGTAACATTCAAGGATATTATGAACAAAATTTTCCATAAATATTTAGATAGGTTTGTAATGGTATTTATTGATGACGTGCTGATATATTATTGGAATGAATGGGATCATGCGAATGATCTACAGATTGTCCTGAACAAATTGTGACAACCCAAGCTTTATGCCAAGTTGTGCAAGTGCGAGTTTTGGTTATCCCAAGTCTTATTTCTCGGGTATGTCATTTCTGGAGCAGATATCGCAGTTGATAATGCGAAGATTGAGGCAATCATGTCTTGGGAGCAACACAGGACAGTTACTCAGACTTTGAGTTTTCTTGGATTAGCAGGCTATTACAAATGCTTTATCAACGGACTTTCACGCATTGTTCTTCCTCTGATGTGGTTGACACAGATGGGAGTTCCCTTCATCTAGGATGATTCATGCGAGCAGGACTTTAGGACACTGAAGGAGAGAATGACTACAACGTCTATTCTTGCTCTTCCTTCATGCACTCAGGACTATGCAATCTACATGGATGCTTCCGACGAAGGTCTAGGAGCGGTGTTGATGTAGAGAGGCCACGTGATTGCTTACGCATCATGATAGTTGAGGCCTCATGAGTGGAATTACCCTACCAATGACTTTCGGTTGGTGGTAGTTGTCTTCGCCTTGAAGATCTGGTGCCAATTTCTATATGGGGTGAAATTTGAGATTTTTACGGATCATAATACATTGAAGTATATCTTTGATCAGAAGGAGCTGAACATGAGACAACGCAGGTGGCTCGAGCTATTGAAGGATTGTGACTGTAGAGAGGCCACGTGATTGCTTACGTATTACGATAATTGAGACCGCATGAGCAGAATTACTCTACTAATGACTTGGGGTTGATGGTAGTTATCTTCGCCTTGAAGATCTGGTGCTAATATATATATGGGGTGAAATTCTAGATTTTTACGGACCACAATTTAGATTGAAGTACATCTTTGATCAGACGGAGCTGAACATGAGACAACGCAGGTGGCTCAAGCTATTGAAGGATTGAGACTGTACAATCTCTTATCATCCCAGTAAGAGAAACATGGTGGCAGATGTGCTTAACAGGATATCTCATGTAGAGGGTACGACGAATTGGTTATACACGTGGGATATACTCGTATCTTTGATTGAATGGCATCCCTAGGAGAGTGCATCCATTTTTAATGTTGCGCCTCCATGATTCAATAGTTTATGGGATTGCATCGTCGAAGGCCATAGGATAGAAAATTGGATTCGAGATAGATATATGCGCATTATCAATGATGAGATCACTGATTTTGTAGTGACAGAGTCTATTTTATGGAAGGCTGGTCGGGTCGTTGTGCCCAACGACAAGTAGTTGCATAGAGATATTCTTGATGAGGCATATAATTTATGATTATCTATTCATCCTGATAGTACAAAGATGTTTCGTGATCTGCATCGACATTTTGGTAGGATGGAATGAAGTGTGATGTAACACAGCACGTTAGCAGATGCATGACCTGTTAGATGGTCAAGACTGATGACATGAGACCAACCGGGCTATTACAATCTCTCCTTATTCCTGTGTACTACTAAGAGAGTATCTCTATGGATTTCGTCGCAGGTTTGCCAATGACTCTAGGTGGCTATGATTCTATTTGTGTTGTTATTGACACGTTGATCAAGTCAGCCCATTTCATACCTGTTAACATGACCTATACACCATCCAGATTTGCCAGGCTATATGTGCAGAATATCATCAGACTTCATGGTATACCATGCAAGGTGGTGTCTGACAGAGACTCAAGGTTTACGTTGCAATATTGACACCAATTCATGTCAGCACTATAGACAGAGCTGAAGATGAGTTCTGCATACCATTTGCAGACTGACGGACAGAGTAAGCGCACCGTACAGACACTTGAAGTTTTGCTCTGTGCATGCACTTTAGAGTAGAAAAGGTCATGGAAGTACCATCTGCCATTAGTACAATTCACGTACAATAATAACTATCATTCCAGTATCAGCATGGCACCATTCGAAGCCCTATACGGGTAGAGATGCCTCACACTGCTCAGTTGGCGTGAGGTAGGTGATCATGCTATTTACTCCGTAAATCTTCGAGAAGAGACTACGAGAATTGTTGATCCAGTGAAGCGGAAGCTTCTGACGGCACAGAGCTACCAGAAAAACTATGCGGACCATCTTAGGAGAGATATGGAGTTTCAGGGTATCCAATGAAGGATATGGAATTATCCTCAAGCGCATCACGGAAGCGTGATCGTCGTATCGGATACGACGAAGAACGACTAGTCGTACTAGTTGTTCGGTGCAGCGGAATTTAAAAAATTTTATTCGATGAAACCACATGATCCGAGAACCATTCTCAGATCGTTTCATCTATAACCACAACAAGTATAATGCAATACCTCTTGAAGCGTGGTTGATCAAGTCTCTAAAGAAAGAGACCTCCTATCTCAAGTCCGATCGTCGGCGAGACCGCTTGCGAGCGCGGGGATGAACCGCGTTGTCCTCGCAATCCAAGAAGATGATCCAAGCGTGGTTGCTCCTGATCTCGTCGCACGAGATCAAACGTCTCCTTCGTGAGAGGAACTCCAAGAAGACGGAGAACCAAAAAACGTCGAAGCGGCGGCTCGGTGGCGAAGGCAACGACGGTTCCCTTCTCTAGGGTATGGTGGACGGCCACCAACAAGAGAGGGAGAGAGGGCTGGCATGTATGAAGAAATGAGGGAGAGAGAGCTCCAATATTTCAAGTAATTAGAGAGCATAGTATGCCTCTCTATTTATAGGGTTTTGGGATCCATGGATCTCAATCCATGGGACACATAAAATCAATGGGTGAGATTGATTTATGTCAATCCAATGGCCAAGATTGTTGTTGTCAAAAGCAACAAATTTAGGTCAAAATATATTTGATAAAATCAAATATAATTTATTCCTAAATCAATCCAACAAATAAGGAGAGAAGATACATGGAGATTTCATCTCCATGTACCTTCCAAGTGGACGGCCACACATTCCTTATAGGAATGTGGTGCTGCCCCTTGAGATTGCATGGAGATTGCAATCTCATGGAAATCCATGAGATTGCATATCTCCTTGGAATCTCTCTTATTTATTTGCAACAAATTTATTGGGTTTTATTCTTCAAAAATAATTCACAATTATCTTTGAGAATATTTCATTCTTGCCATGGAAAAATTGTGAATCATATTCACAACCCAAAACAACATATAATTCATATTGTTAATTAATTATACAATGTGTATCCAATACACATAATAATTATTTAACACATATAAATTATAATTATCTCTCTCTAATACATTATAAATCACATTTATAATATATTATGAATAATTAGATATTTCTATCCACATTATTCTTATCCACATTAATTAAATCACATTTAATTAAATTGGATAATTTCTTCACACATCAAGATGATTAAATCACATTTAATCATTATTTCTTCATTGCTTAGATCTTATGGAATTATTCTTGAACCCTTCAAGAATAATGCAATCTCTCCGCAGATACTTGGAGATAAGGACAGGGCGATTGTATTGTTCCACGTATAGTGACATGGATATTGAGATCATATCTCAAAGCCAGATCGCGGGCCTCTCACAGATGCTTGATTAAATCAAGACCGTAAATCTAATCTTCTCATTGTATCTGAATCACATTCAGATCAATGTCCAACACTTGGACCAAAATCAGATCACTTCTCTACTGAGAGGAGTCACTAAAATCCAGACCCGTTTCATCGCTCCCTAGGAATGGAAGCGTCATGGTTATACAATCGTTTATGATCAAATCACCCTCAGGTATTCCCAATACCTGTACATCATGCATACTGGAAGACTCAGACTAAACCCAAAGTATCGGGTCAACTTTATACTGTCTACTTCATGGTTTTATCCGTAAGTTTCTCATTCGATCATTGCGAGTTGGTATCGATCATACACTTTCCAAAAGTATATATCATACCTAGGTCTTGATCATATACTAAAGTATATATCAAACCTACAAATTCAGTCAAGCTTTCAAAGCGAGACGACCATGCGCATGGAATTTGATTCTTCCCAATATCTCATGAGTGAGCTCATGTCTTCCGGTTCAGTAACTGAACCTGTATGATCCCTTTGAGAGATCGTATTACTCATATGCCCTTATATACACACCAGCGCGCCGGTGTATAGACCTTGATTAGGTCATCAACCTATTGGTCTGCCAAATGTACATACTTGGACATATAGCAACACATCTGTCTCCGGTCAGAGGATGCATGCCTATATCATGACAGCATATGATATAGGACTTTGGTTATCTCGATCTCGTTAAGTCAACTCTTTGACCTAACTAATCTGACACCTCCGAATCTCTATTCCTATGCAGAGGACCTGCATCAAGAGGTCGGTCAGAGATAGGATTGCCATCTCCTACTTAGGCTGGAGATCATCTCTTAATAATCGTTTGACGGTGCTTGATGAGTCCTCAATCTAACTCTTTAGATACTCATCCAAGCACCAGCCTCTATGATTCAATAGTTGAATCAACAGCTGTATGATTATTAAGATGGACATGGTACATAACCCTAATTGTACTAAGGGACCTATTATACAAATTATCCATTCTTCATTTCAGATCAAGGAATGATATGTGCAATAACATTTATTGCATAATGGCTCGCCGTGGGCTCGCATTTCCAACAATCTCCCACTAGCCCAAAGAGCCATTAATGGGCTAATCATTTAAACTCACACTCATGTGACAATCATAGGCTATTTAGGAAATAGCTAGGTAAGATGATCAGACACTCTGTTCCCGCGAGACTACGCTAAGTCCTTTTACGGCACTTGCATATCCCCAGTAACAGTGCTTGCATCCAATGCGAATGTTGCATCTTATCCAACTAATACTCAATCTTGTTAGTTATAGTGTCCTTGACACTACAGCTTAACAATTATCATAACCAGTATTTCCATAATCCTTATAAGAATATCCTTATTTCTGGAGATCTCTATCTCCTAAGGTATCTTTAGTTAAGACCTTTTAGATCACTATCTATAAAGTCTTAAACTTTTGAAGATAAGACTTTGAGATCACTCTCTCAAAAAATCTTGTCATCTATGAAGATTTTGTTATTACTGCAACCAAGTGTTTTATTCCCATAGTAGGACTAGTAACAGTTTACTGCTCCCACTGCATGGCAGCCATCTGGCTTTTGTACACATCTAGCATACACCCGGCTTTCAGAACTGATGCCCAAAGGCAAGTAGTTCTAGCATTCACTTCCTCAACTCTTTGAGGTGCTATCCCTTTAGATAGGTCAGTACCATATCTGAAGGGATGGAAGCCATTACTGGAATTTTCCATAAAATGGAATAAGTCCAAGATGTACTATTAATGTGACAGTCCCAATACCCTCTTCTCTTTGCTCCTGAACAATTTCAGAACTAAGATCTAAGAGGTATCCTTGAGATTATATCTCAAGTTATGGAACAACCAGATAATGAAACACTTATTATCATCCTTATATCATTCTAAATGATTAGGATATTATCTACATTTAGCACGATGAACACAAAGGCACTCCCACTAAACTTCACATGGCTCATCCAGATTCTATCTGAAATCATAACGTTTATAATTTCATCGAATCTTATGATCCAACTTTAAGAAGCTTATCTGAGTCCATAGATGGATTCCTTAGCTTGCACACCTTGCTTTCCTCAACCATGAAGCCCTGGGGCTACTTTATGTGAATATCCTCAAAGAGGTATTCGTAGAGGAATGCAATATTGACTTACATCTTGAAGATGCAATAGTCAAGTTGTGTAGCTAAGGTTAGTAATATTCTGATGGTTTTAAGCATGGTCACCGAAAAACAAGTCTCATTGCAAGCAATATCTTCTCTTCCAGTGTGCAGCTCATGGCTACAAACCGTGCTTTGAAGGTCTCTACCTTCTCATCAGGTTCCCTGTCTCTTGAAGATCCATTTACACCTTTACAGGTCTTACCCATATAGGTGGATCCTCGAGGGTCCATATACAACACTTGTATATGAAGTCTACATTAGACTTTTATTGCTATCCATCTATCCATGCTATGATCTTAAGAAGCTTCATCACATGAAGTTCGATCATTGTCAGATTTCTCTAACACATGGAATCCATCCTCAAACTCATTTGAAGAGGTATTAGTGTTTCATCTTTAATTGTCCTTTTAGTTTCCAATTTTAGGAGTCTCATTATCTTCTCAAGAAAAAATGAGTTCCTATACTTCATTTTCATCTTGATTCTCAAGAGTCTCAACCTCGAAGAATCACATTCTAGGAGATGAGATATTTTAAGAATCTCAAGGTCATAAAGTAGGTATCCAATACCATCCTTTATTTTCCTAATGAAGCAGCACTCTCAAGTGCTCAATTCCAGCTTACTTGCATGGAATTATATGCAGTCTCTACTACATATATACCTGGACACTAAGAGGAATTTATGCTAAAATTTCATCATTGATTGAATCATGTCACACATGATCCAATTGTATCTCCCTATAACTCTATTGAGTTAAGGTGTATTAGGAGGATTAAGACAGGAATGATATTCCTTTCTCCATAAGGTATATTATGAATTCATCTAATAGGTACCGATTACCTAGATTAGACCAAATTCATTTTATCTCCCTTAAGCCTTTGGTTCTAATCCAAACTTGTGAAATCTTTGAACTTTTCAAAGGTTTCTAAGTGAAGAGAAGAAATCTCATATCATACATAATCATTAATAAATATCACATATCCACAATGTTCATTATGATATAGATGATCCACATACATCAATATGCATGAGATCCTGAATACCTCGGCATCTTACACCATTCCTAAAGAAGGGTGTATTGGACATTTTACTTTGAATACAATATTCATAAGTATGTAAGTTTTGAAATTTTAGACATTCTAAAGTTTCATCTCTTGCTAGTCTATTGATCAAATCGATAGACAAATGTCCAAGGCTCGATGCTAGATCATTGTCAAATGATCTTCATCCTCCTATTGATCTTATAAAGGTTTAATTTCAGTATTCAGAAATGTTAATGAACCATTCATTAATTTTTCTAATTTATGCGGAGTCCACTAGATTTTAGATTACTATCTGAAATATCTTCATCACAACTCTTTATGATAGTTCTATTTCAGAATTCATGTTTATTTCCAACATTTAGAAACAAACAATGAGTGTATTCTTATATCAAGGTCATAGAGACATTCTCTACGACTAAGGGCTCTCCCACTGAAATTAACAAGTCTATTAATCCGACAGAGATTGTTGCAACAATTGCATCAATATTCATGTGGACAACTATAAACCTTTAAGATCAAATTTTCCAGTCTTCTAAAACATATGCAACCCATTGCAAATGTCATCAGAAGATTGAGATACAATTATTTGACTTTATCTTATTCAATAAGTAAGTCAATATAAATGATTTATGTAGATTATTCTGATGCTCCATCCGAGTCCTTTTCTAAGGATTCTAGACAGACTTGATAGTCATACTATCAACACATCAACTTATTGCAGTATTGGCATTCATCCAACTCTTTGGATGTCATATGGAAGTCACAGAAGTCCAGTCAACTCTTTGACTTTCCTTCTTTCTTGGGTCCAACCCATGCTTCCACTGCGCTCCCTTTATCTATGAGCAACCATTGCTCAGGACAGAGGATCTCTTATTTTAAATTCAAAAGAATTCAAAGTAAGAGTTTTTCAACATTTATACATGCTTCCTTAAATTCATACAATATGAATATTATGAAGCTTCATGAATAACTAGAGTATAAACAGCAGAATGATGACACTCATCATCTACATCCATTTAAACTCTTAAAACATTGGTTCAGGTAGGTATTCAAACATTTTGAATACATCATCTCTTATAGAGCTACCATTCTGCATGATGCAGAGAACCATGTTACTCATGATTAAATGTCAAGAGCACATATGTATGCCAGAAAATCTTCATTGATTTTATAAGGATTATATGACAATTATGATCATCATCAACATGTCACTTCTAAAGTACATTTGATGATACCAAGACTATAGAGACATACAAACCCTAGGGTTGTAGTCCTATTATCTATTTAATTGTCGTTCCTCATTAGTATGAGGAGACTTGCATATTGCAACCACATACATTATGTGTTCAATTGCAAGTACAATATCTGGATCATGAGTCCAATCCAAGATATTTCGCTGGTTACTATTGAGTATATCATTGAGTGGGTTTTAATGAAGGATTATCTGAAATAAGAAATTTTGCATAAATGTATGTATTTATATATACATATTTTACTTTGATTTAGGAATTTTTATATCAAAGTTGTCTTGCCTTGTCAACACTGAAAGTTCATTCCCTTAATCCCTTTCAATGTAAGAGATATACTTACCATTATATCTCAAGTAAGATCTGGGATCTCCTTCCCTTATCTTTGTTGCATCCCAATAATATGAGAACCTACAACTCGGATAAAATGAAGCGGGAACACATTCCGCTTTGCAAGTCCAACTTGCATTTCCCAATTCGGTCATTAACACCCGAGCCCACCACCCCTAAGGCGATGTTGACCCGTCGTTAATTGAACCAACCATCAACAGGAATAGTACTCGCTATACGCAATCCAATATCGCCCCAATAATATGAGGATCCGATATTGGGGTCACTACGTATACGGCCTTACTCTTTCGAGAAGCAAAGAGCTCGATCCAGATGCGCTTGCATACAGGAGCTGTCACTTCGGACAGGCGTCTCCTACATACAATCCCTGGCGACGGAACCCTTCGCCTTGACGGGAGACCATGGATGTCACTTATGTGATCCTCCACCTCATATTCAAATTTCAATTAATTATCGTGAATCACATTCACATAATTAATTCTTCCAAGGGAATTATTAGCTTTAATCATATTAGAGTATTTCAATTGGACATAATCAATTTAATCATATTAAATTAATTATCAATCCAATTCAATCAATCAAACTTGATTATTTTACTTGAATACATATATGGTAATATCTCAAAATACGTATTAATTCGAATTTTAATAATTAGAAAAATACATCTTAATCCCTCGGACATTATCCCGGCCCTACCCGCTGTCATGGCCAGTACCGACGAGAGTGGGACGGACCACATACGTTGCAACCCGCAACCCCAATGCTCTCCGACTAGGCACCATATCCGCCTCGGGAAAGGATAATGCCAAATTGATTAATTTGTACTTGAGATGATCATCGGTTCTTCAACCGAAAATGTACCATATAGTAATAATCAAAACATTTTGATTATAAGGAAATTTGCTAGACAAATTCCCAAATCCTATTCAAGCATCAAGTTTGAAAGATTGTGGTTTCCAATTATGATTTAGATCACATCTTAATCAATTATTGGTTAAGGCAATGTCATTTAAGGGAATAATTATCATCAAATATTTCACAAATATTTATGCACATTCATTCTAGGAAATTAAACAATTTAATTTCACTAAATGATTAAATGACAATCACCAATGAAACATTAAGTTTGATGAATGTGTTTCTAATTAAGATTTAGATCAAATCTAATCAATTAATTGGTTGAGGCCAAGTCAATTATGTAAATAATCATCTTCAAATATTTCAAAAATATTTTTCATGATTATTTCACGAAATTAACAATTAATTTCACTAATTGACAATCACTTGGTTCTAGATTAGGACTGTAATTTCAGCAGTGACCCCTTCTTACTAAAATTAGCATATCTCAATCATATTAAATCCAAATTAGACAAAATTAATTTTCATAGATTGCTAATTTGATTTAGGACAGAATCAAAGTGATGTTACACGCATTTCGAGGTAAGTCTAAACAGTAATTAACATTTTAATCACGTTCAGATCTACAGTACCCGCAATAGTGCATACATGTTCATTAAAACAACCATATCTAGAGCATACGAAATCCGATTTACGTAAACTCAGATCCTATGGTTTCCTTATTTAATGGGGAACAAAATCCAAGTATTAAATTCGTGTTTAAACAATTTAAACAGTGCCGAATTTATTTACTAAACAGATATGCGAAATCAAATGCGATAAAAACTTTCGCGACCTTAACGAACCCAAGTCGTCCTCGTTTTTTCGAATCATATTCGAAACTGTCGACCTGGCTCTGATACCACTTGAAGGATATGGAATTATCCTCAAGCGCATCACGGAAGCGTGATCGTCGTATCGGATACGACGAAGAACGACTAGTCGTACTAGTTGTTCGGTGCAGCGGAATTTAAAAAATTTTATTCGATGAAACCACATGATCCGAGAACCATTCTCAGATCGTTTCATCTATAACCACAACAAGTATAATGCAATACCTCTTGAAGCGTGGTTGACCAAGTCTCTAAAGAAAGAGACCTCCTGTCTCAAGTCCGATCGTCGGCGAGACCGCTTGCGAGCGCGGGGATGAACCGCGTTGTCCTCGCAATCCAAGAAGATGATCTAAGCGTGGTTGCTCCTGATCTCATCGCACGAGATCAAACGTCTCCTTCGTGAGAGGAACTCTCCAAGAAGACGGAGAACCGAAAAACGTCGAAGCGGCGGCGCGGTGGCGAAGGCGACGATGATTCCCTTCTCTAGGGTATGGTGGACGACCACCAACAAGAGAGGGAGAGAGGGCTGGCGTGTATGAAGAAATGAGGGAGAGAGAGCTCTAATATTTCAAGTAATTAGAGAGTATAGTATGCCTCTCTATTTATAGGGTTTTGGGATCCATGGATCTCAATCCATGGGACACATAAAATCAATGGGTGAGATTGATTTATGTCAATTCAATGGCCAAGATTGTTGTTGTCAAAAGCAACAAATTTAAGTCAAAATATATTTGACAAAATCAAATATAATTTATTCCTAAATCAATCCAACAAATAAGGAGAGAAGATACATGGAGATTTCATCTCCATATACCTTCCAAGTGGACGGCCACACATTCCTTATAGGAATGTGGTGCCGCCCCTTGAGATTGCATGGAGATTGCAATCTCATGGAAATCCATGAGATTGCATATCTCCTTGGAATCTCTCTTATTTATTTGCAACAAATTTATTGGGTTTTATTCTTCAAAAATAATTCACAATTATCTTTGAGAATATTGCATTCTTGCCATGGAAAAATTGTGAATCATATTCACAACCCAAAACAACATATAATTCATATTGTTAATTAATTACACAATGTGTATCCAATACACATAATAATTATTTAACACATATAAATTATAATTATCTCTCTCTAATACATTATAAATCACATTTATAATATATTGTGAATAATTGGATATTTCTATCCACATTATTCTTATCCACATTAATTAAATCACATTTAATTAAATTGGATAATTTCTTCACACATCAAGATGATTAAATCACATTTAATCATTATTTCTTCATTGCTTAGATTTTTGGAATTATTCTTGAACCCTTCAAGAATAATGCAATCTCTCCGCAGATACTTGGAGATAAGGACAGGGCGATTGTATTGTTCCACGTATAGTGACATGGATATTGAGATCATATCTCAAATCCAGATCGCGGGCCTCTCACAGATGCTTGATTAAATCAAGACCGTAAATCTAATCTTCTCATTGTATCTGAATCACATTCATATCAATGCCCAACACTTGGACCAAGATCAGATCACTTCTCTACTGAGAGGAGTCACTAAAATCCAGACCCATTTCATCACTCCCTAGGAATGGAAGCGTCATGGTTATACAATCGTTTATGATCAAATCACCCTCAGGTATTCCCAATACTTGTACATCCTGCATACTGGAAGACTCAGACTAAACCCAATGTATCGGATCAACTTTATACTGTCTACTTCATGGTTTTATCAGTAAGTTTCTCATTCGATCATTGCGAGTTGGTATCGATCATACACTTTCCAAAAGTATATATCATACCTAGGTCTTGATCATATACTAAAGTATATATCAAACCTACAAATTCAGTCAAGCTTCCAAAGCGAGACGACCATGCGCATGGGATTTGATTCTTCCCAATATCTCATGAGTGAGCTCATGTCTTCCGGTTCAGTAACTGAACCTGTATGATCCCTTTGAGAGATCGTATTACTCATATGCCCTTATATGCACACCAGCGCGCCAGTGTATAGACCTTGATTAGGTCATCAACCTATTGGTCTGCCAAATGTACATACTTGGACATATAGCAACACATCTGTCTCCGGTCAGAGGATGCATGCCTATATCATGACAGCATATGATATAGGACTTTGGTTATCTCGATCTCGTTAAGTCAACTCTTTGACCTAACTAATCTGACACCTCCGAATCTCTATTCCTATGCAAAGGACCTGCATCAAGAGGTCGGTCAGATATCAGCCTTCAGAGATAGGGTTGCCATCTCCTACTCAGGCTGGAGATCATCTCTTAATAATCATTTGACAGTGCTTGATGAGTCCTCAATCTAACTCTTTAGATATTCATCCAAGCACCAGCCTCTATGATTCAATAGTTGAATCAACAACTGTATGATTATTAAGATGGACATGGTACATAACCCTAATTGTACTAAGGGACCTATTATACAAATTATCCATTCTTCATTTCAGATCAGGGAATGATATGTGCAATAACATTTATTGCATAATGGCTCGCCGTGGGCTCGCATTTCCAACATCCAATCCCATACTCGTACTCCTTTTGCAACACGACGTTATAAGTTTTAACTTAATCTGAACAATTTTCCTGTAATTGTAGGTGGGAGATTCATCTCCGCGTATCTCCCATGAAGAGAATACAGAGATTTTACGTTCATGGCATGTTGGCGCCACGATATGTTGGTCCATTCGAGATTCTGGCTAGATTGGGGAGGGTGGCCAATTGGGTAGCCCTTCCGCCACATCTTTCGGGTACTCACGACGTTTTCTCCAATCTGAGGAAGTATGCGCACAACCCTCAACACATCATCAACTATGAGAATATTGACATGGAGCCAGAGTTGACATATGAAGAGAGGCCAATGCAGATACTAGACAACGACGTGAAGAAGTTTCATGGCAAGGAGATTCCATTCATTAAGGTGTTGTGGCACCGGCACGACGTCGAGGAGGCAACATAGGAGACTAAAGCTGACATACGGGTACAATACCCACATCTCTTCTCAGGTAATCATTGAAACAAGCCTTTGTAATTACATACATGTTAAAAGGATATGGTTTTTTTCCTTTAAGGTTTTATGGTTCAAAACCCTTCGAGGTTTTTATGGTCAGATGGAATATCAACGAGACACCTAGGAATCTCGACTCGAGTCTCGAGGACGAGACTCCTATTGATGTTTTAATATTTGTAGCATTCAGATCCAATTAGATTGAACCCGACCCTATTAGGGCATGTTTAACTCGTTAAAGTTATCAGTCAGTATTAAATATCCTAAATCGATCAATTGATCATAAATTAAAACTCATTCGGTAGTAATCAACGAAAAGTCGGTCGCATCATAATGCGTGTCACGGAAAAGCTGCGACGCAAAATCGGAAATCGTGAAACAAATCGAGACTGTCATAAAGTTCAATTCAACGAAACAAGACCAACGGAATCAACCGTTCGTTAATAAGATGTCGTTTGATATTTTAGATCGCAAAATTTAACCATAAATCAAAATCGTATCTCGAAAAGTTTAGGGATCTAAACCCGATGAAAAATATATCAATATTATACTCATATTGATCATCGTTCATAGACAATTAATCGAGATATTGCACGTCGAAATTGGAGGGTCGATGTGCGCATACATATTTTTTAAAAAATATCGCAAATAAATGAATTAAAAAAATTAATTAATTTATGATACAAGACTTTCTTGTTGCATACTTTTTTAAAATGATACAAAAAGGAAAAATATATTATAAGACTAGTGATGTCATAGGATGAGGTCATGGGTGATGTAATTATAAATGATGTTATTAGTGACATCATGTAGGGTCACTTAAGAGGAAGCTTCCTCCTCTTTTTCCACTCTTGTATTTTTAACTTTTAAATTCCAAAACCCAAGACCTTTTCCCTATTTTCCCTTCCCATTATAATGTAACTCCCATCTCTCTCCCTTCTCCCTTTTATTTTCCCCAATTTCCTCCCCCAGTTTCTCTACTCCATTCCAACAAGAAGAGCCATAGAGAACTAATTCCAACAAAAGTTTGAAGGTGTTGGAGCTTCCAAATCCATTGCATGCTAAGATTTCATTCCATATTGGAGAGATCAAGTAGGTACAATCCTCTCTCCACTCCTTGCTGTCATGCATGCAAATCACACCTCTTGGTGTCTTTTCTTGAATAGATCATGAGGGAAATGGGGGGAGTTTGGATATAATTATATGTTACTGATATATAAGAAGATTGGAACAAGAAATTTATCCTCTGTCTACTATTTTTTTAAAATTTTCAAGAAAAACTGATTTGAAAATTGTATGTTCTGCATAATCTATTTTCCCTTCTAATTGTTGCCTTGCATGATCTTATCCCAAACCCCAATTGTTGCTATATGTATTGCCATATGCTTTTGATCCATGTTTGATAGTTTCCAATAATTGTTTTGTCAAAAAATTGGGATTCTTCTATTACTATTGTTCATGGAACTAATATTATAAAAAATATTAATTCATTTGTCAAGATGGCATAGGCGGGCTTGTCAGGTTTTGGGATTTATCTATTATCTTCTTGTGTGCTTATTTTGGGTTGCATTGAACTGGGAAGTATATAATGATTACGCTCTTATGAAAACCTTCCGGACCAAAATCAGGTTTTTTATTTTCTAGGCACTCTTTGAGCAACATAAGATGCCCATGTATGCGATGACATAATTTTCTTCCTAATTCTGGGCATTAGTGGATTTTAGCTGCTCCTTGCTATAGATAAGCTGACATCATGAGAGTAGGGATAATTCCATGTTTAGCCTTTCCCAACTAAGAGTGTAAATCTGAAAAAAATAATAAATTTTAATGCATGATATTTGAATGGATCGTTTAAAGCACATGTACATACCATTAGGAATATGTAGAGGAAAGCTCGATGGTTGTGCTTATGGGTAAAATTGATCTTTAGGTGAACCATAATAAGCATAAGAATGTTATTGTTGAAACTTAACAAACTGAGAAGATTTATAACAAAATAAACCATCGTTATGCTGCCATGTGTTGCGTATTTTTAGGTGAACCATAACAAGCATAAGATTGTTATTGTTGAAACTCAACAAACTGAGAAAATTTATAACAAAATACACCATCGCTATGCTGTCATGTAATGCGTATTCATCAAATAGGAATGCAGTCCCAACTAAGGGCCTGTTTGGTTGCAGGGTTGGGCAGGGTTGGGTTGGGTTGGGATGGGTGAATAGTAATCTGTGAGGAGGAAGTACCCTTGTGAATAGTAACCAGGGTTGGGCCAACCCTGCCCAACCCCGCAACCAAACAGGCCCTAAGAGCGTGAATATGAAAAAAAATTTCAATGCATGACATTTGAATGGATCATTTAAAGCACAAGTATATACCATCAGGAGTGTGTAGAGAAAAGCTCGATGGTTATGCTATTTTATGGGTAAAATTGATTTTTAGGTGAACAATAACATGCATAAGAATGTTATTATTGAAACTCAACAAGTTAAGAAGATTTATAATAAAATACACCATCGTTATGTTGTCATGTGATGCGTATTCATCAAATAGGAATGTAGTGTATTCCACAGCAGAAGGCCAAACTTATGTGAACAAATGGGTCCGAATCTATTGAAGAAGAATCATCATTATTCCCTTTGAGAAAGATCTAGCTAAATTTAAGGGGTATTCAAATTACATTTGATTGGAATGCAAATTCTAATCTATAATCTATGGCTACTATTATAATTAGTACGGGATCTTTACGGACCTTCTAAACATTTTCTCATAGAAGTCATTACCCAAGAATAACATTGATAAAAGAGTTGGGTGCCAATATCTAAAGAGGTCCGCCTATTCTTAGTCAAATAACGCAAAAGTGATTAAATCAATCAATGATAACTCATGATTAGCATGACAATCTTCATTACTATTTATAGATTACTATTGAGAAGAGTTGTTGACAAGATATTTAAATCATTTACGAGGAAGATGATGAATCAACAATGATAATTAATTATACCTATCATGATGACCTTTGAGGAGGAATATTTAATTACTTATAAGAGTGGGCCAACTAGAACACAAATAGATTACTTTGCTTTGAGGTGAAGAGATAAGATGTGTTGTAAAGACTGCAAAGTAATCCCAGGAGAGAGTTCGACAACCCAACATCATTTGTTAGTATTGGATGTACAAATGAAATGGTTGGTAAAGAAAAGGAGGGTTTCTAAGATAACGAGAACTAGATGGTGGAATCTTCCGTTGAAGCAAGCGAGCTTCAGGGAGAAGGTTTTAGAAGACTTATCTTGGGATTGTAGTGATAGTGCAAATGAGATGTGGGAGGCAGTAGCATCTTATATCTGAAAGGTAGCCAAAGAGATGCTGAGCGAGTCAAAGGGAGGAGCTCCATGTCAAAATGAGGCTTGGTGGTGGAGTGAAGGGGTGCAAGAGAAGTTAAAAATAAAAGAGCTTGCTTTAAAGCTATGTCTAAGGATAGAACAGAGGAAACTGTCAGAAACTGCAAAATAGCGAAGAAGGAAGCAAAGAAGGCCGTAAGCGAAGCTAAGTCAAAAGCTTATGAAGTTTTGTATAAAAATCTCGACTCTAAGGAGGGACAGAAGGATATATTCAGGTTGGCCAAAGCAAGAGAAAGAAAAACCAAAGACCTTTCTCAAGTGAGATGCATTAAGGACGAAGAAGGTCATGTGCTTTTTACTCAGAAGGATATAAAGACTAGATGGGAGCAGTACTTCCATAAACTTTTCAATGAGGAAGAAAATAAAGATATCACTTTGGATGATCTAGCTTGTAGTGAAAGTTACTTGAATCGTGCATGTTATAGACGGATATAAAGAAAGGAAGTAGAGGAGGCTTTGAAGGTTATGAGACCTGGAAAAGGTATAGGACCGGATAACATCCCTGTAGACGTATGGAGAGTTTTAGGTGAGTGTGGTTTGACTTGGCTTACGAATCTATTCAATGTTATTTGGTGAAGCAAGAAAATGCCTAAAGATTGGAGGAGGAGTATCATGGTGCATCATTATAAGAATAAAGGAGACATTCAAAATTATTTAAATTATAGAGGTATCAAGCTGATGTATCACACTATGAAAATTTGGGAACGTGTGATCGAAAGAAGGTTGAGGTAAATTTCCAATGTAAAAGAAAACCAATTTGGATTCATGTCAGGTCGCTCAACGACTGAAGCCATCCATTTGCTGAGGAGAACAATGGAGATTTATAGAGCTAAAAGGAAGAATCTCCACATGATCTGTATTGATTTAAAGAAGGCTTATGATTATGTCCCACGAGATATATTGTGAAGAGTGTTGGAGAAGAGACAAATACCTGACCTATACATTAACCTCATAAAGGACATGTATGATAGGGCTTTATCTTGTGCAAGGACCTCATCTGGGAAGACTGGATATTTTGACATCAACATTGGTTTACAAGATTTTGCTTTGAGTTCATTTCTTTTTACTTTGATGAAGACGAGTTGACCAGTCACATTCATGATGAGTTACCTTGGTTTATGTTATTTGCTGATGAAATTGTGTTAATTGACGAGACTAGAGATGGAGTAAATGAGAAGCTTGAGGTCTGGAGACATGAGTTGGAGACTAAAGGATTTTGTATAAGTAGGGCTAAGACGGAATATATGGAGTGCACCTTTAATGGAAGCAATGATGAAGGAATCGAGGTGAAGACTGGTGACGATAACATTCAGAAGAGAGATTCCTTTAGATATCTGGGATCTATTCTGCAACATGATGGGAAAATTGATGGAGATGTTACTAATAGAATAAATGCATGCTGACTAAAGGGGAGAGGAGCCTCTATTGTTCTCTATGATAAGAAAATTCCTTTAAAGATTAAATGAAAGTTTTACAAAGCAGCCGTGAGACCTGATATGCTTTATGGATCTGAATGTTGGTCTGTGAACCATAGACATGTGCAGAGAATGAATGTAGCAGAAATGAAAATGCTAAGGTAGATGTGTGGACACACACACACACACACGTAAAGATCGGATTCGTAATGATGCAATCAGAAAGAAAGTTGGTGTAGCTCCGATCGAGGAAGATGTGAGAAAACTGCTTAAGATGGTTTGGACATTTGCAAAGAAGATGAGCTGATGCACCAGTTAGGAGATGTGAGTGTTGGGATGTTGAGCTGACTAAGAGAGGGTGAGAACAGCCCGAGAAATGTTGGAAAGAGACCATACGAAGGGATCTTAGTTTTGTGGATATAAGCCCGGGATTGGCCCAAGATAGATCTGAATGGAGGCGAAGAATCCATGTAGCTGACCCTACTTAATTGTGGGAAAAGGCTTTGTTGTTGTTGTATCATGATGACTTTTACACTTGATCATGTGAGAGCGCGGTGACTCCCAATTGGACGGAAGATAGGAAGCCTAGTTCAGGCAGCGGCAGTCAAGTGCATGGGTCTAGGATTCTAGTCCTTTTCACAATTTTTACGCGATCTTGTAGTGTTTTTACACCTCATAGGGATCTCGACTTTTGACAAGTTCCGCTAAACCACTGTTTTTAGGATACCTATTTGAGAGATCCTCGGTTCTAGTTTTTCGTACGAACTCGTCTACTGGTACTGTCGGGCTGGTTTCTAGAATGACTTTTCTGGGGAGTCTCTTATCTATCTTAGTAGTGTAGTTTTATAGTAGACTTATCCCTTTATTGGACCGTACTTCCAATTAAAGGACGGGGTGAATAGTCTCCTTAGGAGACTATCTCATCGCTTGAGTTTTGGTTACATTTGAATCCTTTATGGCTACATCTAAATCATTTAGGGTTACATCTAAAATAATTATAGTTAAATTTAGTGGAGTTACAGTTGAACTCGAAATGAAACATAATAGATCTTGCAAAGAGAAGAAATCAATTATAAGTTGTGTTGACTAGAAATGATTATATTTAACTTAGTAGATGTGTTGGGAACTTAGTTAGGATGCATTACACCCAACCTTAAGGCATTCTTAACGCCTTAGAGTCATAGTGTAGGATCATACACAAACCAATATTACAGACTATCTACTACACTTTAAAATCTATATAAAATAAAGAATCTGTTCAAAACCTCATCTTCCCCATTATCAAAATCAATATTTAAGACCTCTAAATAACAAGAGACTTATATATATATATGAGTCATTAATCATGATATAACAATATTAACAAGAGACTAATATATATATGATAATGGGCAAAACTTGAGGCATTCCTTCAGGGTAGCTTGAAAACCTTTCATAACAAGTAGTTGTAGATTTTTAGTTGTTTACGCCTTACTACTTATTTCTTTTGCAATCACTTTAAATTCCTGCTTATTTTAATAAGCATCTGGAAAGTATCAATGGCCGTTGACGTCTCTTGTATCTTTTATGTGTGGTAGGAAAGCATCCTACAACTCAGTAGGTGGTTGATGATTCTAGATATCAACTGATATTCTATACGGTACAGTTACTTTTGTCACAGTTTTTTTTCAATTATGATGTAAAATGCTTCTCTTTCTCTTATGTATATTTTTGGTAATATATGTTATGATGAATTGTCAGCTTTTTTGTACATTTTGCTTATATATATGGAAATTAATGAATGAAAATTTGGTGCACATTCTATTGCTGATTTTAGCGAATGTAATGGAAGAAACGTAAAAATTACCTCATATTTTCATGTAACTTGTGCGATCTTTTGTGAATGTAACATCGCAAATGTGTTATAAATGGGTATGCTGATCCGAGTTGCTCTACCTACATACCTTTCAGGCTTCTACGATGTATTCCATGTATCCAACCTGAGGAAGTATCACGTCATCCGTTACGAGAATATTGACGTGGAGCCTGATTTGACATATTAATAGAGGATAATGCAGATACTAGACAGTGTTGTTAAGGTTTCGCAACAAAGAAATTCCATTGGTTAAGGTGTTGTGGCATCGACACCGCGTTGAAGAGGCGACGTGGGAGAACGAAGCTAATATGCGAGTACTATACCTACAACTCTTCTCAAATAATCATTAAATGGTCGTTGACGTCTCTTGTATCTTTTATGTGTGGTAGGAAAGCATCCTACAACTCAGTAGGTGGTTGATGATTCTAGATATCAACTGATATTCTATACGGTACAGTTACTTTTGTCACAGTTTTTTTTCAATTATGATGTAAAATGCTTCTCTTTCTCTTATGTATATTTTTGGTAATATATGTTATGATGAATTGTCAGCTTTTTTGTACATTTTGCTTATATATATGGAAATTAATGAATGAAAATTTGGTGCACATTCTATTGCTGATTTTAGCGAATGTAATGGAAGAAACGTAAAAATTACCTCATATTTTCATGTAACTTGTGCGATCTTTTGTGAATGTAACATCGCAAATGTGTTATAAATGGGTATCCTGATCCGAGTTGCTCTACCTACATACCTTTCAGGCTTCTACGATGTATTCCATGTATCCAACCTGAGGAAGTATCACGTCATCCGTTACGAGAATATTGACGTGGAGCCTGATTTGACATATTAATAGAGGATAATGCAGATACTAGACAGTGTTGTTAAGGTTTCGCAACAAAGAAATTCCATTGGTTAAGGTGTTGTGGCATCGACACCGCGTTGAAGAGGCGACGTGGGAGAACGAAGCTAATATGCGAGTACTATACCTACAGCTCTTCTCAAATAATCATTAAAACAAACATATTTAATTACTTACATATTAAAAGAACATGACTTGTTTTTCCTTTGAGATTTTTATGAATTTAAAATCCTTTAACGTTTTTTCGCCATATGAAATTCAAACAAAACATTTAGTGACCTTGATTGAGTCTCGAGGACGAGACTCCTTTTGAGGTTTTTATATTTGTAACATTCATATCTAATCAAACCTGAATCCGTCCCAATTAGGGTCCAATTAAATCAATAAAGTTGTCAATCAATATTAAATACTTTAGATCGACCAATTGATCGTATATCAATAGCTGTTCGGGAAAAATCAACCAGAAGTTGGTCGCATCGTAATGCGTGTCATGGAAAAGCCACGATACAAATTCGGAAATTGTGAAACAAACTGTGATAAAGTTCGATTCGACGAAATAAGACCAACATAATCGAACATTCATCTGTTAGGAAAAAGAAGTTCTATTCCCTCTCTTCATCCCTAGGAACCCTGTGTAGGTGAGGGTAGGCGAAGAAAGAGGTATGAAAGTGAGAAGGGAAAAAAGCGAGTGAGTCCAGGGAGACAGTAACTAGTTAGCCCCTAAGACCCCCAACTTCCTTATTTGAAAAAGTGAGAAAGTCAAGGAATTTAGAAAGGACTTTCCCAAGCTATATACTAGTATCTTGCTTGGAAGATATAACTCGGAAATGGTTGTTTCAGTAGCCTAGGCTTTTTTCAAGGGCTGATGATTTGATTCATATATAGAAAGTGATTGCGATCGAAATGCTTTCCCAGTGGGATCGCCACCTTTCAATTGTCTGTTCCCGCATCTGAGTTGTGGGATCGTGTGACTTCGGTGTATTTTGTATTGTACCAATGTTTCGATCTCATATCCCTAAGCTTGGGAAACCTGGGCAGTTTCGGCCTATTACCCTGCCTGCATATGTGGATAGGCTTGCTTTTGTATCCTTGGCTCAAATATTAGATCGGAATCAGGATGAGAGTCAGTATGATCTGTCGAATGCTTTCCGTGCGCAGAGAAGTACGGGCACCTTTTTTCGGGGTCATTTGATATTTTTAAATCATAAATCAAAATTGCATCTCGAAAATTTCGGACATCCAAACCCGATCAAAAGTACATGAATATTATACTCATATTGATCGTCATTCGGAGACAGTCAAAATGAGATATTGCGCATCGAAATATGAGACTCGAGTTATGCGTACGATCCACTTTAAGTATGTCAAATAAAGAAAGTAAAATAGTTTTTATATAAAATAATAATAAAAAATTATTTAATTCCTACTACAATCGATACGTTTGAAAAAAATACAATAATATCATGACATCATGAATGATGTTATGGTGAGTGATGTTATGAGTGACATCATTTGTGGTGATGTCATGGATGACATCATACGAAAAGGAAACTTTCTCCCTCTTTCCTATATATTTCCCAACACCAAGTCCCATTTTTAAATTTCAGCCATAGGGCTCTCCTTGACTTTTTGTTCATCCACTCTATTCCAACAATAATCCCCCATTTCCCTTTTCTCTTCATATTTTCTTTTTCCAACATTCCCAACTAAGAAAGGAGGGACAGCTCCAACTCTCTCACCAATCTGCAGCTACAACCCATGTTAGAGCTCCTCCTCCTTGAGAAATTGCAGAAAGACCTCTTCTCCCTCCTTGTTGGTGCATGCAATCTATCTTCTCCAAAATTTGAGACTCAAATAGGTACATTCCTTCCCCATCTTCTATTGCCATGCATGATGTTCTACATATTTTTGATCCCTAATTAATGCAATTCTTGACAGTTATATGATGAGAGTTTGAGGGATAATTCTTGGGATCATAAAACAATTATATATCAAATCATTAAATCAAAATTTGTAATTTACTCATTCGTGTTTTGTATACATTAATGTCTAATGCAGTAAAAAGTAAAATTAACATTCTTTTACCATTCAAGTTATTTTTTTATAAGAAATTGGGTTATTGTTTTGTTCTGTGTTTGCTAAAGTAAACTAAAAGATTTAAATTTTTATTTTGATTAATATTCTCTGATTTCTTCCTGGATTTACTTATATGATTAAGTTACTCTTATAAAAATGTAAATTTCTGATTACCAATTAATTTGTAATCTCTGTAGTCCTATTCACCCTATTCACTTTCTGTAATTTCAAGTGTTTTGATTTAAAGGCAAATGTTTGGTTACTGTTCTCATTAATTATTATTTTATGTATTCACTCTCTATCATTACATAGCTGTTGAGGATTCAATTAATATGATATTAATTCATGTAAGTGCTAATATATATATATATATCAAGACATTTGAACCATCAGAAAGATAATCACATATTAACCATGCTATCAAACGAATCTTACAGCTCCAACATTTTATGCTCCTCATAATGAACCTGATCTCCATGCATTGATTTGATAGAAGTGACATGATTGCGTGACATACCATTCTAGTGTACTATAGCCATCCTTGCTCATAGTATTGGTGATTTAGTACCATATCATTTCTTATGATTAACAATAATCGATATCAATATATTGTCTTCACCTACTCCTGATCAGAAGAGGAAGTCTAGTGGCACCACTGCACCACTGTCACTGATTAAAGAAAATACTTATTATCAAATTATTTGAATTTTATTTTCTATTTATTCATAAGTAAATAATGTGTAATGCGTACATATTCAGAAGAAAAGATCCCAATTGACCGGCCTAGTCCCGTCTCTTCTACCTTTATGGAAGTCGCATAAATAAAAATAAGATGGGCCTATAAAGGAATCTCGATCATTTTTTAATCTACTTTTGAAGAAGCAATTAAAGAAAACATGATCTATGTTTACCCTTATTAACCATAGATGTGACATCACCTCATGTAAATCTTGTTCACCAATCTACATCTTCTAATATCTAAAAGTTAATCATAACAAGATATGGAGGTATGTATATGTAATTAATGAACCTAGTGGTTATTAAGAATTAAGTAACAACTGATATTAATGATGGCCGCGGTGATCCTTACACCTGACTGTGCGAGGATGCGATGACCCTCAACTGGGCGAAGGAAAGGAAATCTAGTTAGGGTAGAGGCTGCCAAGTACGTGGGTTTAGGATCCTAGTCTTTTCATGGTTTTTACGCGAGCTTGCAGTATTTTTACGCCTCGTTGAGATCCTGACTTTTTACTAGCTACGTTGACCATCTGTTTTAGGATATCTAGGCGGGGGATCCTCAGTTTTTGTTTTTCGTACGAGCTTGTCTGTCCGTACTAGTCGGGACGATTTCTAGAGTGACTTCTCTGGGAGTCCTTCTCACCCATCTTAGTGGCATCGTTTTGGAGTAGATCTATCCCTCCAATGGACTACACTTACATTTAGAGGGTGAAACGGAAGAGTCTCTTAGGAGACCTTCTCATCACTTGAGTTGTGGTTACTTTCTGCAAATAGGCTTGGTGATGCTACCTCTAAATCATATAGGGTCACGTTTGAATTAATACAGTGAAATTAGAGAAGTTATAGTTGAACTCGGAAAGGAACATAATGGATCTTATTTAGAAGATGAAATTAATTATAGGTTGTGTTGGCCAGAGTTAATTATAATTAAGTTACTGGACATGTTGGGAACTTAGTTAGAATGCTCTATACCCGATCCTGTATGGTCACACACAGCCAAGACCACAGATTTAAATAAAATCAAGAGTTAGTTCAAAATCTAAATCTTATTCATTATTAAAATCCATATTTAAGATCTCTAAAAAGCCACGATATAAAAAGTTTCCATGCCACTCTAAAGAAATGGCCGAAGTATATGATGCAAAAGCATATCAGAGAAATAAAATAAGAATAATAAGAACACAAGATTTAATGTGGAACCTTATTCCCTAAGGATCATGATGAAACCATTAGAGAACACCTCAAATGGCTAATGTATGCATTGCATTTCCTTACAAGTTACAGAGGGTGATGCATACCTTTGAGTCTCCATATCCTACAGACGGTAAATGTGGGACTAAAACACAAGATGTGGTAAATGGATCTTGGAGGTATCCATTTACTCATCTACTACAAGAGTAACACATATCAGCATACTTCAACACTCCCTCTCAATCTGGATCATGCAATGCTCCGCTTGGACAAACAGAACGAAATCTCAACTCATGCTACATGATATTCAGACAATATCAACTCAACATGCATAGTAGTCGGCTGCTATCGAGGATGTTGCTTCTCATGTTGTGCATGTGAGGAGGACAAAACAGGCTAGAGTGCAAGTGAAACTGAATCTTCTCGTCAGAAAGCATGTGCTCTGTACTGTAAAGCTTGAACTTGGTCTCTCTCGAATCCTGTATCATAAGATCCTGTTCGCCAAGAGAAAATCAACAGAATTTGTTTCGTGTAAATCAGACTTCGTTTGGAATTGTTATGATTTTCGGAAGAAAGAGAAGTATAGAGGTTTAAGACGTCATTAACCCATAATGACCGTCATTAAGATTAGTTAAACATGGCTATAGAAATTAATGATAGATTGCGGATTGCTAATGACCATTAACAAATACTAATTAATGGTTAGCAAAAGTTAAGCATGTAGAGGTTAAATCGTGATTAGTAAAAGTTAATCGCGATTAGCGCTAATTAAGCATCATTAGCGAATCTAGAAACTTCTAGAACATTCTAACTTAAACCCTATGTTTGGGATATGTTTTAGCCAAAACCATGGGTCAAAACCATGGGCCGCTAACGGCGGTTAAGGTCTAAACCATGTTTACTAACCATAGTTAGTGGTTTTCTGGAGCTTATAAATAGCCCCCATACCCATTCATTCTGTATAATTTTATCTACTACCACCACCCCAGGGGCTAGGGTAGAGAGGCCGAGAGGAGGACTGGGAGGTAGGGAAGGAGAACTAGGAAGCGTTGCTGGAAGAACGAGGAGGAGAAATGTACGATCCCCTTCTAGTTGGCTTCGTTTAGATTCACGTTCTTTTTCCATATTGGTTTTCGATTCATCTTCTCTCTGATTCATTTTCTGCTGACGTTCGAGGAGAAATCTGTGTAATACCCTACTTAGGTGCGGGTGGCTATGTACGTAAGTTAACCTTATGATTCATCACACTTTCACTCGCCTAAGACGCATGGTGTCTATCGATTCTCCATCGCTTATGGTTCAATTCTTTCAATTTTTCTTTTATAATTGTTTTGATGGAGAAATCTGTGTAATATCCCACTTAGGTGCGGACGGCTATCCACGTTAGTGAACCCTGTGATTCATCACACATTCACTCAACTAAGATGCGTGGTGTTTACTGATTCTTCATCTCTTGTTATTTGAGTATATTCTTTTAGTTCCGTTATTGTTTTCCTTTCGATGATTTTATAAAGGAAACTCTTTCCATTTTTCTTTTAAAATATGTCCCGATATAAGAGGAAACTCTACCGAAATTTTTATAGAAATATGTTTCGATATAAGGGGAAATTCTACGAGTCAAACTGAATCTTCTCGTCAGAAAGCATGTGCTCTGTATTGTAAAGCTTGAACTTGGTCCCTCTCGGATCTTGTATCATAAGATCCTGCTCGTCAAGAGGAAATCAACAAAATTTGTTTCGTGTAAATCAGACTTCGTTTGGAATTGTTATGATTTTCGGAAGAAAGAGAAGTATAGAGGTTTAAGACGTCATTAACCTGTAATGATCGTCATTAAGATTAATTAAACATGGTTAAAGAAATTAATGGTAGATTGCGGATTGCTAATGACCATTATCAAATACTAATTAATGGTTAACAAAAGTTAAGCATGTGAAGGTGAAATCGTGATTAGTAAAAGTTAATCGCGATTAGCGGTAATTAAACATCATTAACGAATCTAGAAACTTCTAGAACATTCTAACTTAAACTTTGGGATATGTTTTAGCTAAAAGCATGGGTCAAAACCCTGGGCCGCTAATGGCAGTTAAGGTCTAAACCATGTTTACTAACCATAGTTAGTGGTTTTCTGAAGCCTATAAATAGCCCCCATACCCATTCATTCTCTATGATTTTCACTACTACCACCCCAGAGGCTAGGGTAGAGAGGTCGAGAGGAGGAGTGGGAGGCACGGAAGGAGAGCTAAAGCGTTGCTGGAAGAACGAGGAGGAGAAATGTACGATCCCCTTCTAGTTGTGATTCACGTTCTTTTTCCATATTGGTTTTCGATGCATCTTCTCTCCGATTCATTTTCTGTTGAGGTTCGAGGAGAAATCTGTGTAACACCCTACTTAGGTGCGGGTGGCTATATACGTAAATTAACCTTGTGATTTGTCACACTTTCACTCGCCTAAGACGCATGGTGTCTACCGATTCTCCATCGCTTATGGTTCTATTCTTTCAATTCTTCTTTTATAATTGTTTTGACGGAGAAATATGTATAATACCTTACTTAGGTGCGGACGTCTATCCACATTAGTGAACCCTGTGTTTCATCACGCATTCACTCAACTAGTACGCGTGATGTTTACTGATTCTTCTTCTCTTGTTGTTTGAGTCTATTCTTTTAGTTTCGTTATTGTTTTCCTCTCGATGATTTTATAAAGGAAATTCTTTCCATTTTTCTTTTAAAATATACCCCGATATAAGAGGAAACTCTGCCGAAATCTTTATAGAAATATGTCCCGATATAAGGGGAAATTCTGTCGAATTTTTTCTAGAAACATGTCTCAGTATAAGGGGAACTCTGCTGAAATTTTCCTAGAAATATCACCCTGCATAAGAGTAAGTTCTACCAAAATTTTAAGAGAAAATATGTTCTTCGCGTTATTTGTATTCATCATGTGTTCTTCGCATTCTTCGTGTTCTTCGTTTGTTCTTGCGTTCTTAGCATGTTTTTAGTGTTTTTGATACGAACATGAAATTCGATCGTTTCAGGAGCTGTAAATCATCCTTTTTTGAAAACGAATCACGATGAAGTACTGCACATACGAGAATGAACTTGATTTGGTAACGAAATCCTTCTTTTGTTGTTGGATTTTCACATGAGATTGTTGAGATTCTTGACTTTATGTTCGTTGTGAAGAACCCTAATTTGGCTATTTTTTAGAAAGTACGAAAAGTTGCTTTGTGATTTCAAGTAAAATAAGGTATAAGCATCGAATGGATGCAGTGTCTCAGAAAGTTAGGGTTTAAAAGTTAAAATGAGCATAAATATAAGTTTATAAATATATAAATTAATTTATGTATAAGTCTATACTCCGTATTATGTTTATGCAAATATAAATCTTAACAGAGGAATTACATCATGGGCTGATGTGTTTATGTTGGATCCTGAAAAAGGATCGTGTCTTACGTTAAGAATGACTGCGAGTATAACTACAGGTCGGACATGCAACCTGTAGGTTTGTCGGAAGGAACCTGTATTGATTTTTTCATACCTATGTGGCGAACGGTTGCTCTATTATGATAAGTACGTACGAAATGAATGAGTTGCATCGCGTGGTATCAGGAGCCAATATATTCGAATTGAACGATGGAAGATGTAGTCGTGCCATGTGGAGGCACATGTGGTTCAATAGCGATTGGATCACGATAACATGTATTAAAGTCGTTAGGTTATGTGATTGATGGTTAGCCTGAGGTGTTAAGCAACTGGGACCTCGAGAATGGTGTGCTCCTTTAATTTCAGGTTGAGGGTTTGAGACCCTGATTAATAAAAGAAAAGGAAAATTGTCAGGCTAGTATTGGAGGAATGGTTGAGGCGATGTGCGACAGCATAAGCTCACCAGATCAACGCAATCTTCAGTCTCGAAGTATCCACAACTTCAGAGTCCAAGAATGGTCGGGTTCCCTTAAATTAATCCCTCATATGGAATAGAAGGAATGTGACTTAAACTAATGAGAATAAATGAAACTTTTTCTGCTAAAAACTTTTTGAAAAATTATATACAATTGTTTACTTTTCTCTTCTTCGTTACTTAGCATTCATTAATTGTTGGCCTATAATTTATGAAAAACCCAACAGGTATCGATTAACAATCGCAAGGACTTTAGCCATCCAGTCAGTCACATTAGCTTTATTCTATAAGGTAGTTGGCAATCTTTTTGTGTATTTCCTTCGAGCTGATGTACTTGCAAATGGTTGTAGTAGGACAATTGATCATGTAAACTTTATTTTGTGAATGGAAAAGTATTAAGTACTTCTTTATGAGTATTTTTATTTGTACTTTGTTTTTAAATGTTAGTTGTGATTGCTTAATAAATTATTGCTGAGTAACCAGATCCGGATATGGAGGATCCTACGACCCAGAATTTTAGTTGCAACAGTTTGGTAACAGAGCCCAATTACTCCAGTAATTTACACAATAATTGATGACTATGAGCGGTATTCAGAAAGTAAGGTGGTATTAAGATCCTTTGATTTTAATAAGTGACTACAATACTATTCACAAATCACTGTCTCTTATGTATATCATGTTAAGACATATAGGATCTGACCTTTAGCCTTGATTCATCATAGGATAATGGCAGACCAAAACGTGTTTAGGCAATTAGCAACTATGGTAATGATGACTATGAGATGGGTCAAAGGTAGTAGCCATTAGAGCGGCTCGATTCCACAATGAGAGATCAAAGTCATCCAGACCCGTGGATGCTAGAGTTGAGGGTTCGTTCACCCTCATAAGAAAGAGTCTAGATACCATCAGTCAATAGAATTTGTTTTTCCCTACTCCATTTGAGGAATAATAGAGGAGGTGCTTTGTAGGTACGAAAAAAAAGAATATTCGATTCCTATTGTAAGTATAAGATTCCGATAAAAGCACAAAACTATTATCTAAGTAAGGAACAAGGAGGTCAATTATAATTGTAGAAGATCTTAGACAACTATGTGGGATAGATTGTAGGACATCAATCACATGCTTATCTGCTACTTATCGAAATGAATTATTTTGATCTCATCCTGATGGACTGGCTAGAAAGGCATCATGCATGCCTTGACTGTTTTACGAAGACAATAACTTTTCACCTTCCTAACTTGATAGAGTTCCAGTTCATTGGAAGACATCCAATGATAATGTCAAATACATATTTGCCTTAAAGGTACAACAGTTGTTATAACAAGGGTGCCAAGGTTATTTAGCCTATGTAACCCCTACATCAGGGTCAGACAGAATGATAGAAGATGTACCTATAGTGAAGTGAGTTTTCTGATGTATTTCTAGAGGAACTACTTCGATTATCATATGAGTGAGAGATTTTATTTGGAATCTCTCTCACACCTGATACTCAATCTATCTCTATTCCTCCATATAGGATGACACTAACAGAGTTACGGGAGTTAAATGTACAATTACAAGAACTGTTAGTCAAAAGCTTCATTCATCCTAGTACTTAACTATGGGGTGCACCTGTCTTATTTGTTAGGAAAAAGGATGGGTCAATGCGGCTTTGCATTGATTATAGACAATTAAACAAGAAGAACGTAAAGAACTAGTATCCTCTGCCAAGAATAAATTATCTCTTTGATTACTTACACGGTTCAACTGTGTATTCCAAGATTGACTTCAGATCTAGATACCATCAATTGAAGATAAAGTATGCTGATATCCCCAAGACAACCTTTTGAACTAGATGTGGACATTATGAGTGCTTAGTTATGCCTTTTGGACTGATAAATGCCCCAACAACCTTAATGGATCTCACGAATAGAGTATTCAAGGAGCTCTTAGATCACTTTGTAGTAGTCTTTATTGATGATGTGTTTATTTATTCCAAGGATAAGTATCGGCATGAATACCATCTCAAGCGGGTACTTGAAGCTCTAAGGAAGAACAAATTGTATGTTAAATATAACAAATGTGATTTCTGGTTATCTAAAGTATCTTTCTTAGGCCATGTTATTTCTGGGGAAGGTATATCAGTTGATCCTACAAAGGTTAGTGCAGTGATGAGTTGGGAACGCCTGAAGACTGTCACAGAAATACGATCTTTTCTGGGATTAGCTGGATATTATAGAAGATTTGTGAAGGACTTTTCACAAATATGTTGCCAATGACTAGGCTGACTCAGAAGGAAGTTCCCTTCATATGGTGCGATGCATGCGAAACCAAACACTGAAAAGATGCCTAACATATGCACCCATCCTTATGTTGGACATGTGAGCCCACGGCGAGCCATTATGCAATAAATGTTATTGCAAAGATCACTCCTTGATCTGAAATGAAGAATAAATAATTTGCATAATAGGTCCTTCTGTACAATTAGGGTTATGTACCATGGCTATCTTAATGATCATACAACTATTGATTCAATTATTGAATCATAGAGGCTGGTGCTTCGATGAATATCTAAAGAGTTAGATTGAGGACTCATCAAGCACCGTCAAATGATTGTTAAGATGTGATCTCCAGCCTGAGTAGGAGATGGCAATCCTTTTCTCACATAGGTTGATATTTGACCGACCTCTTGATGCAGGTCCTCTGCATAGAAATAGAGATTCGGAGGTGTCAGATTAGTTAGGACAAAGAGTTGATTTAACGAGATCGAGATAACCGAACTCCTGTGTTGAATGCTGTCACAGCATAGGCATGCATCCTCTGAGCGAAGACAGATGTGTTACTATATGTCTGAGTGTGTACATTTGGCAGACCAATATGTTGATGACCTAGCCAAGGTCTATACACCGGCACACTGGTGTGCATGTAAGGGCATATGAGTAATACGATCTCTCAAAGAGATCATACAGGTTCACTACTGAACCGGAAGACATGAGCTCACTCATGAGATATTGGGAAGAATCAAATTCCGTTCACGGTCATCCCGCTTTGGAAGCTTGAATGAATTTGTAGGTTTGATATATACTTTTGGAAAGTATATGATCAAGACCTAGGTATGATATATGCTTTTGGAGAGTCCCAATGATCAAATGAGAAACTTATTGATAAAACCCTGAAGAAGACAATATAAATTTGATCTTGATCTTCGGGTTGATCATAGGTCTTCTAGTATGCAGGATGTACAGGTATTGGGAATACCTGAGGGTGATGTGATCATAAATGATTGTATATCCATGACGCTTCCATTCCGAGGGAGTGATGAAACAGGTCTGCATTTTAGTGACTCCTTCCAGTAGAGAAACAATCTGATCTTAGTCCAAGCGTTGGACATTGGTCTGAATAAGATTCAGATTCAATGAGAAGATTAGATATGTGGTCTTGATTTAATCAAGCATCTGTGGGAGGTCCGTAAGATCTGGATTTGAGATGAGATCTCAACATCCAAGTCACTATACGTGGAATAATACAATCGCCTTGTCCTTATCTCCAAGTATCTGCGGAGAAAGCACATTATTCTTGAAGGGTTCAAGAGTAATTCATTTGATGAAATACATATCCAAGCAAGAAGAACTTGATGATTAAATGAGATTTAAATCAAGCTTAATATGAATATGATTCATATTGTGAGAATGATTATCCAAGATAATTAAATGAGATTTAATTATCAAGGATTAGAGAATGTGGATATTATTATCCATAATATTTGAGTATTGTAAATATGATTTAAAATATACATATATTTGAGAGAGAGAAATTTAGTAAATAACATTTGTTAATTATTAAATATGGATTGGATTCACATTTGTTAATTAACTGGAAATGTCATTTACAAATTAGTTTGGGATGTGAATATGATTCACATAATTTTCAATGGCATGATTGAAATATTCACAAATTAATTTGGTGGATATTTTTGTGATAATTGAGAAATAATGTAATATAATAAAAGGGAGAAATAAAGCCACCAATTTTACTGGTGGCATCACCCATGAAAATGTCATGGGTGACGCCCCTTGATTTTGGGAGGGAATATTATCTCCATTTTATTATGATGATTAATCTCTCAACTAACTTATTTATGTTAAATTAAAAATGTGTTGATAATGTTACAACATATATTTAATTTAATCATAAATAAATATTGTTGGTTTTAACCAACAATAATTATAGCCATTGATTTTACATGGACCAAGCCTGGCCGTTGGATCCATGTCTCCCATGGATTGAGATCAATTGGATGCTAAACTAATACAAAAGGAGGGCTAGGGTAGCCTTCCAAAGTACATGATTAAGAGTTGTACAATGTTACAACTCTCTCTCTCTCTCATATTCTCGCCCTCTCTCTTTCTCTCCTCCAAAAGATGGCCGTCCATCTTGTGTTGAGAAAGGAGAGACTCTCGGCTTCTTCTTCGATGACTCGAGGATCTCCTTCTTCTTTGGATTTTCTTACTATAAAGGAAGACGACGGATTTCGTTTGACGAAATCTGGAGATACATTGCTTGGATCTTCATCGAGGATTGCGGGAAGGACGCGACTCATCATCGTGCCCACAAGTACGTTCTTGGTGGATCGGACTTGAGACAGGAGGATCTCTACTTTGGGATCTTGCGATCACAATCACGATTCAAGAGGTATTCTTTGTACTTTGTGGTTTGATGAAACGATCCGAGAAGTGTTTTCGTGATCATGTGGTTTCATCTTTAGTTTTAAAAATTTTAATTTCCGCCGCATCTAGCATCTAGTACGACTAGTTGCTTCGACTGCATACGATGCGATCGACACGCTTCCGTGATGCGCTTAAGGATACTCAATATCCTTCAAGTGGTATCAAAGCCAGGTTGAATAAGGTTTTGGATATGATCCATAGACCTTAGACGATTTGGTTCTTAAAAGGGTTGCGAAATTTTTTCTGCATTTCAATTTTCGCTCTTCTGTCTAATTAAATTTTTCTGTACTGTTTAAAATATTTAAACATGAATTTTTCAATTGGATTTTGTTCCTCATTAAACAAGGAAACCATAGGACTTGAATGTACTAAATTTGGACTTCATTTGCTCAAGATATGGCTTTTTGAATATGACTATATTCACTGTTGCGGGAACTGCGAATTTAAACGTGATTAATGAGATAATTAGGGTTTTAATCTGCCTCGAAATGCGTGAATTATCACTTGAATTATTTAATAAATCAAATAGGCAATCTTTGGAAACTGAGTTTGTATTTTTTGGATTTAAATTGATCAAGAGAAGTTAATTTTAGTGATTGGGGGTCACTGCTGGAAATTAACATTTTTGATCTTGAACCTTGTGATAAGTCATTCAATTATCATGATGAAAATTAATTGTTAATTTTCTGGAATAATTAGTGATAAATATTTGTGAAATATTTAAAGAAATAATTATTTCATTGAATGACATTTGCCTAAACCATAATGACGAGATATTAGATCTTGATCATTGGTTCATCAATAAACATTGATTTCATGAAAAACCATAGTTTATCCGACAATAGTTGTAGGACAACATTTACATGAAAAACCCTCTTGTTTGAATAGGATTGGGGTTTTGTCTAGCAAATCTCCTTATAATATAATCGAAATTGTTTTGATGTATATTATATGGTATAATTTCGGTTGAAAATCCGATGAGCATCTCAAAGTAAATGATGATCTATCTAGTATTATCCTTTCCCGAGGCGGATATGGTGCCTAGTTGGAGAGCATTGGGGTCGCGGGTTGCAACGTATGTGGTCCGTCCCACTCTCGTCGGTAATGGCCATGACAGCGGGTAGGGACTGTATAATGCCGGAGAAAGTCAATGTGTATTTTTCTAATTATTAAAATTCGAATAATACGTACTTTGAGAATATACCTACTATTCAAGTAAAAGACATGTTTGTTGATTGATGATTGGATTTATGATTAATTTAATATGATTAAATTAATTATATCCAATAAACACTCTATTATGAATAGATGTGTATTTCCCTTGGAAGAATTAATTATGTGAATATGATTCATGATAATTAATTACAATTTGAATATGAGGTGGAGGATTGATAAGGCTAAGAATCGGTTTCGCGGCTTTTTATTGAGGAAAGTGGTCGGTGTAGCAAAAGCCACGAAACAAGTTTCGGTTCTTGAACCTATCAAACAATTACGGTTTTCGGTCGAAAAACTGTTCACTAATATTTTACCAAGCAAGTGTTCTTGGGTCGAACTCAAGGAGGCAGAATAAATTCCCTAGATTTTCCTCTTCGTAATTTTATTTTTTAATTCTTCTCTAAGTGGTCAAGTCAAAACCTTTTTTATTGATTTTTATTTTTATGATTTTTATTTGATTTTAATATTTTCAAGTTTTTATTTAATTTTCAAAAAGGGGAATTTTTTTTCAAAAGATTTACTTATTATATAATAGGTGAAAAATAGCTAGGTGATACTATATAGTATGGTGATCGGGGTCGAGCCGCGAGCTCGAACTACACAAGAAAACAAACCAAAACAAGACGGCTTTTGATAAAATCAAAACACGTCGAAAACTCGTCAAAAATCCACGAAATCTTTATACTAGGTAGCTGGGGTAGTTGTGTAACTACCCTCAAGAAATCGTCAAAAACCGAGGTCACACGAAGTAGAAACAGCCCCTACAGCCCAGGGGCATAAGTGCAAGGAAAATCTAATAAAAATGTTTGCAAACGGGTCCTCAAGGACTGTTCTGTAGAAAAAAGTATATAAAACTTTACATTTAGGTCCCTGCGGAGGGACCTAAATGCAAATAGCAAAACCCTGTGAGGCGGAAATGAATTCTGGAAATCAGTTGGGCTTAAGATGCAATTTTTCTACCGATTATTCTTCAACGGCCTCGATTAGATCTTTCGCGCCCCGATCGGACGCTCACAGGTGCGACACGTGTCGCGCACCTGTGCGTCCTCTATTCTTGGGCAGTTGAACCCCAGGCGAAGAGCTCGTCTTCTCCGATTTATCGCGACCGATCGCCGACGGCTTTGGCGCTCCGGCGGGGCCAGAGGGGTGGCTCCTCCACCCCTCGAGCTTGCCCGCGGTAGAGTGACGGCTGAAGAAGCTCCGAGCAGCGATGGCGTTGCGATGAAGACGGTGGTTCCGTCCTCTTGGAGATTGATCTGTTCTGATGTAGCTTCTTTGGAATTGAATTTCTGGTGACGACTGATGATTCCAGTGGCGAAGAAATGCTTAGCGATGAAGATGGATCTGCAAACAAGAAGAGTGTATGCTAGATTCGTGTCGAATCGGCCGAGGATTAAGGATCTTAAGCTCCAAAGTTGTTAAAAAATCTTAAGTTTCCAGACAAATATCCAGTTGCGTGAAGAAGATGATGATTTGAAATCGATTTGAGATGAATTTAAAATGAATCGAAAGGGAAATTCGAATGTGCGTCGAAGATAGGTGATTAAGCTACCTAAATCACGGATTAGCCACGCTAATCATGGCACGTCTATCGAGAAACAAAATTGAAAAAATGAAGGAAAAAGCCTGTGGGAAGTCTTGGTGTATTACCTGGACGAGATGCTCGACGACGGCTTTGACCGGAGCTCCGACGCTGCGCTTGGCGGCGATGCTCCGCCTTGGAACCTTCTCCGATGTGCCCTCTTCCTCGCGAGATCCTCCACGGTGCTGTCACCGCCTCAGGATGACCGGATCGAAGCTTCGAAGTAGGGTGGTTGGAACTCCTGGAGCTGAAGCTCTTGGGTTGTTGGAAAGTTCGGTTGGCTATGGCGACTTTGGGGCCTTTATATAGGAGGGTTAGCTTGGCTCCAAGTCGAGATGGACGGCCGACGATGGAGAGGGTAGTTGGGAGAAGGGATCGGAGGGCTTAGGTTGGCTGGAGTGGTTAGGAATCGCGCGGGAAAAATCATGGAAGTCGGCAGGTTGGTGCAGAAGTCGGCAGACCTGCTTCTTGGGGAAGAAGGCCCAGGTGCTGACAAGTGGCAGCACCTGGTTGGTTCAGAAATATAATTAGCTTATAAATTAAATATAAAATAGTAAATTATGTTATTTTAAATAAGTGTAAACACAAGAAGTGTAGATAATTTAATGCTCTAATTTATAGACTAATTATTTTTAATAAATAATAAATATTATTAAAAATATAAATATTATATTAATAAATATGTATTTATAAATAGGTTTTAGATTTTTAAGTTAATAAATAAGTAAAAATTAATTTTATATTTTCTTAATTATTAGGGTATTAAATAAGGTTTTTATGAATTTTTATAGATTTTTATAAGTTAATTTACATATTTTAATAAATAAGGTTAGTATCTAGGTAGTTCATTTATACATATGTTTTGGAATTTTTGATTTTATTAAAATAATAAATAGTCTCCAATAATTATGAAATAAATTATAGTGAAACTACAAGATCATGAAATAATTTAAAAATTATAAAATTAAGAAGATGATAGATAATGTTTGTTACATAAAATAAATAGCTCAGAAACCCCTTTGTCTTTTGGTCCCAAAACCGACTTTTTGCAAACGGACTCCGAATTTGATGAAACCACCTTTATTAATTAGAGAATATTATTTTATGAACTTTAAAGGGGAGTAGAGTGAAATTGGAGTTCGTATGAGGAAGTTATGATGTTCGGAAGTTGAGACTTCGACAATTTGCAGGCTGGGTTTCTTGGCATATATACAGGGTAATATTTTTAACTTATTTATATATATATATATATATATATATATTTTAAGAATAATTAGGAGAAGAGTTTAGTGAAAAATATGTTCATATGAAATAATTAAAATTCTTTGAAGTTTTGTATTTATTTTATAAATAATGAAGAGTGTATTTGTGTGTGTTAAATTATTTTTTCTTTCCTTATCTCCCCCTACTTTTTGGTTTGTCGACCAATCCATGCTGACTTGGTCTCGGGGGTTAGGTTATAAATATATCTTACAGCTATATTTATATTTTAAGTCATATTGTATATATATACATATATTCAATCTGCCTATTTCTTTATTTTCTGGTTCTTTATTTATTTACATGATTTTAGTGGTTAAAAGTGAATATTTACACATGAATGGTGTTTTGTTAAAAGATGAAAATTAATGGATATTTACATGTATTTGTTAAGAGTTTTAAGACAAAATGCGACATAAAAGTTAATGAATCATGGATTCATCAACCCCCTATACTTAAACTTTGCTAGTCCCTTAGCAAACACTTATTTTGAAAAAGTAAGTGAAAAAGAAAGAAAGTTAGAATGAATTTGTTTTCCTAAACCAATCCATGAGAACAGACAAAGGACAGAGCTCGATCGGGCCTGAAACAAGCATTTTGTCGGAACCTTAACTAGGATTAGGATTTTATCCTCAATAGTCCTCAAGTTCCATAATCCTTATTCAAGATCACTTCATCGGCTAATTCAGACTCATTTATTCATATCGCAAACTCTATCATCCTTGAAGTCAACTTGTACAGTGTGTGAATTGATTTAGCTCTTCCTGCTTAGAGAACCGAAGAAACCGTCCATCCCGGCTATACACTCCTATGGCTTCCTCATCTCGCTACTCTTTCCTCGGGGAGGGAGGTATTCCCTTCTGAGTTCAGTTCTGCTATGTCCACAATCAAATATAGGGAGAAGTTAGAAGAATGAGAAAAGAAGTGGAGTGCGACCAGTGTATACGCATCTCCTTGTGAAGCCCAACCGGTGTAGCTGAGTCTCCACTAAGATGTGCAGGCATTTTTGATGGAAGCTTTGACCATTGTGGTCTTATTTGGTGGAAGCTTGGACCATTGTGGTCTTATTTAGTGGCTTCTGCTTTGCCTGACTTTGTAATTTGCTTGCACTGCATTCATCTTTTTGTGCCTCGACGGATATAGCATCTTTTTAGTCCGTCCCTTTTTTGAGGTCTTAGAAAAATTGTGTCAGCAGATCCTTCCCTCATCCGAAGCAACTATCGCAACGCCAATCTCTCCCGTCTTTAGATGTCAATGCCGCAAAGATAAGGATAGAAATGCACCACCAAGGTGTACTGCCCTTCGGAACTCCATGCAAGTCGAGCTAAGTGCAGAGTGCATGTGTTCAAGATTGGTTCACTGGTGTAGAGTTGTACGGATGACTCCAAATGGTCTACTTAAGCTCAGATGACTTGATTTCCTGAATATGGTCTTACGGAACCCAAAGATTTTAAGTCGGTAGACCTGAAGAGTCTAAATTCCAGTTCCTAATCAGGCTCCTTACAATGAACGTTAAAGGCCGTAATCAAGCTCCATCCTTTAGACTAGACTCAGTCCTTAGTTCCAGAAATCAAACTTATTCTGAAAAATGCGAATGCAAATGCAACCATGTTTTTGTGAAGTGTATTTTCTGAATTTTACTCATTTTTATGGATTTTAAGAATTTTGTAATTTTTCTGAATTTTAGGTCTTTGTATTTTTTATGGATTTTATGATTTTTATAAACAAGATTTTATTCATAAATTTTACAAGATATATTTTATTTGAGTTAAATATCTAATGTATTTTACAAATTTTATCTACAAAGTATTTTACAAAGATTGAATGGTTTTTACACATGTTTTAATAAATAGGATTTTAACTAAATATTATACAAATTTTAAGTACAAATTTTAAATACAAATTTTAATTACGAGCTTTAATCATATTTTACTTATTTACAAGGATTTTATAAATAATATATAAATATAAGTGGAATTTAAATTAACCCGTACCCACTTTTTTATGGATTTTATAGATATAGAAAATACATAAAAGTACGAGTTGTGGCCGAAAGTATATATACAATATATACACACCCCCCTATACTTAGCTTGAGCTATGTCCTCATAGCATCAAAAGAGAAAAAAGGAGGACATAACTCGTGCTAAGTAAAAGTGGGTGAAAAACGATATCGATCACAAGTCAGTCAACCCCCCCATACTTACGATCAGGTCATCGTAAGTATCATGGGAGAGCAAAAATGGGATGACTGAATGAAAATGATAAATAACGGAAGTTCAAAAGGAAAAGAATACGAAATCATCGAAATCACTCAGTCCCTCCTATACTTAGGATAAGGCATCCTAAGTAAAGAAAGGAGTGTAGCCAAAAATTGGGGACCAGTGATTCGTGAAAAAGAATGGCTATACAAAAGAATCAGTACAAAAAAATAAAACGTAAATCAGCGGGCAATCAGTCCCCTCTATACTTAGGATCTGGTATCCTAAGCATAGAAGACGAGCAAAAACGGGGACGATTGTGGTCTACGAAGAATATACAAGTGTTGTGAATCTCCAGAAAAGAATGGCTCAAAAGAATTTGTACAGGAAGAAGTGAATGAATGATCATGATTCCTGTACAAAGTAGATCACTTCAGTACGAGCCAGATGATCAGTAATCTCTACGAAGTGCTTCAGCATCTGCCCGTTAACCACGAACGGTTATCTGATTACTTCAACCAGGGTCATACTGAATTTTCTGCTTTTTATGTGTGTATTGATCCTTGGCTAAAAAAGTAGAGCCTCTTCTGTAAGTAAACTCTGTACATGGCATAGCTCTGTTTTCTGAAGTCGGCGTCTCTGGAGTCGGACTACAGAAGGTGTCTATATGTGTCAGTATTACACCATCCGACTCTCTACGCTGAATAGACTGTATGATATGTGTAATGTATTCGATGGACTCTTGTACTGTAATATGTGTACTTTCAATTTGCGACACAGAGATATCTACTGCAGGTGACTGCTCATCTGAGTCTGATATGAACTTTGGCTCTGTATGTGAACAATTATCTGAAGAACTAAGTACCAAGTGATCTACCCTATCCTCGTGTAGGATATCTTGGGTATCAAAATAAACACTCTCAAGATCAGGAGACCGTGTCTCATCTATGTTCTGGCAATCTTCCGCAAGACTAGTGTCCTCCGAAGTGAATGACAATACTGATCTAGGACTGCTACATTCTCTCTCCATCTCAATATGTATCTCTCCGTTATCTGTGCGGAATGATACTCTCCCAGCATCATAGTCAAAGAGTGCTCTTGCTGTCTGCAAAAAGGGCCTCCCGAGAATGATTGGAGCAAGGTGTAACTGTGCAGGGCATGTCATGTCTAGGACCGTAAAGTCCACGGGAAACTGCGAGCCCTGAACAGTCACGATAATGTTCCTCAGTACGCCTCTAGGTCTCTTTATAGATCGATCTGCAAATTGGAGTATCGCTCGTGATTTATAGAGAGGACCTAGCTTGAGCTTATCAAGCAAAGAGGATGGGAGTAAATTGATCGAGGAACCATTGTCTAAGAGAGTACGATTGAATGTAGTGTCTTTAATCTGACAGTTGACATAGTGAGCTCCCAAATCTTTCTTCTTCTTGGGTACCTTGTTCCGAATTGCACACGAAGTTGCCTTGGTCAAAATATGCTTCTCAACTCGTGATCTCTTTTTCCTACGCGAAGTACATTTATTCCTTAACTGATTCTTAAGCGTAGGAAAATGATTCAAGGCATCGTGTAGTGGAATCTTCGGAAAAATGTGATCTTTCAGTAAACGTTCGGTTTCTGGAGTGACAACATTCTTTTTGGTCTTTTTCTTTCCTCTTGCCAACAAAGCATCGGGAAAAGGAACAATTTCAGGGTTAGAAAATCAGAGCTTTTATTAAAAGTGGAATCAGTTTGTACATCGAGAGTTTCAGAATTATTTACAAAACTCTCTAAAACAGGAGAAGAAATTTTTTTGTCCGGGCTCTCTGTCTGATCTGGCATGATGTCATCGTCTGAGTCGCCAGTATCCATATCTGATGAGTTGGCATTACTCCCGTCTCTTGATTCTGTGTCCTCATCCTCTTGCAGTTCTCCTCCTCGGCATTTGGATCATGCTCGTGCTCCTCTGGTGCCCTCTCCTCTTCTCCAGCAGGTGTTTGCGGTGATCTACCACTCCTGAGACGAATGAAGTTAGATAAAAATCCAGGAAATGAGATCTTACCTGTAGTGTCTACCTACTCTGGATGCCTCCTCTTGTTGTTCGGGTTCATCTGAGGCTGGGCTAGGAGAGTGGTTTTCGGCACGGTTAACTCGTCCAGATGACGGCTAACCTGTTCCATCTCTGTCTTGTGCGCGATCTGGAGCGTACTCAGCATATCCATGATCTGGTTGAGCGTTGGGCCTGTGAAGACATCTCCGATTCGGTGTGGTGGCCCTGGCTTGCTCCTCTCTCCTGCCTTGGCGTGGAATGCTGAGAGGTGGAAGGCTGGGAGTAGCGCTGTGGTGTGAAGGAAGACTGCTGCGACTGCTGAAAAGAATAATTCGGTGAAAACTGGGCAGGGTGCTGATATGAATGTTGCGGTCTCTGATGGTAGACATTTGGATGAGACTGCTGCGACGTGAAGCTCTGGCGGTGCTGGAATTGCGGACGTCCATGCTGTGGATGACCGTACGGCTGGTGTAGCTGCTGATTCGGTATACTCGGCTGCTGCATCGGAGTATACCAAATCCCGTTGATCTCGAAAGTGGATTGCGGCTCCACCTCCATCTCTGCGGTGCTGCTGATCTGGCCGGGATTGGCATGAGACTGATCCTCATGCCAATCGAGTTGCGGAATCTCGGGCTCGCTCTGGATGTAATGGATCTGACGGGTGGGTGGAGCGGGTGCGATCCTCCGTGTTGGTTGCGCATTCGAAGAAGTCTGGCTTTGCTGGTACTGGATCTAAAGATCAGCGACCTTCTTCGATAGATCACTCAGCTACTGAGGTAGAGATGAGAGTTTCTCCAACTCTCGCATCGGCTGTAGGTCTTGGACCTGCTTGTGAATCACATCCACCAACGTCAATTTCTCGCTAATGAAGCCCATGTTGGTGTTGGATTCGGAGTCCGAGATGTTTGCCACCTTGTGATGTTCTCGGTGATGTGGTGGCTGTGGGGCTTTCTGAAATGCCCGAGTAGAGTCTACAACTCTTGAGTTCTCGGCCAACCCTTCGAAGATGGCCCAGACTAACTCGGCATCTTTGTTTAAGTAGCTGCCGCCACATGCGGCACTGACTAGCCCCTGAACTTCCGGCTGGAGTCCTCTGAAGTAATTCTGTACGAGCACCTTCATCGGGATCTCATGATGCGGGCATCTCTCCGTCAGGTCCTTGAATCGATCCCATGCCTCATGGAATGATTCGTGAGGCAGTTGCGTAAAGTTGGAGATTTGGCTCCTCATCATGTCCGTCCTTCCTAGAGGAAAATACTTGCGCAGGAAGGTGGACTTCAGGCCGTCCCACGTAGAAATTTCTCTCCCCAAATGACTCAGCCAATAAAGGGCCTTATCGGCTAAGGCAAAGGGGAAAGCCTTGAGGCGTACGGCTTCCTGCGTTACTCCTGGATAACAAGCCATTCCACGGATCATCTGAAACTGTTGTAAAAACGTGAACGGCTCCTCTGCGGCATTCCCATAGTACTTGGGAAGCAAAGAGATGAAGGACGGTCGGAGTTCGTATGGCCCTTGATTTGGCGGTAGCCGAATCCAATGGTGGAGCGTTCTTGCGCCCGGGTCATACTCGTCCCGTAAAGTCGCGAGAACTGCAGGCGGTAACTTGTTCCCGGCCCCTGCTCGCAGCGCGGCTAATTGCACCTGTAATTCCGTCTGAACTCGAAATTGTTCTGGAATTTGTAGATTCATCTGCTGAAGTGTATCGAGAATCTCAGTAGTAATATCTGCAGCTTCTGATCTTCCGTCATCTTGCTCCTCGGTTGCTGCCCTCTCTTCTGCTGCTGGTGCTTTACCGCGAGCCATCGGCTTCGAGTCGTCTGGAAAAGAGAAGCTCTCGTAAGCACTCTGTGATAGTTAAGCTGGAGATGATTTATTGAGACGAGAGTCTGTCTCAATTTTCTGGCCAGGAGGTGAGGGAGTCTGGGTCCGACTCGCCTCGAGATCTGATAGGACCGGCTCGGGAAGAGGGTCATCCCGAACCTGTGAAGACGTACGTTCGACAGTGGACGGTTGAAAGCTCATAGAGTCTGAGCCGAAAAGCCATCGAGACCTCATCTTCGATGTCAAGAGAAAAGTCGGGAGAGCACGTTTACGATTCAAGAGAGAGAGAAATACGAAAGCCGTGGAAACTCACGCCCCGCAAGCAAACTCAAAGCAAACCCCGTTTTCACCAACTCAACCCTGATGAAGACCGTAAGTGTTCGGTCTTTTATCTTTTCGATTTTAGGGTTGTAATTAGCAAACAAATTTTTGCGATTTATCGTGCGTTGTGCGAGCTGATAGGTGCCCGATGTATCTCCCGCGATACTGTCCCGAGTCCTTACAAAGAACCACTTGCTCTCAACCAGTATGGTGGCAAGTACACGAACCGATTCCGGACTGCGTTACTTGAGGACGGAGCCTTATGCAGTGTCCTCTAAATCCCCCACTCTGCTAAGTAAACTCGGACCGTTGCCGGCTACCCGAGCGTACCCACTAAAAAGCAGTGATTCGGTGTATGAACTAAGTAGTATTTTGAAAGATTTCGGGGTTTTTTTTTATTAAGTGTCGTCTCTTGCTCGCACACTCTGAGAATGTGCGGGGGTTACTCTCCCAAATCACTTGAGTCGATTTACGGTTTTTAGTCAGATAGATTTAGCAGTCCTGATTTTAGTTTTGTAATTTTTATGTGTTTTTTCAATCAACGTCTATCGATTTTTTTCTTTTTATAAAAACCCTAAAAGCATGCACCTAGGTTGCGAGCCCTAAGACTAACTACGCGGCGCAAGCAGAGAGAGTAAAAACCTAAACAAGCATCTAGAAAACCGCGGAAAGCCGATAGCAATGAAAACAGCGGTGGGTGCCCTGATTCTCGGATACACGGTATCCGGCGAGTCAGGCCCCGAAAAAAATGGGGGGTTTGTTTATTATCTATTACAACTCTCTCCCTTTCTCTCTCTTTTATAGAAAATATACTAACTACTCTGCTCCTCTACAGCCGACTCGTGAAGAAGGAGCCGACCTCTGCTCTTTCAACTGGCTCGGCTTCCGAAGAAGCTAGTTGATCCTGCAGGCCCTGCAAAGATGGTTAGCAATTAAAGCCGATCGAGAAAATCGAGAAAGCCGTAAGAAGATGAAAAAGCAAAACACGAAAAAAAACCATACGAAAAACCGTACGACAAACGAAACAAAGAGAAGAGAGAAAAATAAAATCACGACGAAATGAAAAATCAAAAAGAATCTAACGCCTCCCCGGTAACGGCACCATTTTGATAAGGCTAAGAATCGGTTTCACGGCTTTTTATTGAGGAAAGTAGTCGGTGTAACAAAAGCCGCGAAACAAGTTTCGGTTCTTGAACCTATCAAACAATTACGGCTTTCGGTCGGAAAACCGTTCACTAATATTTTACCAGGCAAGTGTTCCTAGGTCGAACTCAAGGAGGCAGAATAAATTCCCTAGATTTTCCTCTTCGTAATTTTATTTTTTAATTCTTCTCTAAGTGGTCAAGTCAAAACCTTTTTTATTGATTTTTATTTTTATGATTTTTATTTGATTTTATTATTTTCAAGTTTTTATTTAATTTTCAAAAAGGGGAATTTTTTTCAAAAGATTTACTTATTATATAATAGGTGAATAATAGCTAGGTGATACTATATAGTATGGTGATCGGGGTCGAGCCGCGAGCTCGAACTACACAAGAAAACAAACCAAAACAAGACGGCTTTCGATAAAATCGAAACACATCGAAAAATGGTCAAAAATCCACGAAATCTTTATACTAGGTAGTTGGGGTAGTTGTGTAACTACCCTCAAGAAATCGTCAAAAACCGAGGTCACACGAAGTAGAAACAGCCCCTACAGCCCAGGGGCATAAGCGCAAGAAAAATCTAATTAAAATGTTTGCAAACGGGTCCTCAAGGACTGTTCTGTAGAAAAAGTATATCAAACTTTACATTTAGGTCCCTGTAGAGGGACCTAAATGCAAATAGCAAAACCCTGTGACGCGGAAATGAATTCTGGAAATCAGTTGGGCTTAAGATGCAATTTTTCTACCGATTCTTCTTCAACGGCCTCGATTAGATCTTTCGCGTCTCGATCGGACGCTCACAGGTGCGACACGTGTCGCGCACCTGTGCGTCCTCTGTTCTTGGGCAGTTGAACCCTAGGCGAAGAGCTCGTCTTCTCCGATTTATCGCGGCCAATCGCCGACGGCTTTGGCGCTCCGGCGGGGCCAGAGGGTGGCTCCTCCACCCCTCGAGCTCGCCCGCAGTAGAGTGACGGCTGAAGAAGCTCCGAGCAGCGGTGGCGTTGCGATGAAGACGGTGATTCCGTCCTCCTGGAGATTGGTCTGTTCTGATGTAGCTTCTTTGGAATTGAATTTCTGGTGACGACTGATGATTCCAGTGGCAAAGAAATGCTTAGCGATGAAGATGGATCTGCAAACAAGAAGAGTGTATGCTCGATTCTTGTCGAATCGGTCGAGGATTAAGGATCTCAAGCTCCAAAGTTGTTAAAAATCTTAAGTTTCCAGCCAAATATCCAGTTGCGTGAAGAAGATGATGATTTGAAATCGATTTGAGATGAATTTAAAACGAATCGAAAGGGAAATTCGAATGTGCGTCGAAGATAGGTGATTAAGCTACCTAAATCACGGATTAGCCACGCTAATCGTGGCACGTCTATCGAGAAACAAAATCGAAAAAATGAAGGAAAAATCCTGTGGGAAGTCTAGGTGTATTACCTAGATGAGATGCTCGACGGCGGCTTTGACCGGAGCTTCGACGCGGCGCTTGGCGGCGATGCAAGGCGATGCTCCGCCTTGGATCCTTCTCCGATGTGCCCTCTTCCTCGCGAGATCCTCCACGGCGCTGTCACCGCCTCAGGATGACCGGATCGAAGCTTGGAAGTAGGGTGGTTGGAACTCCTGGAGCTGAAGCTCTTGGGTTGTTGGAAAGTTCGGTTGGCTATGGTGACTTTGGGGCCTTTATATAGGAGGGTTAGCTTGGGCTCCAAGTCGAGATGGACGGCCGGCGATGGAGAGGGTAGTTGGGAGAAGGGATCGGAGGGCTTAGGTTGGCTGGAGTGGTTAGGAATCGCGCGGGAAAAATCATGGAAGTCGGCAGGTTGGTGCAGAAGTCGGCAGACCTGCTTCTTGGGGAAGAAGGCCCAGGTGCTGACAAGTGTCAGCACCTGGTTGGTTCAGAAATATAATTAGCTTATAAATTAAATATAAAATAGTAAATTACATTATTTTAAATAAGTGTAAACGCCAGAAGTGCAGATAATTTAATGCTCTAATTTATAGACTAATTATTTTTAATAAATAATAAATATTATTAAAAATATAAATATTATAATAATAAATATGTATTTATTAATAGATTTTAGATTTTTAAGTAATAAATAAGTAAAAATTAATTTTATATTTTCTTAATTATTAGGGTATTAAATAAGGTTTATACGAATTTTTATAGATTTTATAAGTTAATTTACATATTTTAATAAATAAGGTTAGTATCTAGGTAGTTCATTTATACATATGTTTTGGAATTTTTGATTTTATTAAAATAATATATAGTCTCCAAAAATTATGAAATAAATTATAGTGAAACTACAAGATCATGAAATAATTTAAAAATTATAAAATTAAGAAAATGATAGATAATGTGTGTTACATAAAATAAATAGCTCAGAAACCCCTTTGTCTATTGGTCCCAAAACCGACTTTTTGCAAACGGACTCCGAATTTGATGAAACTACTTTCTCAATTAGAGAATATTATTTTATGAACTTTAAAGGTGAGTAGAGTGAAATTGGAGTTCGTATGAGGAAGTTATGATGTTCGGAAGTTGAGATTTTGACAATTTGCAGGTTGGATTTCTTGGCATATATATAGGGTAATATTTTTAACTTATTTGTATATTTTTTTATATATATTTTTAGGAATAATTAGGAGAAGAGTTTAGTGGAAAATATGTTCATATGAAATAATTAAAATTCTATGAAGTTTTGTATTTATTTTATAAATAATGAAGAGTGTATTTGTGTGTGTTAAATTATTTTTTTCTTTCCTTATCTCCCCCTACTTTTTGGTTTGTCGACCAATCCATGCTGACTTGGTCTCAGGGGTTAGATTATAAATATATCTTATAGCTATATTTATATTTTAAGTCATATTGTATATATATACATATATTCAATCTGCCTTTTTCTTTATTTTCTGGTTCTTTATTTATTTACATGATTTTAGTGGTTAAAAGTGAATATTTACACATGAATGGTGTTTTGTTAAAAGATGAGAATTAATGGATATTTACATGTATTTGTTAAGGGTTTTAAGACAAAATGCGACAGAAAAGTTAATGAATCATGGATTCATCAAGGATCACATAAGTGACATCCATGGTCTCCCGTCAAGGCGAAGGGTTCCGTCGCCAGGGATTGTATGTAGGAGACGCCTGTCCAAAGTGACAGATCCTATATGCAAGCGCATATGGATCGGGCTCTTTGCTTCTCGAAAGAGTAAGGCCGTATGCGTAGTGACCCCAATATCGAGTCTTCATATTATTGGGGCGATATTGGATTGCGCATAGCGAGTTCTAATCCTGTTGATAGTTGGTTCAATTAGCAACGGGTCAACATCATCTTAGGGGTGGTGGGCCTGAGTGTTAAAGACCGAATTGGGAATGCAAGTTGGACTTCCAAGGCAGAATGAGTTCCCGCTTCTTTTTATCGGAGTCGTAAGTTCTCATATTATTGGGATGCGACAAAGATAGGAAAGAAGATCATAGATCTTGCTAGAGATATAATGGTAAGAATATCTCTTACATTGAAAGTGATTAAGGGAATGAACTTTCAGTGTTGACAAGGCAAGACAACTTTGATATAAAAATTCCTAAATCAAAGTAAAATATGTATATATATATATAATATATATACCCTTATGCAAATTTCTTATTTCAGATAATCCTTCATTAAACCCACTCAATGTTATACTCAATAATAACCAGTAAAATATCTTGGATTGGACTCATGATCCAGATATTGTACTTGCAATTGAACACATAATGTATGTGGTTCCAATGTGCAGGTTTCCTCAACATAATGAGGAATGACAATTAAATAAGACAATAAGACATCACCTTAGGGTTTGTATGTATCTATAGTCTTGATCTTTCATCGAGTGTACTTTGGAAGTGACATGTCGATGGTGATCGTAATTGTCAAATAATCCTTATAAAAATAAAAGAAGATATTTTGGCATATATATGTGCTCTAGATATTTAATCATGAATGACATGGTTCTCTACATTATGCAGAATGGTGGCTCGAAAGAGATGATGTATTCAAAATGTTTGAATACCTACCTGAACCTAAGTCTCCAAGAGTTAAGATAAATGTAGATATGATGAGTGTCATCATTCTACTATCTATACTCAAGTCATTCATGAAGCTTCCTGATATTCATATTTAATGAAGCATGTATAAATATTGAAATGCTCTTACGTTGAATTCTTTTGAACAACATAAGAGATTCTTTGTCTTGAACAATGGTTATTTATAGATGAAGAGAGCACAAGTGGAAGCATGGGTCAGACCCGAGTAAGAAGGAAAGTCAAAGAGTTGACCTACTTCTATGACTTCCATATGACATCCAAAGAGTTGGATGAATGTCAATACTGCAATAAGTTGATGTATTGATATTATGACTATCAAGACTATCTAAAATCCTTAGTGAAGGACTCAGATAGAGCATTAGAATAATCTACATATAATCATTGACTCTGACTTTCTTATTTCAAAGATAAAGTCTAACAATTGTATAACAATCTTCTAATGACATTTGTAATTGGTTGCATATATATATTAGAAAATTTGAAATTTGATCCTAAGGTTTAGTAGTCATCTACATGGATATTGCTGTAATTGTTGCAGCAATCTCTGTTGTATAGATAGACTTCATATTCTCAATGGGAGAGCCCTTAGTCTTGGAGAATGTCTCTATGACCTAGATAGTAGAGTACACTCATTGTTTGTTTCTATATGTTGGAAATAAACATGAATTCTGGAATAAACCTAGCATAAAGAGTTATGATGGATATATTTCAGATAGTAATCTGACATCTAGTGGACTCCAAAAATTAGAAAAATTAATAAATGGTTCATTAAGATGTCTAATACTGAAAATCAAACCTTATAAGATCAATAGGAGGATGAAGATCATTTGACAATGATCTGGCATCAAGCCTTGGACATTTGTCTGTTGATTTGATCAATAGACTAGTAGGATATGAAACTTTAGAATGTCTAAAATTTCAAATCTCACATACTTGTGAATATTGTATTGAAAGTAAAATGTCCAATGCACCCTTCTCTTAGGAAAGGTGCAAGATGTCAAGGTATTTGTGATCTCGTACATATTGATGTATGTGGATCATCTATATCATAGTAAACATTATGGATATGTGATATCTATTGATTATCATGTATGATATAAGATTTCTTCTCTTCACCTGAGAAACCTTTGAAATGTTCAAAGATTTCACAATTTTGGTTTAAAACCAAAGTTTTAAGAAAGATGAAATGAATTTGATCTAGCCTAGGTAGCTTGTACCTGTTAGATAAAATTCAAAGAATACCTTATGGAGATATGAATATCATTTCTATCTCACTCCTCCTGATAAACCTGAACTCAATAGAGTTATAGGGAGATACAATTGGATCATGTGTGACATGATTTGATCAATGATGAATTTAGCATAATTACCTCTTAGTTTCCAGGTATATATGTAGTAGAGACTACACAATATATCCTTAATAAGATTACATGCAAGTAAGATGGAATTAAGCACTAGAGAGTCCTACTTCATTAGGAAAATAAAGGATGGTATTGGATACCTACTTTATAACCCTGAGATTCTTAAAAGATCTCATCTCTGAGAATGTGATTCTTAGTGGATGACTCTCTTGAGAATCAAGATGAAAATGAAGTGTAGGAACTCATTTAATCTTAAGATGGTAATGAGGCTCCTGAAATCGGGAACTAAAAGGACAATTAAAGTTGAAACACTAATACCTCTTCAAATGATTTTGAGGATGTATTCCATGTGCCAGTCAAGTCTGACAATGATCGGACTTCATGTGATGAAGCTCGTAAGGATCATGACATGGAATGATGGATATTAGCAGTAAAGTCTAAAGTAGACTTCATATACAAGTGTTGTATATGAACCCTCGAGGATCCACCTATAAGGGTAAAACCCGTTAAAGTAAATGGATCTTCAAGAGAAGAGGGAACCTGATGATAAGGTAGAGACCTTCAAAGCTCGGTTCGTAGCCATAAGCTACACACCAGAAGAGAAGACATTGCTTGCAATAAGACTTGCTTTTTCGGTAACCATGCTTAAAATCATCAGAATATTAATAACCTTAGCTACACAACTTGACTATTGCATCTTCAAGATGTAATTCAAGGTTGCATTCCTCTAAAGAATACCTCTCTGAGGATATTCACATGAAGTTGCCCTAGGGCTTCATGTTTTGGGAAAGTAAGGTGTGAAAGCTAAAGAAATCCATATATGGACTCAAATAAGCTTCTTGTTGTTGGAACATCAGATTTGATGAAATCATAAATGTTATGATTTCAGATAGAATCTTGATGTACCATGTGAAGCTCAGTAAGAGTGCCATTGTGTTCATCGTGCTAAATGTAGATAATATCCTAATCATTTGGAATGATATAAGGATGATAATAAGTGTTTTATAGACTGGCTATTCCATACCTTGAGATATGATCTCAAGAATACCTCTTAGATCTTAGTTCTGAAGTTGTTCAGAAGCAAAGAAAAGAGGGTATTAGGACTGTCACATTTGTAGTACACCTTGGACATATTCCATTCTTGGAAATTCCAAGAAAGGCTTCCTTCCCTTGAGATTTGGTACTAACCTATCTAAAGGGATAACACCTCAAAGAGTTGAGAAAGTGAATGCTAGAACTGCTTGTACATGTGCATCAGTTATGAGAAGCTAAGTCTGTGCTAGATGTGTACAAAAGCCAGATATCTGCCATGCAGTGGGAGTAGTAAACTGTTACTAATCCTATTATGGAGAAAAAAACACTTGATTGCAGTAATAACAAAATCTTCACAGATGACGACAAGGATTTAGAGATAGTGATCTCTAAGTCTTATCTTCAAGAAATTAAGACTTTTAGATAGAGATCTAAAAGGTCTTAACTGTGGATACCTTAAGAGATAGTGATCTCCCGGAACAAGGGTATTCTAATAAGGATTATGGAAATACTGGTTATAATAGTTATTGAGCAATAGTGTTGAGGACACTGTAACTGCTTTGACTAGATTGAGTATTGGTTGCATTAGATGCAACATTCGCATTGGATGCGAGCATTGTTATTGGGGATATGCAAGTGCCGTAAAAGGACTTGGCGTAGTCTCGCAGGAACAAAGTGACTGATCAGCTTACCTGGCTATTTTCTAAATAGCCTATGATTGTCGCATGAGTGTGAGTTTAAATGATTAGCCCATTAATGGCTCTTTGGGCTAGTGGGAGATTGTTGGACATGTGAGCCCACGGCGAGCCATTATGCAATAAATGTTATTGCAAATATCATTCCCTGATCTGAAATGAAGAATAAATAATTTGCATAATAGGTCCCTCTGTACAATTAGGGTTATGTACCATGGCTATCTTAATGATCATACAGTTGTTGATTCAATTATTGAATCATAGAGGCTGGTGCTTGGATGAATATCTAAAGAGTTAGATTGAGGACTCATCAAGCACCGTCAAATGATTGTTAAGATGTGATCTCCAGCCTGAGTAGGAGATGGCAATCCTTTTCTCACATAGGCTGATATCTGACCGACCTCTTGATTCAGGTCCTCTTCATAGGAATAGAGATTCGGAGGTGTCAGATTAGTTAGGTCAAAGAGTTGACTTAACGAGATCGAGGTAACCTAAGTCCTGTGTTGAATGTTGTCACAGCATAGACATGCAACCTCTGACCGGAGACAGATGTGTTACTATATGTCTGAGTGTGTACATTTGGCAAACCAATAGATTGATGACCTAACCAAGGTCTATACACCGGCGCGCTGGTGTGCATGTAAGGGCATATAAGTAATACGATCTCTCAAAGGGATCATACAGGTTCACTACTGAACCGGAAGACATGAGCTCACTCATGAGATATTGGGAAGAATCAAATTCTGTGCACGGTCGTCTCGCTTTGGAAGCTTGACTGAATTTGTAGGTTTGATATATACTTTTGGAAAGTATATGATCAAGACCTAGGTATGATATATGCTTTTGGAAAGTATATGATCGATACCAAATCCCAATGATCAAATGAGAAACTTATTGATAAAACCCTGAAGAAGACAATATAAAATTGATCTTGATCTTCGGGTTGATCATAGGTCTTTCTAGTATGTAGGATGTACAGGTATTGGGAATACCTGAGGGTGATGTGATCATAAACGATTGTATATCCATGACGCTTCCATTCCGAGGGAGTGATGAAACATGTTTGGATTTTAGTGACTCCTTCCAGTAGAGAAACAATCTGATCTTAGTCCAAGTGTTGGACATTGGTCTGAATGAGATTCAGATTCAATGAGAAGATTATATCTGTGGTCTTGATTTAATCAAGCATCTGTGGGAGGTCCGTAAGATCTGGATTTGAGATGAGATCTCAACATCCAAGTCACTATACGTGGAACAATACAATCGCCCTGTCCTTATCTCCAAGTATCCGCGGAGAAAGCACATTATTATTGAAAGGGTTCAAGAATAATTCATTTGATGAAATACACATCCAAGCAAGAAGAACTTGATGATTAAATGAGATTTAATATCAAGCTTAATATGAATATGCTTCATATTGTGAGAATGATTATCCAAGATAATTAAATAAGATTTAATTACCAAGGATTAGAGAATGTGGATATTATTATCCATAATATTTGCGTATTGTAAATATAATTTATAATATACATATATTCGAGAGAGAGAAATTTAGTAAATAACATTTGTTAATTATTAAATGTGGATTGGATGCACATTTGTTAATTAACGGGAAATGTCATTTACAAATTAGTTTGGGATGTGAATATGATTCACATAATTTTCAATGGCATGATTGAAATATTCATAAATTAATTTGGAATTAATTTGGTGGATATTTTTGTGATAATTGAGAGATAATGTAATATAATAAAATGGAGAAATAAAGCCACCAATTTTAGAGGTGGCGTCACCCATGAAAAAGTCATGGGTGACGCCCCTTGATTTTAGGAGGCAATATTATCTCCATTTTATTATGATGATTAATCTCTCAACTAACTTATTTATGTTAAATTAAAAATGTTTTGATAATGTTGCAACATATATTTAATTTAATCATTAATAAATATTGTTGGTTTTAACCAACAATAATTATAGCCATTGATTTTACATGGACCAAGCCTGGCCGTTGGATCCATGTGTCCCATGGATTAAGATCCATTGGATCCTAAACTAATACAAAAGGAGGGCTAGGGTAGCCTTCCAAAGTACATGATTAAGAGTTGTACAAGGTTACAACTCTCTCTCTCTCTCTCATATTCTCGCCCTCTCTCTTTCTCTCCTCCAAAAGATGGTCGTCCATCTTGTGTTGAGAAAGGAGAGACTCTCGGCTTCTTCTTCGACGTCTCGAGGATCTCCTTCTTCTTTGGAGTTTCTTACTATAAAGGAAGATGACGGATTTCGTTTGACGAAATCAGGAGATACATTGCTTGGATCTTCATTGAGGATTGCAGGAAGGACGCGACTCATCATCGTGCCCGTAAGTGCGTTCTTCGTGGATTGGACTTGAGACAGGAGGACCTCTACTTTAGGATCTTGCGATCACAATCACGCTTCAAGAGGTATTCCTTGTACTTTGTGGTTTGATGAAACGATCCGAGAAGTGTTTTCGTGATCATGTGATTTCATTTTTAGTTTTAAAAATTTTAATTTCCGCCTCATCTAGCATCTAGTACGACTAGTTTCTCCCATTGCGTATGATGCGATCGACACGCTTCCGTGATGCGCTTAAGGATACTCAATATCCTTCACCTTACTCTACCGTCTAGGAGTGAAGGTTTTACAGTGTACACTGACACATCTAAAGAATGACTTGGGGCAGTTCTTATGCAACATGTAAGGTAGTTGCGTATTCATCATGACAACTTAGGACACATGAGAAGAACCAACACATGACCTTGAATTAGCTGCTGTAGTTTTCTATTTAAAGATATGGAGTCACTACCTTTATGGTATTACTTTTGAAATCTTCACCGATCATAAAAGCTTGAAATATCTGTTTGATCAGAAGGAGCTCAATATGAGACAGAGACGATGGCTAGAGTTATTGAAAGACTATGATTGCACTATCTCCTACAATCCTGGAAAGGAGAACGTCATAAAAGATGTCCTTAGCAGAAGAACTTATTCACCTGGGTTGGTGAGTAATATCCACTTCTGGGTTTTACTATCAACGTTAAGTGAATGGAAACCATTTGATAGTAGTGCCAATATTATAATTATTCCTCACCGATACAAATCAGAGATCTGGGATAGAATAAAGAAAAGGACAAAAGGATGATCCAATCCTTAAAGACTTGAGATAACAACTTGAGAAGAATGAGATAGAGGGATTCCAGATACAAGATGGGTTACTATATAACCATCACAGAGCTTGTGCACCAGGCACACCTGAACTGAGGAAGGACATCTTACGTAAAGCGCATTGTTCTAGATTATCTATTCATGTAGAAATTACAAAGATGTATAAGGATCTTAATTCATACTTTTGGTGGTCGTTAATGAAGAAAGATGTTGCTGAATTTGTGAATTCATGTTTCACTTGCCAACAGGTAAAGGCTTCACACCAAAAGCCACCAGGATTGTTATAACCCCTCCCCATACCTGAATGGAAATGGGAAAGCATTTCCATGGACTTCATTACTAGCTTACCTCAAACGACTAGTGGGAAAGAGAGTATCTGGGTTATAATAGATCGTATGACCAAGGTAGCACACTTTATTCCAATAAGTTTATTCTTCACTTGAGATCAGTTTGTTGAGTTATATATTACACATGTGATCTGCCTCCATGGTATTCTAAAGGAAGTAGTTTCCGATCGAGATTCACGATTCTCACATTATTGGGAGAACTTCATGAAAGCCTTAGGCACACTACTATGCTTGAGCACAGTATACCATCCACAAATAGATAGTCAATCAGAACGTACTATTTAGACTTTAGAAGATATGTTAGGAGAATGTGTCTTAGAATGGAAAGAATCATGGTTGAAACATTTACCTCTTATAAAATTCACATACAACTACAGTTACTATACAAGTATAGGCATGGAACCATTTAAAGCACTTTATGGACACAGATGTAATACTTCTTTGTATTGACAAGAGGTCGGGATAAAGAACATTATGATTCAGATAGACTGCAAGAGATACGGGAAGTTGTAGAGCTTGCTCGAAAAAGACTATTGACTGCTCAAAGTTTCCAAAAGATTTATAGTGATACCAGAAGAAGAGAACTTGAGTTTGAGGTAGGTGACTTTGTATTTCTCAAAGTATCACCTATGAAAGGAGTTCAGAGGTTTGGTTTGTGTGGGAAGTTAGCACCCATGTTTGTGGGTCCTTTTGAAATTATTCAACGGATTGGAAAAGTCGCGTATAGACTTGCACTTCCTCCACATCTTTCAACAATGCATGATATTTTTCATGTATCAAATCTGAGAAAGTATACTAAGGATCCCCAGCATAAGATAAGCTATGATGATTTACATGTTGAGCCAGACATAACATACCTAGAAATGTATGTGCAAATACTGGACAAAGATATCAAGAAGTTGAGGAATAAAGAGGTACCTCTAATTAAAGTGTCGTGGCGTAACCAAGAGTTTGAAGAAGCCACATAGGAACTTGAGGTAGAAATGAAAGAAAAATACTCGTACTTGTTTGACTGATAACACTATGTACTATATATACCTTTATTATAAATGAAATACCATTCATTCTTTTAAGGTTGTTTTGGTTTCAATCCTCTTTAAGGTCGTTATGCTTGCTTTTCTAGTCTCGAGGTTGAGACATCCTTTAAGGTTGTTATAATTGTAAAGCTTTGAACTTGGTCTCTCTCGGATCCTATATAATAAAATTCAGTTCGTAAAGAGGAAACCAACGGAATTTGTTTCGTATAAATCAGACTTCGTTTGGAAATGTTATGATTTTCAGAAGAAAGAGAAGTAAAGAGGTTTAAGACATCATTAACCTATAATGGTCGTCATTAAGAGTAATTAAATATAGTTAAATAAACTAAAAATGGATTGGGTATCATTAATGACCATCAACAAATACTTATCAATGGTTAGTAAAAGTTAAGCGTAAGCTGCGAAAGTTAAATCGTGATTAGCAAAAATTAATCGCGATTAGTGCTAATTAAACATCATTAACGAATCTAGAAACTTCTGAAATGTTATAACTTAAGCCCTAAGTTTGGAAAAGTGGTGTATAGACTTGCACTTCCTCCACATCTTTCAACAATACATGGTATTTTTCATGTATCAAATCTGAGAAAGTATACTAAGGATCCCGAGCTAAGATAAGCTATGATGATATACATGTTGAGCCAGACTTAACATACCTAGAAATATCTGTGCAAATACTGAACAGGGATATTAAGAAGTTGACGAATAAAGAGGTACCTTTAATTAAAGTGTTGTGGCGCAACCAAGAGTTTGAAGAGGCCACATAGGAACTTGAGGTAGAAATGAAAGAAAAATACTCGTACTTGTTTGAATGATAACACTATGTACTATGTATATCTTTATTATAAATGAAATAACGTCCATTCTTTTAAGGTTATTTTGGTTTCAAACCTCTTTAAGGTCGTTATGCCTGCTTTTCTTGTCTCAAGGATGAGACTTCCTTTAAGGTTGTTATAATTGTAAAGCGTTGAACTTGATCTCTCTCGGATCCTGTATAATAAAATCTAGTTCGTCAAGAGGAAACCAACGGAATTTGTTTCGGTAAATCGGACTTCGTTTGGAAATGTTATGATTTTCAGAAGATAGAGAAGTAAAGAGGTTTAAGACGTCATTAACCTACAATGATCGTCATTAAGAGTAATTAAATATGGTTAAATAAACTAAAAATGGATTGGGGATCATTAATGACCATCAACAAATACTAATCAATGGTTAGTAAAAGTTAAGCGTAAGCCGCAAAAGTTAAATCGTGATTAGCAAAAATTAATCGCGATTAGCGCTAATTAAACGTCATTAACGAATCTAGAAACTTCTGAAATATTCTAACTTAAGCCCTAAGTTTGGAAAAGTGGCATATAGACTTGCACTTCCTCCACATCCTTCAACAATGCATGATATTTTTCATGTATCAAATCTGAGAAAGTATACTAAGGATCCCCAGCATAAGATAAGCTATGATGATGTACATGTTGAGGTAGACATAACATACCTAAAAATATCTATGCAAATACTGGACAGGGATATCAAGAAGTTGAGGAATAAAGAGGTATCTCTAATTAAAGTGTTGTGGCGCAACCAAGAGTTTGAAGAAGCCACATAGGAACTTGAGGTAGAAATGAAAGAAAAATACCCGTACTTGTTTGAATGATAACACTATGTACTATGTATATCTTTATTATAAATGAAATAACGTTCATTCTTTTAAGCTTGTTTTGGTTTCAATCCTCTTTAAGGTCATTATGCATGCTTTTCTAGTCTTGAGGACGAGATTTCCTTTAAGGTTGTTATAATTGTAAAGCTTTGAACTTGATCTCTCTCAGATCTTGTATCATAAAATCCAGTTTGTCAAGAGGAAACCAACGGAATTTGTTTCGTGTAAATCAAACTTCATTTGGAAATGTTATGATTTTCAGAAGATAGAGAAGTAAAGAGGTTTAAGACGTCATTAACCTGTAATGATCGCCACTAAGAGTAATTAAATATGGTTAAATAAACTAAAAATGGATTGGGGATCATTAATGACCATCAACAAATACTAATTAATGGTTAGTAAAAGTTAAGCGTAAGCCGCGAAAGTTAAATCAGGATTAGAAAAAATTAATCGCAATTAGCGTTAATTAAACGTCATTAACGGATCTAGAAACTTCTGAAATGTTTTAACTTAATCCCTAAGTTTGGGATATATTTTGGCCAAAACCATGGGCCGCTAACCACGGTTAAGGTTTAAACAATGGTTTAATAACCATGGTTAGTGGTTTCCTATAAGTAGCCTCCCTACCCATTCATTCTCTACGATTTCCACTACGACCACCACCCCAAAGGCTAGGGTAGAGAGGTCGGGAGGAGGAGGAGGTGGGGAAAGAGCGCTAGCGAAGAGCTGCCGGAAGAACGAGGAGGAGAAAGGTACGATCCTCTTCTAGTTGGCTTCATTTCGATTCATATTCTTTTTCCATTTTAGTTTTCAATTCATCTTCTTTCCGATTCGTTTTTTATTATGGTTCGAGGAGAAATCTGTGTAACACCCTACTTATGTGTGGGCGGCTATGCACGTTAGTAAACCTTGTGATTCGTCACACTTTCACTCACCTAAGACACGTGGTGTCCACCGATTCTCCATTGCTTATGGTTCCATTCTTTCAATTCTTCTTTTATAATTGTTTTGATGGAGAAATCTATGTAATACCCTAGATGCGAACGGTTATGCACACCAGTAAACCTTTTGATTCGCCACACATTCACTCATATAAGACATACGGTGTCTACCGATTCTTCATCTCTTATTGTTTGAGTATATTCTTTCAGTTTCATTATTTTTTTCTCTCGATTATTTTATAGAGGAAAATCTTTTCATTCTCTTTTAAAATATGTCCCGATATAAGGGAAAATTTTACTAAAACTTTTATAGAAATATGTCCCGATATGACGGGAAACTCTGTCAAATTTTTTCTAGAAATATGTCCCAGTATATGGGGAAACTTTGCAGAAATTTTCCTAGAAATATCACCCTATATAAGGGGAACATCTGTCGAAATTTTAAGAGAAAAAATGTTCTTCGCGTTCTTTATGTGTTCTTCGCGTTCTTCGTGTTCTTCGTTTGTTCTTCACATTCTTAGCATGTTTTTAGTGTTTTTGATACGAACATGAAATTCAATCATTTCAGGAGTTGTAAATCATCCTTTTCCGAAAAGGAATCACAATAAAGTATTGCATACGCGAGAGAGAGCTTGATTAGGTAACAAATCCTTCCTTTTGCTGTTGGGTTTTCATATGAGGTTGTTGAGATTCTTGACTTTATGTTATTCGTTATGAAGGACCCTAATTTGGCTATTTTTAAGAAAGTATGAAAAATTGCTTTGTGATTTTAACTAAAATAAGGACTAAGCATCGAATGGATGCAGTGGCTCGGAAAGTTAGGGTTTGGAAGTTATAATGAGTATAAATATGAGTTTATAAATGTATAAATTAATTTTTGTGTAAGTCTATACTCAATATTATGTTTATGAAAATATAAAGTTTAACGGAGGAATTACATCATGGAGATTGATGTGTTTTGAGTTGGATCCTGAAAAAGGATTGCGTCTTATGTTAAGAATGACTGTGAGTAGAACTACAGGTCGAGCATGCAAATATAGGTTTGTCAGAAGGAACCCGTATTGGTTTTGCCCTACCTAGGTGGACACAGTCGCCCTGTTTTGATAAGTACGTACGAAATGAATGATATGCAATGCGTGGTACTGGGAGCCATATATTCAGGTTGAATGACGAAATATGTGGTCGTGACATGTGGAGGTATGAGTGGTTCAATAGCAGCTGGGTCATGATGACATGTATTTAAAGCCGCTAGGTTATGCGATTAATGGTTAGCCTGAGGTTTGAGGATGATGTGCTCCTTTGTTTTTTAGGACGAGGGTTTGAGACCCTGATTAATATAAGAAAAGGAAATTTGTCAGGGTAGTATTGGAGGATTGGTTGAGACGACGTGCGACAACATAAGCTCACCATATCAATGCAATCTCCAATCCTGAAGTATCCACAACTTCGGAGTCCAAGAATGATGGGGTTCTCCAGAACTAATCCCTGATGGGGAATAGCAGAAATATGACTTAAACTAATGAGAATAAAAGAAACTTTTTATGCTAATTTTTTTTGAAAATTATACAATTGTTTACTTTTGTCTTCTTCGTTGCTCAACATTCGCTAATTGTTATCCTATGACTTATAAAAACCCAATAGGTATCAGTGAACAATTGCAAGGGCTTTAGCCATCCAGTCAACCACATTATCTTTACCCTATAAAGTAGTTGGTATTCTTTCTATGCATTTCCTTCCAGTTGATGCGCGTATGAAAGGTTGTAGTGGGATAATGGATGGTGTAAACTTTATTTTATGAATGGAAAAGTATTAAATACTTCTTATGAATATTTTTAATTATAATTTTTTTCTGAATGTTAGTTGTGATTGTTGAATATATTATAGTTAGTAATCAGATCTGGATATGGGAGGATCCTACGGACCGGAATTGGGGTCGCGTCATGTACAATGCCCGTAAGAGTCACTGCAACTAAAAGTGAGTCTCACCTGGAGAACTTTGACCCATTACAACTTGTGGACAACTGCTCCATCTCTGAAAGGGGCCGAACTGAAAAGTCGTGAAGAATATCTTCGTCGGAGTCCATGGTCTTTGGAGAATGGAGTCTAAAAAAGTCTCATCTTTGGAGAACTGGGTCTCTCCCATACTGACTCAAAGAATGGGATTTTTATTATGGAGTCCATATGAAACTACATGAAAATTCAGACCAAAACAAAAGATGGGGACCGTTACAATTGATGGCAAACATGTGCACTTCAAACTGAAGACTCAGAAAACAATTGTCGAGTTCGAAAAACTGAATTAGAGTCTGAATAAGTGGCTATCCTAGAATATATGAATCTAGGATCTGGATATATTTGTCAATATAACCGTAACTCTACACAATTCTCCCTTATTCTCCATACTGGTCAGAATAACAAACATCGACCAGGTTGGGAGAAGATAAGATAACGAGAAGAACAAAAAAATCAAATAAGCCATTCATTCATTTTTTACGACTTTTCATTTTCCCTTTTTTGCAATTTTTTCTTGGCTATTTTCCATCTTTTTGTAATATCCAACTCATCTCTTATTCATTTTTTTGTAAATAAGCCGTTTCATTTTGACGGCTTTTCTCTTTCCCCTCTTTTTAAAAAAAATTCGTCTCCTTTTTTAATACATACGACCCCTCTGTTTTCTATCTTTTTTTTAAAATGTTTTCTTCTTTCAACCCACCTAGGGCCCTTACAATAAAAACTATTTTTTTAAATTTTCTTGGGCCGTGATGTAGGAGCCCCCTCTTTGGGGCTTATTTAGGGTTCCCCGATGGGAACCTAATTCCTCAAAAAATGCCATCCCTGATTGAGGGCTTCTGTCCTCACGCGCCACCCCTGTAGGAGATGTGGCTCGGAAAGGTGCCACTACACTGCTTGGAAGCATAAGACACTGTTGGAGGTGCATGCGGTGGAGGAGCGCCGCTGCCTGGCGATTCTATTGGTGGCGCTTGGGGATCTCCACCTGGAGGCGACGAAGGGGATGGTGAAGGACCGGGATATGTGCGAGGGTTGGGCTCACGTAAGACGAGGTATCGCTTGTGCCTTTGTATGAAGGTTGAATGGGAGCCTCATCACCGATTGGAGTTCTCACATTCTCCTTGGAGTATCGCCTACAAGGAGAAGCTTCGAGGGCCTTCGAGGGAACTTTGATTGATTTTTTTTAATTTTTTTTGTTGTTGCTCTTATTGTGCAACACGGAGGTGTGAGTACCACTCTTGATGTTCTTGCTGATATTTTCCTTCAGGAGGAACAAGAGATTAGGTGTGAGAGATTTCGGGTGTACCTCCTGCACGGGTTGAAGAGAGGAGGTTGAGCTACTACATGAGGGATTCCATCTGGAATTTGGAAGAGGGTGACGAGCCCCTCCTTTCTTTCATCAAAATTTTTCTTGGATCTGGAACTAGAACCAGAACCCCTACCCAACTGCAACTTCTTTAAATCTAGAGTTTCCCAACAAGGATGATTAGCGAAGAACACAATGGTAGTAAATTCTCACCGTGGATGTTTTGGAGCAGGAGTTCAGCTGAAAATGAGTTGCTTTGTGATAACATAGATCTTGCGAGGGTCTAAATATGTCTCACACAAGGCGGAGACAAAGTCGTTGTGGCGACCGCTCACGAAACCCGAGTTAGTCAACAATCAACCCACAATGTAATAGCAAACAATGAGAAGCAATGTGGAGTCAAAATTTATTATAACTCTACAAAACGTGTATAGTGTGCAAGTGTGTAGAGGTCGAACACAGGGAGCACGCACGATAGATCAGACAAAAATATGCAAAATGTGATTTATGATCAAGTGCCTACAAGCAATTTTTTGTGGATTTTCAATTTTAATTTTTTTTATTTTTAATTTTATATTTTTATATTTTAATTTTTAATTTACAGATTTTATATTTTCTTTTTATATTTTTTATATATTTTTTATGTTTTTATAAATAGAATATATATACCCAATATAAGAAAAGAGAATAATATAGTATTTATAAAAATAAGGAAAAATAACCAAAATTAAGAAAATAAGATGTTTTGGTCTTTTATAATATTTATAATGTTTTTGTGATTTTTATAGATTTTTCTGATTTTTTTGGTATTTTTAAAATAAAAAATATTAGAAATAGTGAACTAAGCTACTAGCTGAAATTAAAATGAGGATAAAAAATATCAAACAGTGTCCAAAATTCCTCAAATTAATTTTAAAAGAGAATGAATCCAACAAAATTCAGAAACAATGTTTATACTTTTAGGATTTTTCTTGAATTTCCTAGATTTTTATGAAGTTTTAGGTGTTTTCTAATTTTTTGGAGTTTTACTTTGAATCTTTTAGTGATTTTTGGACTGACATTAAAATATGCTAAGACACACAATATATATTTTTTTTGGAATTTTTCAAAAACTTTTACTGTATATTATGGATTTTCTAATGAAAACACTATTGAAAACGCATGTTTTTGAATTTTTATAAATATGAAAATGCAATAAATATGCAAAATAAAAATATAGCGTGAAACTACAATGCAATAGGAGCCTAAGATAATATTTGTCGATTTTTTAGGGTTTTATCGATGCATGAAATAAATAGAGACAATAACAAGAAACTACACTACTAGCAATGGCATATATGTAAATAAGCAAAAATCAAGGGCCACAGTGTAATTTTCACAAAATTTTACAAATAATACAAATAATAAACAGAGTTCAGGGCTAAATACAAATAATAGAAACCGCTAGGGCACGCCTGCAAATTACCCAACCCCGCACGTGCTATGCACGCGCTTGGGAGGGACCTAAATGCAATATACAAAAATCCCAAGGGCTAACATGCAAAATAGCCAAAAATATTACACGTAATATCAAAATTCCCAGACCAAATCGAAATAACTAAACCTGCAAGGGGGTCCTTGCAAAATACCCAGTCCCCTTACGCGCACAGGTACGCGAGGTGACATGGATAAGACCAAACTGCAAATATTTAAAGTTCGGGGGTCTAGATGCAAATATTACAAGTATATTTAAACTACATACGATGGTTTATGGACTAAAAATAAATACAAAAATTGCGCAGGTTGAAAGTGCAAAATACCCCTTTGCGCGCGATCTAACGGCAGAGAAGAAGCCACTTGACACATGGCGCGTTCTGAACGACCGATGACGCTTCGACAATGTACGGCAACGATTAGATCTCTTCTGATGATCAGACGGTGGACGCTTGGTGAGATCGGACGGCTCCTGTGCAATCTGAAGGGCGGTCGAGATCTAACGGCGACGAGGCGAGGACGAAGAATATGGAAGCATCGTCGCTGAAGCGAGCTTCCCCGCCCTCGATCGGCGGCCTCCGACGTTCCTTGGGATTCAAAAGTGGCATGCAACCTCCTGTGGTCCTCCGACGGCCGAGGCGCTCGCTAGAAGGCGGCGGAGCCTCGGGCTCCGAGTATCTCCGGCGAGCAAGCAAAACTAGCCCCAGGCCTGAGTCAAAGGGCTTTGAACTACAAAAAGGCATGAGAAAGTCCAGGGAAAAATGCCTGGACCCCGCGGAGGTGAAATGGCGGTGAAGAGCGGCGAAATGAAGGGTGGTCGGAGGTGCACTCCGGTGAGGGGGTACGTGTGGGCGATTGAGTGGTCGAAACACAGATTTTTGGGGGAAATGATCCTAAAGACACGGCGAGTAAAATGCGAAGAAGATTAAGGAAGAGAGTGGCTGCCTCGATGGTTGGAACCAGATTGAGGGAGTACCTCGACGCCGGCGAAAGGCAGAGGTGGTGGAGCCGCCTCCCAACAAAAAAATAGAAAAACCCTTAAAAAATCCCAAAAATATATTTTTCTCTTTTATAATTATCTCTATATTATTATTAAGGTATTATAATTAATTTGGGTAATTTTGGGAATTATTTTATATTTTTAAAACCAAAATTAATTACGGCTTATTTATCTAGTCCATATTGAGGACATTTTTGGAATTAAAAATACATACAAATTAGAAAAATTCCAGAAAAAAATAACAAACAAAAAATATAAAAATAAAAAAAATATTATATACATATACATTATGTTACTTCTTTCTCTCTCCTATTATACATATCTTTATATATATATATATATATATATATATTATATAATTCAAAATATAAAAATAAAATAAAAAAATATAAAATATAAAAACTAAATAAAAATCATAAAACCAAAAATAAAAAAAATATATAAAATTAAAAACCCACAAAAACAATAAAAAATTGGACATGAACCAAGAATTGAATAATTGCACAATCATTTTCACCATACAACCTTTCGCCTCCCAGTGTTCGACCTCTACTTGTGCTTACACCTATACACACTTGCATGTAGAGTTATAATAAATTTTAACTCCACATTTTTGGATATTCATTGCATATATTTCTTGTGGGTTAATTGTTGATTGATTTGGGATTTATTGAGCGGTCACCGCATCGACTGGATGTCTCGCCTTGTGAGATATCTAGACCCTCGATTTTTCCCGTTCATCAGTATGGGCCGTCGAGAAGTTCAGATCATATATTTTGGGCTCTAAGGTGACAATTTACACTGATCACACAGCCATTCGATACTTAATGGAAAAGAATGACGCAAAGGCGTGTCTTCTTAGGTGGATTTTACTCCTCCAAGAATTTGATTTAAAGATAAAAGATAAACCTGGAGTGAAGAATGTTGTGGATGATCACCTTTCTCGGATTGAACTTAAGGATTCTCATGATTATGAGCAGATTAGAGAGACCTTCCCGGATGAGTCAATTGTGTTATTGACTCACTCCCTTGGTATGCTAACATGGTGAACCATCTTGTCTCCAAGCAGTTTCCCCATGGTTGGACTAGGAGCAGCATTGATCGACTGGAGTCGGATTCGAGGAGATACCACTGGGACGATCCTTTCCTTTTCTTTGAAAGACCAGATTGTGTTTGGAGAAGGTGTATTCCTTAGGAGGAATACCAGAGTGTCCTCACATATTGTCATTCACTTGAGGCTGGAGGACACCATTCGGGAAAGAGAACCGCTCACAAAGTACTTCAATGTGGATTGTATTAGCCGACCTTGTTTAGAGATGCTATTGATTTTATACGGTCGTGCCCGATCTTTCAAAGAATGGGAGGGACAGTTGGACAGAGAGATGAGATGCCCATGCAACCGATGATTATTTGTGATGTTTTTGATGCATGGGGCATAAATTTTATGAGTACCTTTCCCAACAGCCAAGGGCATGTGTACATTTTGTTGGCGGTAGATTATTTATCCAGGTGGTTGGAGGCTATCCCAACCCGAACCGCAGACAGCAAGACTGCCTGTAAGTTTGTGAGAGACCATTTCATTGCTAGGTTCGAGTACCAAAAGTTTTGATATCTGATGGGGGTAGCCATTTTATGAACCGAGATATGAGATCTTTATCTAAGGACTATGGATTTGATCATAAATTACTAGTTCTTACCACCCACAGTCCAACGACATGGCAGATGTTTCGAACAGAGAGGTGAAGAATATTTTGCAGAAATTAGTTCGTCCCGATAGGAAGAACTGGTCTCAGCTCTTGGACCAAGTTTCGTGGGCCTATAGGATAGCCTACAAAACATTATTGGGTACTTCACCATTTAAATTGATCTATGGCAAGCCATGTCATTTCCCCGTAGAGTTAATTCATAAATCCGAATGGGCAATTAAGAAAATTGACTGGAGTTGTCACCTAGGAAAGCTTTGTCAAGACTTGAACTTGAACGAGCTTGTGGAAATCCGAAACAAGGCATATGACAATAGTTTGATTTATAAGGACAAAGTAAAAAGATGGCATGATCAGCACATTATGTGCAAAGACTTTGTCCCTGAACAAAAGGTATGGTTGTTCAAGGCCTGGTTGAAGATGTTCCATGGGAAGCTCAAATCTAAATGGGCGGGTCCCTTTGTTGTTAAGAAAGTGCACGAGAATGGAAGTGTAGAGATAGATGATCTCACAGACGGTGCACAATCTCATGTGGTAAATGGACAACTATTGAAGCATTGTGTAGATTCGAAAGAGCAGTTAGTCCAAGTCAAGGTCATCAACTATGTACAGAGTGAGTACAGAGCCGATACATCATATTACTCTTCATGAAGATGCAACATCAAGATTCAACATCTTAGAAGATTGAATCACTCTTGTATATTCTCCCTTCTTTGTATTTTCTCCAGATCACATCGGTTCTTATACTTACTCTTGTCTTATATTTAGGCTTACCAAGAGCCTAAGTATAGGGGGAGCCGATGCCCGCCATGTGTATATACTCATATATTTCTCCTCTTGACCTCGTACGCCCCATTTTTGTTCTTTTTCTACACTTAAGCTGACTAGAGCCTAAGTATGGGGGGGCGGATCGACTTTTGTACTTTTTATAATTATAGCCATCCTACGCCTAGCACGAGCTATGTCTTTTTTTCTCGCTTCTTGTGCTCTGAGGACATAGCACATGCTAAGTATAGGGGGCACGTATATATTATATATATACTTTACCCATAGCTCATACTTTCACGTATTTTTGTATATATTATACAATAATTATGGGGTGGATAAAAAAAGAGAGAAAAACTTTTTCTAACAAAAAAAATCTTCTTTGCCTTTGTCTTCTTAGCATTTGTTTGTCAAAGGAAAAGAACTTTTCAAAAAAAAATTTTTTGTTCTCTTTCCTTATTTGCTCTAAATAATAAATAAAATATCCTTTCTTATCTACCGATCTTTTTCAAAAAAAACTTTTGAAAAAAAAACAAAACTCTTTCAAAAAAACTTTCTTCTTTTCCTTTGTTTTTCAAAAAAAATGTTTTTGAAAAAAAATTCTAAAAAAAACTAACTAATAAGTTGGTTTAATCCCTAACACTTACACTTCCACACAAGGCTAGCGATGTTGAAGAACACTTGGTTTATGAGGTCTTGAGATTTTGAGTTAACCAGCCTTAGTCATTAGGGTCTTGGACTTAATTATTCACATTTCCCTAGTTTGAAAGATTTGTGTGCTATATTGCATGCTTAGTCTCTACCTTAAGAATATGATCAACACCTCACATACACGACTGCAGTTATGATGAGATGAGTTGAAATTTCACTTGCGGTACTTGGATGGGGGACTTGATAAAATCAGTGAAGGCTTCATGAAACCTGAGTGTCAGCATCTTTAGCCAGTATGAGAACATGATTCTTATACTATCTCTTGATATTTTTACCTATGTGCCAGGGTGTGATAAAATATAAAAAATGTTGATCAGTGTGCGCCAACTCTTGGTAAAAGCAGTGGAGCTATCCAAAAATACTACAAAGCAATGAAATGATAAAGAAAAGCTCTCATTCCACAAAGTCAATTATCAAAAGAGCTTCCACCAAAGGTGAGCGCTCCCAACCATTTCAAAGTGTCCACTTGGACCACCGCTATTAGGACCAGGAGTCGGGCTTGCACCAAAAAAGGGCCCTGCATCCTAAATGTTACAAGTCTGGGAGTAGAAGGTATAATAGATACTCAAAAAAGACACACCCCGGTGTACTCCCAGGAAAATAAGTGCAGACGACTCCAACTTCTCTTGGCGGACACACTGATCAACACCAAAAATATGCGTTGCATAATAAGGTACTTGAGAGGATCCTTGTTCCAACAAGAGGGAGAGAAGAAATGACACAATCCTGTGGCCTCCATGAACTGGGCTTCCATCTACAGTTTTAAGTCTGAAAACTAAAGAGACGGTGAATTGGATGCAAGAAAAGGTTTATTCCTTAGTGTTGAGGATCGAGTTCTTAGGAGAGTCTCTTGGATTCGAACCTTGAGTGATGTTGTGACTCTACTCTCGTAACTGCAGTCAACACGTAAGTCATATCCCTACTATATATGTATACAAAGAGAGTCTGATGATTAGGGAAATTGGATACCTTTTGACTAGAGCTTGGTTCAGCTTAGAATTTTAGGATCTTTAAAATCGAGAGTTCTTGAACGGATCAAATCTTGTATTCACATGCACAGTCAGGGGTTAATCCAACTTATTCATTCTTTATTTGCTCGAGGGCTAGCAACGTTTAAGTATAGGGGGTGACGAATCCACGATTCATCATCTCAATATCTTGATCTTAGCAAAATCTCTGAGTAAAATTCCAGAAAAATGTCTATAAAATCAATAAATTAACAAAACCACTCTTGTAAATAAAACACACTAATTATTGTATATTAGACTGTACAAAATAAATTAATAATAAAAAGCCGTAAAATCAAAGGAGTTTCTAACCGGTAATTAGTCCAAAACTTCATGTATTTTTAATAATTTCATTTCAACGCCTTTTTGTCTAATTCTTTCTCCAACTTGTTCATAACAATGTATATAAAAATACAAAAATACAAAACAAATTTTACCTCAAATAAATGCTCCTAGATCCCAAAGGGAAAAAGTTGTAAAGACCAACTTCCAAGCCAAATTCCCGCTCCGTATGAACTCCAAATTCACCAAACTAACTTTTAAAGTTCAAATTAGAAAATTATCTATCCAACGGAAGTGTGTCATTAAAATCGGAGCTCATTTGCAAAAGTTGTGTTTTGGGACCTAGATGTACATTGTATATTATGTATATATCCATTCATTCTTTATTTTATTTTATCTTTCTTAATTACTAAAAATACAAAAACAATCATGCTTGTGTTGTATTTTATTGTATTTTTCTGTTGTAAATATCTCTTATTAAAAAGACAAAAAAATACATATTAGAAAAGTAAAAAAATTGCAAATGTTGTTTGTCTTCTTTTGTAAATTCTCCACTATTTATTTCTCCTCTTTTATTCTATTGTATTTAAAGTAGCCTACTTTATTTATTTATTTATTTATTTATTATTTATTTTTCATTCTCTACAATAACCACTAATTCAACTCCATTATTCCATCACTTTTTCCAACTTCCCATTCAACTCCATTAATAATCCAACCTCCCATTCAACTCCACCACCTTAATAACTTCTCATGTCTTCTCTTTATATACATCCCATCCTCCTCAATTTGCACTTGATCCATCTTTATTTGAGGAGAGCCTAGTTCCCAGAGTTGAATCGGTGACAGCGACACAACCGCGGTCAAGCGATGACAACCCTCTCTCCAGTGAGATCCGTTGGCTTTTTGGCCAACATCGCAACCACATCCGTGCATTGCTCGAGCTCATCGCGCGCCAGCGATTTGAGAGAAGACCATGCTCTCGTGAGCACATCATAGGCGACTGTCTCCATCGTAGGTAATTTTCATCTCATTTTATCATCTTGTTAGTTTTGTAATTTTTTTAGCACATCATATCACCACCCATCATCCTCCATTTGTTCTACTTCATCATATTACCACAACATCAGTTTTTCCCCACATTTGCTTCATTCCATGTTTAAATAAAATTAAAACAAATTAAAAAAATATAAAACAAAAAAAGATTTCTTTTATTACAGCAAAATATTAAAGAAAATAAATTTCAAAAAAAATAAAAAAGAGGAGGAGCAGCAGACAGCCGTCCGCCGCCCCTCCCCCTTCCTCCACGGGCGACGCCGCCACCAGCTCCCCCAACCGTGCTGGCCGCATCTCCCCCCACTGTTCCCTCTCGCGGCCGCCCGCACCACACGCGTGCCTCCGCCATGCACGGCTCTGCCGCCTCGCCCTCCACTGCCCCGCCCTCGCCAGCCGCCCCTCTCCAAGTCCGCGCGCTGCTGCCACCGCACGAGCGCCGTGGGCTGCGCCTCCTCCGCCGACCTACCCGTGCCGCCGCGTGCCGTGAGCCGTCCTCTTCTGCCGCCGCCGACCCCCTCCCTTTGGGTTCATCCCATCGTATCCCTCAAGGAAGAAGATGGTGATTTTTTTTAATTTTTTTATTGAAAAAATTGTAAATGTTTTATTTATAGTTTATGTAATTACAATAGGTCCCTATAGATAGTCGTTTGTTTATTTCACTTATGGAATTTGCACAAAGACCCCTGTGATTGACTATTAATTTGGATATATGTTTTGCGTCATTTTATTCAATGAATAATATCATTGTGTTGAGCAACTAATTATCTACATTCTGAATATTTATTAGTATTTTTGTGAGTTGTGGGTAATTAATTAAAAATGTTTAACTCAAAATCTGCATATTTTATCTAATCAGTGATCATAAATTGATATCTAATTCACAATTACTCTAAAAAATCTACAAAAATTAGATATGATGTCTTAAAGAGTGCTTAATTTACTATATATATTTCATACAAAGAGGAATAGTCTTGTGCCTAAAATAAATTGGAGATTGATTTTAGTATTTGATTTTTAATTAAATCCATATACCTTTTCACAAAATTTCAAGTCTCCTGGATGCCATATGAAAATACCTATATGAGATAATCCATCCTCTAATTAATTTGTAATTGTGGATTTATTAGGAATTAATTACTCACTATCACTCTGTTTTCACTAAAAAATCACAATTTGTCACAAAATTCCAAAAATACTGCGTAGCTTCCTTGTATCATGTTTTCATTCTAGTAAAATTTTCATGAATTTTTATTATTGTTTATGTGAAAAATTGCGAAAAAAACCCATAAAAAGTGTGGTTTTTTATTTGTTGCATTTTAACCCTGAAAATTCCAAAAAATATATGTTGCATTCATCATTGGATTAAGTTTACTGGAAAAATATAATTTGTCTAAATTAGATTAATTTCTCATCAAAATTAATTTGGCTAAGTTGTGTGCTTTCTTATGAACTTAATTCACCCATATTTTGCATTGGAATTTGTTTTTGCATAAGAAAATATAAAAAAAACCGATTGGAAATCTAGACCTAAGTTTTCAAATTAAACTCAAGTTGTTCCTTTGCCTCCCTATGTTCGACCCCGGACTTGCCCAGGATATAAATTAAGCCGAGACACTCATCACGGAGACCCTTCTCTCGGTTCTGATTTAATCGCTAAGTACACGTACTACAACATGCCCGAATTAAATATCGTATTTAGCGACTCGTCATGCACGCAATCTATCTTCTCCAAAATTTGAGGCCCAAATAGGTACATTTCTTTCCCATCTTTTGTTGCCATGCAAGATGTTCTACCTATTTTTGATCCCTAATTAATGCAATTCTTGACAGTTATATGATGAGAGTTTGAGGGATAATTCTTGGGAACATAATGCAATAATATATTAAATAATTAAATCAAAATTTATAATTCCCTCATCCGTGTTTTGTGTACATTAACGTCTAATGCAATAAAAAGTAAAATTGGCATTCTTGTTACTGTTCAAGTTATTTTTTTATAAGAAATTGGGTTACTGTTCTGTTCTGTGTTTGCTCAAGTAAACTAAAAGATTTAAATTATATTTTGACTATTATTCTTTGATTCTTTCCTGGATTCACTTCTATGATTATATTATTCTTATAAATATGTAAAATCCTGGTTATTAATCTGTAATCTCTCTGTAATCCTATTCACTTTTTGTGATTTCAAGTTTTTTTATTTAAAGGAAAATTTTCAGTTACTATTCTTACTAATTATTGATTTCTTTATTCATTCTCTATTAGTAAGCAACTATAATTCATGTAAGTGCCAATATATATATCAAGACATTTGAACCATCAGAAAGATAATTACATATTAACCATGCTATCAAACGAATCTTACAACTCAACATTTTATGCTCCTCACAATGAACCCAAACTCCATGTATGGATTTGATAGAATTAACATGATTGTGTGGCATACCTTTCTAGTGTACTATAGCCATCCTTGCTCATAGTTTAGGTAATTTAGGACCTTCATGTTTCTTATGATTAACAATAATCGATATCAATATACTATCTTTACTTCATCTACTCCTAATCAGAAGAGGATGTCTAGTGGCAAATACCACTGTCACTGATTAAAGAAAATACTTATTATCATATTATTTGAATTTTATATTTTGTTTATTCAGAAATAATGCGTAATGCGTACATATTCAGAAGAAAAGATCCGAATTGATCGACCAAGTCCCGTCCCTTCTACCTTTATTGAAGTCGCATAAATAAAAATAAGATGGGCCTTTAAAGGAATCTCGATCATTTTCAAATCTCCTTTTGAAGAAGCAATTAAAGAAAACATTATCTATGTTTACCATTAGTAACCATAGATTTGACATCACCTTATGTAAGTCTTGTTCACCAATCTAGAATCTTCTAATATCTAAAAGTTAATCATAACAAGACATGGAGGTATGTATGTGTAATTAATGAACCTAGTGGTTAGTAAGAATTAAGTAACAATTTATATTAGTGCTGGTCACGGTGATCCTTACAGCTGACTGTGCGAGGATGCGGTGACCCTCAACTGGGTGGAGGAAAGGAAACCCAGTTAGGGCAACGGCTGCCAAGTGTGTGGGATTTACGCGAGCTCGCTGTGTTTTTACCCCTAGTTGGGATCCCGACTTTTGACTAGCCACGTTAAGCATCTGTTTTAGGATACCAGGCTGGGGACCCTCTATTTTAGTCTTTCGTAGGAGCTTGTCTGCCCGTACTAGTCGGGTCGGTTTCTAGAGTGACTTCTCTAGAGAGTCCTTTTTCACATGTCTTAGTGGCGTAGTTTTGGAGTATACATATCCCTATAATGGACTGCACTTCCATTTAGAAGGCGAGATGGAAGAGTCTCTTAGGAGACTTCCTCATCACTTGAGTTTTGGTTATTTCTCCAATAGGCTTGGCGATGCTACCTCTGAATTATGTAGGGTCACATTTGAATCAGTTACAGTGAAATTGGAGAAGTTATAGTTGAACTCGGAAAGAAGCATATTGGATCTTGGTTAAAATATGGAATCAATTATAAGTTGTTTTGGCCAGAGTTATTTATAATTAAGTTACTGAACGTGTTGGGAACTTAGTTAGGATGAACTATACCCTATCACATGCCTACGGAGGTACCCCAACCCTAAGGCACTCTTCACACCTTAGAGTCATAATGTGAGGGCCTTCTTATATTGCCCTCACCGAGTCTCAACATCCCATAAATGGTAGATGTGGGATTAAACCACAGGACGTGGTAAATGGATTCTGGAGGTATCCATTTACCCATCTACTACAAGAGTGACACATACCAACATACTCTAACAGACCCTTATTCCTATATTTATTCTAGCTTACCTACCCTCATTCCACATTATTCTCCTTATTTCTAACTGTCCAGCAGAACAGAGAATAAACCTTTATTCTCCTTATTTGTCATCCTTATTCTTGATTATTCCCGAACCAAATGCTCCTTAGTTGTTATGTTGTTTAGAGGAGCCCATCCACCTCATCTATGTTCACTGGAGCACATACATCTACAAATATAAATATTTCTATCATAGAATTCAAAAATAATGTTTCACGTGAGAAATCCCACAATAACAAAATGACCATATTTATCTTAAAATAATGTGATAATGGGGAATCAATCGGACCCATCTAATATATGTGAACAAACAGATCCATGGAGCGATGTCAAAAACAATATGTCATGATAATAAAAAATGATAAATAAATGTATGCAAAAAGAACAATTGCCTATTTTGTGCTTTGCAAGCCATTTATCTATCATATTATCATCTCCTTTTTGGTAAAGATACTCCCATGGGTGCTCGTGGGTGCCCCCTATCTCATTGAAATGAATCGAGTACCATTAATCATGTACCTATTGGAATGGGTCGAGTCGATGATCTAATATTGTTGGGTTGGGATGGTGATGGATAAATGTGTCAAGTAACCACCTCCTGAGAACCCTTATCTATTGTATTGTGCAAATATGACCTTCTCCAATTGTTACACATGTTTTCTTTTGTTTAAATTGTTCATATACCAAATAGCTTATCATATTGTTGAATTATTTTGGTTATAAATGGACAAATTGGTTGTGGGTGTTTTATTAACCATGTGATAGTCTACTTATAATATTGACCCATGAGCCGATAATGATGAGTCAGGATGTGTCATAATCAAATGGGTCAAATACCCCTCCCCCTCTTCTTATGAGATCCCCTACTTGATAAATTGTGTAAGCATAAACTTCTTCATTACACGTATATTTATTTGCTTAAATTTTCTATTGTACCGTTTAACTTATGGCATGTTGATTTTTTTTATTTGTGTAAATACATTGCGGTTGATTTATTAACTATGTAGGACTATATTTGTAATATTTTCCTTTCAAAGGCTGAGAAAAATGCAAACAAACCTTAGTAACTAATAAGTGCTTGCTAGGGTCTGTCCTCTTTTTAGTAATAATTTTCTGTTGTTTTTCATGTAAATCCTTGTGTTTTGTGATTTACTTGATTTTCTATTGGATACCTACATGGAATTAGAGTTTATCAATTGGTGTGTAGGTGTTTATGTGGAGGCTCTCATTTATCTGATACTCATGATGTCTATTCATTCACATGGTTCCATGTAGTTTAGGACTTCTACTTTTACGTCGAGGCACTCCAAAGAGGAACGATATTTTTTGTGTCGAGATCTTTGTGAAAGAGCTCCCTTCATGTTTAAAGCATCTTGGTATTAGTCTGAGATGCTTCGGGTCGCCACCTTCATTGTAGAATCACCATTATGATTATTTAATATAGGTGACTTAATCGATCATGACAACTTACATGAGTTATCCTTGACGTGCATTGTGATTGATCGCTTCCTCTGAGTGATCAATCACTCATGAAGTCTATGTAAGGGGCGAGCATTGACCAACTAGTAACCAACTTCTAATCAATCATGTGATTAAATGTTTGAAGGTAATAAATCACTTTCTTTGGACTAATTGACCAGTCTGCAATTCTATTTGAACTGTGATCAATGAATATTTCTTTGGTTAATAATTGATGCTTTTCTCTCGTATAAAATGATGTTTTCTTACAAAGGTACTAAGGTTGATGTCAACATCTAGATAGGAATCATAAGTTTCTTGAATATAACAAGATTGAAATTGGACCCCAACCATCATTGAAGATGGATTTTATGATTAAGAATCAATTGGACTTGTTGGTTTGGGAGTTTGACCCGAACCAACATGGACCGCCCACCTCTCCTATATAAGGAAAGGGTGAATAGCCATATTGTTTTAACTAGAAACCCTAGTTTACCACCTTCCCTTATCCCTCTCTACAAGTTGTTGCCTATGTGCTATCACCATGGGCACGTGACACCCATCTCCATGGTGGTGCTCATTTGTGCAGTGTTGTTGGTGGAGACTTGATTTAGATGAGTCACAATCCAAAAATCAACAGGAGGTTCCCACATGATGATCTTTATGTAGGGATAAGGAAGAAGGAGAAGTTCTTGAAGTTTCCCGAATTCAAATCCTAACATGTGATTGCGTGCAATGAGAAGTTGGATCTAACTTGTCATAGGAGGCCTCTTCCGTCCAAGGTGAAGAGATATCACCACATCACTTGTGATTAATGATATAGAATATATGCCATGTGGTTTCATCATGAGGTAATTTCATTCTTTATCTATTGTATAACATTTAGATTTTTATTTAAATAGTTTTTAATGTTTTGTACGATATGAAAAATTCAATCCCTTCAAGTACAAAAATCTTTGTGGGTAAGTTGATCCACTTTGATAGAGTCAGTTGATGCATGCGCTTACATGTAAAGGTCTTATTTCCAGCAATGATGTGAAGCACGAGATTGAGGGTGATGTAATGCACAATAGGCAAGATGAACTAATACTCGGAGATCTACCATTGGATATTTCTAGATGATAACCTTGTTATTTGGACGAAAAGGAGGCATCTATTTATCCATGGTCTAGTGTTCAAGCTGAGTACATGGCTATTATGATGGGTGTTGTGGAGATGTGCCTTAAGGTTTTTCTAAATGACTTTGAAAAAAATATAGTTACAAATGATGTTATTCTTTTACAATAACGTTGCAATAAATTAATTTAATAACCTTGTCTTGCATGATAAAATCAATAATGTTGAAGTTGATCGTCACTTCATTGAGCCAAAGAAGCTTGTGACTATATCTAGATGACAACCTTGTTATCCAAATCCTAAGGTTGAAAGTTGAGTGCATGGCTATTGTAGTGGGAGTTGATGTGGCTTCAAATTCTTCTACTAGTTACCTTAAAAAATTCAGAGGTACATATGATCTTATTCTTTCACAATAAGACTGAGATATATTAATTTCATAACATTGTCTTGCATATGCAATAGAACCAAGTTTTTTTGAAGTTGATCATCACTTCATAAGAGAAATGACCCAGTCGAAGGAACATGTATTGTTATAATAAACACTAAAAACAAGCCAACGATATTTTTACGATGCGGCTTCCGACAACCAATCCCATGAGAACAATATGGACAAGTTGGGGATGCATGATATCTATGCCCAACTTTGGCGGGGCTTTAGAGCGTCGATCTCAAATTAATCGCGTTCCAGGGTGCGGGAATGCAACTCTCCTTTCTTCCCCCGCGGACGTACTTAGATGATATTATATGGGTTAATGAGTTGTGGGCCCTGTGGGTATATGTAATTGTAGACAATTAGTTGCCTGCAACTGCTAGGGTCTCCCTTCTCATGGTTTTCTGGTTCTGTTAAGAAGGCTTCCCATACAAATCATTGTTTTTTGTCGTATGATTGATTTTTACAAATATCAACTAATGCATTTATGTAATTTGTCATTATTGATACTTATTTTTCTTGTGCATTTGTGTAAAGAGCTTTAATATTATTTTTCTTTGTCTTTGCAAAGATAAAATTGATCCGCGGAGTCTAGTTTTTTTTAAGGAGCCCAAATGTAACAACGTATGAGGTTGCACCATTCTCAAGCAACCAAGCTTCTGCTGCCTCAAGCAACATAATTTAGGAAATCCAAAGAAGAGAGTGGCATTCCATCCTAATGTAACAACGTATGAGGTTGCACCATTCACAGAGGGATCATCCATATCAGCAAACATAAATGAATGCTATGAGAAAATCGATGAAGAAGTACATACACATGAAGAAGAGAACATTCCAGCATACCCTCCTAATCATAGATATCATAATTGCTCGAGAAGTGATGACGATGACTGTGATGGGTATTATTATGGTGGCAGCGAAGAGGACGAGGATGTGTTCATTGATTGCAGTGAGGATGGCGATTGTGAATATTTTACTGATGGAGGTGTTCCAGAAGTAGAATCATCGAATTCCTTATTCTCAATGCAAATTGATCAAGACGGGGAAATTTTCAAAGAGGTCAGTAGTGCTAAAGCAATATCCACATCTTCTCCAGATCAAAACCAAATGGTTGGTAATGACAAAAGTGTGTGAAATAGGATCAATCACGTCGCTAGTGTGTTGTGCCCCATTAAGAATTTGTTGCAGTGGAGACAAGCCAAAGCAGTGAATGTACCTGCTGATAAACGTCCCGTACCCTATGTTAATTCGAGCAAATTAATGTCCAAATTAATTAGATGACGTTCGTTGCAGTCGGATACGAGAGGCTAATCAAAAACCACTTTTAATCAGATTTGAGTCAATTTCAAGCGGTGATTTTTTTACTTGGTGGAAGTCCAAGGTCGAACTCAGGGAGGCATATGTCTCCTTAGGTCAAATTTTAGCAAAATCCAAGTGTGAGATTTTCGGAGGAAATATTTTTGGTCTTTTTCGGGTTTTTTATGCAATACACATGCAAAATCAGGACAAATTAAATGTTAATTCAGAAAGATGGTCAAATTAATTCCAAAAATTATGAAACTTGGCCAGATTATGAAATGGAATGGAATTAAGCTACTCTAATGTTTTTGTAATTTTCAGACACTAAATGAATTTACTGTGAATTAAATATGCAAACAGGGTGATTTTCTCCAATTAATTTTTTATAAATAACAAATCAAAATTTTTCCAAGAGGCAAAATTATCCTAAATAGCTCTAATGATAAGGTATCCAGGAAAATTGACAGATGTTAATTTCAATGTGAAATGAATTTATTGAAATTAAAATGAGAAAATCACTCAACAATTTATTCAGGTCTCGATATGTGTGCGAATGACATGAAAATTTTATGGCATGTTAAGTTCAGTGTCCTAAAGCTACTGTGAGTTTTTGAGGATTTTTGGAATCACAAAAAATTAACTAGAAATTAAAAGGTGTCACTGGGCAAAATATTCCACAAATTGACCCATTAATTCATTGAAAATTCTACTGTAATTACAAAAATATGACATGTGGCACAATAGATAGAGGACAAGTTGCTCAACAAAATGCAATTTTTGGAATTTAAAAATGATGTAAAATGCAACCTAGGGATGCGTACAGACACAGGGGTGTAAATGCAATACAGGAAAATGAAATTACATGAAGCAAATATGCTGACGGGGACTTAAATGCAATTACCTATAATGCTGGGGACTCGAGTGCAATTTCTCCACAAGGCATGTGCTCCTCATGTGGGTTCAGCTTCACAGGGACCTTTTTGCAATATTTGAAAGTTCCAGGGGCCTCTGTGTAATTTTCCCAGGCCGCACGTGCTCCTCACGTGGGCGGCCTAGGTTCGGATTGCTGCGGAGGCTCGGGGCTCGGCTCGGGCGATCCTGGAGGTCTGGAGTGAGGCTCGGGCGTTCCGAGCCTCGGCTCGGAGAAGAGGCTCGGACCGAAGCTGCGTGGCACGCTGTGGACCCTCGGATCGAGCTCGATCCGATGGATGGCGATGAAGACTCGTGGCGTGCCCTCAAGCCGTTAGATCCATGTTGATCCAACGGCTACTGGATTCGATGGAGACGGCGATGTGGCTGAAGATCCGCCGCTGGATCAGATGAGATCTCAACGGCTGAGAGCTGCTGCGGAGGGGATACGCGTGGCGCACTAGGCGCCGTTGGATCTAAGGGATCCAACGACTCCTGTAATTCCCAGCGGAGAGGCGTTGTGGCTTGCTGTGGACCGTTTGATCGACGTGATCGAACGGCAGCTGTACGTCTCCTCCGATGGTCCTCCGCCGCCTGCGGAGGAGATGGCGGGGCTCCGATGAAGTTGCCTTTGCTCCGCCCGTCCTTCCTCGTGTCGATGAAGCTCTCCGATTGCTCGGAGCGATCTCAGAAGACTCATGGTGATGCGGCGAAGGCTCTGATGGTCTCAGGGGCGGCGGAGGGCTGTCTGAAGTCGGTGGCGATGAAGGTCGAAGACGACTCCGGCGAAGCTCCGACCAATGACTTAGTTGGCACCTGCAAGCACTAAAGACAGAGCCGAAGCTCGTGCGTGCACTCGTGGAGAAGTGAAGCGATCGGAGAGGCCTAAGGGGTGCTGCGGTGGTCTGACGAAGGAGCTCCGGCCAAGTGGCGGAGCTTGAGCTGCTGGAAGATGGAAGGTGTCGTCGGAGGGCGTGGAGGCTACCGCGAAGATGGGAGCTCCGATGCGAAGCTCGGCGGAATGGAATGGAGGCGAGAAGATGACCGGAGGCGGCGAATAACAAGAGAGAAAAAGCGAAGAAAAAGGAAGCGAAGATCGGAGATGGATGGAGGCGTCACCTGGGGATTGGAACTCTTCCTTGAGTTCCAGGTCATCGCTCGAAGGGTCGGTGGCTCCCTGAGCTCAAGCAGCGGCTCGGTGGAGGAGGGTTGCGACTCGGCGGAGGCCGAGGATCTCGCCGGAGAAGACAGACGTTATTGCTCAATGAAACTCTCAATTTCCGTCAGCAACTGGAAGCTCAGAGCTCGGGGCGTCTCACACGAAGGGCGGATAGGGATGACGACGGCCGGAGAGGAGTGATTTATAGGATGAAGTCGATGGGTTACGTCGCTCGGAGGTGGAGTTCGAGGTCATCGTGGAGCGACTCTGGTGGGAGTCGTGGGGAATGAGGGAGCTGGCGAGGATGAGGGGAGAGTGGTGAAGATCGTGGCGGCATTGGTGGTCGGAGAAGGTGACAGGCGTGGTGGCAAAAATAGAAAGGGGGCGGCGTGTTGAGCAAGGTCAAGATCGTGGGAGAGAGAGCGATCGGAGGTAGGAGATGAAGTCTCCACCATTGGATCTTGTGATACAACGGTGGGGATCGAAGCGATAATGGCCGGGTAGGATTAGATCGTAGGCAAATCGATCTGAGGGTCAGGAGCTCTCCACGTGGCATTACGGGAGCGAAGTAAGTGCGAATGGTGTGGATTGCATCAGGAGTGGCCTAATCCTAAGGTCGTGATGGTGCCCGGTGTCGTGCGGAGGAGAGGGTGATGACGAGCGGCGGGGATCAGATCTGAGGAAGATCGAAGGGCTACGATGCACTACGGTCTGAGCGGTTGAGATGGAGGGATGGAGTGCATCATCCAAGGGTGCAACAAGCGCCACGTGGAGCACTAAAGAAGAGGCGCGAACGTGTGATTGAGATGAGGCATGTGATCTGATCTGACAATCGGGAATAAGAGAAGATCTAGCGGCTTGGATGGAGGGATCGAGGGTGTGATCAAGCGGATCTCAAAGCGCCACATGGCGCGCTCAGCTTGAGGCGCGAACGAGCGGTGCTGATGGAGTTCTGAGAGTGATCGGATGGCTGAAATTTGAGGCGTGCGTGGAGGCGGCTAGGCCGTTGGATCTTGAAGGTAATTCAATGACTATAGCTGCGGGCGGATGAGGCAAGGGCAGCGGGCTACGGGGCGCAACCAGAGGGCGCCACGTGGCCTGCTGTGATTGGTTGAAAAGAGAATTTAGTGTAGAGAGAAAAGGGGACCCAATTTGGAAAAATTTAAAACATGAAAGTTGTAGATCTTGATGAGATCTACAAGTTTCAGGTTGACCAAAGATGGAGATGAGGTCAAGTATGATACAAAAATACAAAGATACAATTTATACATATATGTAGTGTACAACGTGGCCCGAAAACCCAACTTCTTCATACGAGCTCCAAACTTAATGAAATTGGTCTCATTTTAAAGGTCTTTTAATATGTAGTATTCTAAGAGTGAGTAGACCTATTTTGGAGTTTGTGTGAGGGATCTTTGTGCATTTTCTGATCCAGTGATTCTAGGGATTTATTGACTAATTTACAAGGGGGATTTTTGGCTTTCTTCCCTATATTACGAACTAGGGAGTACATATTATAAGGAAGAGGTTATTTTTGGTTAGTGGATATTTTACAAGGGTTTTTGGCTTCTTATTTAAATGCAAATGGACTGCTAAAATGCATGTATTATGTATGTGTGCATGAATGCTATTTATGCATTATAAAGGGAAATATGCCTCTATTTACTCGGGAACAATGCTCTATTTTTGACTTTTGAAGTGATGGATCACAGATTCATCAACCCCCTATACTTAAACCTTGCTCGTCCCCGAGCAACTAAATGAAATGCAAGAGTGAAATGATTTTGGGTTCCATACCAAGGTCATGAACAAAAGTTAAAAATGGAGCTTGACTCGACCTTTGGATTAATTATGTGGCGGAACCTTATTGGGATCTGAATTTAAGACCTAAGAGACTTCAAGTTCCACAAGTCTTCTATTCAAGACGCCTCAACATTCAGGTCAGAACAAATCCTCAAACGCAAATTTCTGATGACTATGATTCTTACTTGTACTGTGTAAGTGATAAATAGCTCTCCACATCAGAAATGGCTCAGAACCAACCTCCTCTAACAAGGTAACTCAATAACTTGGTCTAGCAACTCTTTCCTCGAGGAACGGGGTATTCCCTTCTAAGTTCAAATGCGACCAACTCAAGAGGAGGGGGTAGAGAAAAGAATAAAGAATGGACGGAAGCTAGTGTATCTAACCTATCCGGGGATGCCTGACCAGTGTAGCCAAGTCATCCAGCTGCATACTACATACTCCGACAGGCATTTTTTCTTTTTCTCTTTTTTTTGCTATATGCAAGGTGCAGCATGTACATCAGGAGTTTTTCCTCTTGAGCCAGTAGACTATCCCTCTTTTGAAGCATTATTGCAACCCTTAGCGTCCCGTCCTTAGACTTCAACACCACCAGACTAGGTTGAGATGCACTACCCTCCCTAGAGGAGGACGGGTGTTTCCACCCGTGTGCTACTCCAAGCTAAAGGATTCTACCTCCTCACCACCTCATCAATGAAGAGCTACGTGCATTGTGTTTTGTCCAAGTTAGGTCATTGTCTAAAAGAATCATGCGTGTGCACGAGATATTCTACTTAGACTAATCATGTCGACATGTGAACATAGACTAGCGGACTCAAAGAATTAAGTCACTTGACCTGAGAAATCTTAACTCCAGTTCCTATGAGGTTCCTCTGAAATTAGGTGGATTAAGGTCAAATCAAGTCCATCCTCAATATCTACTCATAACTTGGTTCAGAACCCACTAGCTTTTCACTTTGCATATGCAAAGTATGCAGATGAGATGTCATGCTGTGAAAATGCAAGACTCTTTTTCTTTTTAGATGCAGAGATGGTATGCAAGAGTAAATAAGAAGCCTTTATTCTTGACATTTTCATTTTATACAACAATTTTATAATAATATACATAGTATACAATACACATTTTTTTTCAATTTTTACCCACCCTATAATTATTGCATAATATATACAAAAACACGTGAAAATACGTGAAAGTACGAGCTATGGGTAAAGTAATATATACACGCCCCCCTATACTTAGCATATGCTATGTCCTCAGAGCACGAGAAGCGACTAAAAAGACAGATCTCGGGCTAAGCGTAGGAGAGCTAAAATTACAAAAATCGTATAGAAGTCGCACCGCCCCCCTATACCTAGGCTTTGACAGCCTAAGTGTAGAAGAAGATCAAAAATGAGGCGGACGAGGGTAAGAGGAGAATGGATGATTATATAATGCAGGCATCGGTCCCCCTATACTTAGGCTCAGGTCAGCCTAAGTATAGGACGGAAGTGAGTATGAGGACCAATGTGATCCAGAGAATGTACAGTGAACTGACTCAGGTGACCCCTCCGCCCTATACTTAGGATCTGGTTATCCTAAGTATAGTCCAAGATAGTGATCTAATGAGGCGGTGATGGGTTACTAGAGTCGCGAGGGAGAGAGGATAGGATGTAAAAGATGGTATATACAAATGAGTTGGTTTGAATCTTTAGATATGCTGCGGATGGCTGGAGCTCACTGCTGCAAGTCCTCATACGCGGCTCGAGGTGTATCTGCTGAATCTGTCTCACGCATGAATACAATCTCCTCAACATGGACTAACTGCTCATTGGATTCGACAAAGTGATTCAACAGCTGTCCATTCACAAGGAATGTCGGTGCGTCATATGCGAGATCAGAGATCTCGACACATCCGCTATCATGCACCGTACGGACAACAAATGGGCCCGTCCACTTAGACTTCAACTTGCCTTGGAAAATCTTCAGCCTAGCATTGAACAACCATACCTTCTGTCCAGGAACAAAGGTCTTTCGTCTGATATATCTATCATGCCAACGCTTCACCTTGTCCTTGTACACCAAACTGTTGTCGTATGCGCGGTTTCTGACTTCCATAAGCTCATTCAGATCCATGTTTCTCTGCTTCTGTCCCAGGTGTATGTTCCAGTTGACCTTCTTAATTGCCCATTCTGATTTGTGCACTAACTCTGCAGGCAAATGGCACGGCTTTCCGAATACCATTCGGAATGGGGAAGTGCCTAACGGTGTCTTGTAAGCCATCCTATACGCCCAGAGGACTTGATCCAAGATCTGAGATCGGTCCTTCCTGTCCGGGCGGACAAGCTTCTGCAATATTGTTTTCACCTCCCTATTTGACACCTCAGCCATACCATTGGTTTGCGGGTGGTAAGGACTTGCAACACGGTGTTCAATGCCGTAGTCCTTCAGGAGTTTCTTTACCTCCTGATTCACAAAGTGGCTACCCCGGTCTGATATCATCATTTTGGGGATCCCGAACCTAGAGATGATGTGCTCTCTGATGAATTACAGACAGTTCTGCTGTCTGCAGCTCAGGTCGGGATAGCCTCCACCCATCTGGATAGATAATCAACCGCAAGAAGGATATATTCAAACCCGTGGCTGATTGGAAATGGGCCCATGAAATCGATGCCCCAGGCGTCAAAGACATCACAAATGATGACCGGCTGCATTTGCATCTCACCATTCGAACCAACGGTTCCTCCCATTCTTTGGCAAACTGGGCACGACTTCGCGAAGGCGGTGGCATCGCGAAACAGAGTCAGCCAGTAAAAGCCACACTGAAGTACCTTCCATGCGTTCCTCTTCCCGGAGTGGTGTCCTCCTGCCTCTTAGCTGTGGCATAAAGAAAGGACACTCTGGTATTCCTCCTGAGGAATACATCGTCTCCAGACACAATCCGGTCCTTCGAAGAAAAGGATCGGATCCTCCCAATGGTAGTGTCTAGCGTCCGACTTCAATCGGTCGATTTGGCTCTTGGGCCAATCTTCGGGAACTTTTTTGGAGACAAGATAATTCACGATATTGGCGTACCATGGGATTGAGTCGATAACAAAAATCGACTCGTCAGGGAAGAAGTCTCGAATTGGTGAAACCTCGGAAGTATTAAGATCTTCGAGACGAGAAAGATGATCGGCCCTACATTTTTTTTCCCAGGTTTATCACGGATGTCCAAATCAAACTCCTGGATAAGTAAAATCCATCGAAGAAGACGCGCCTTCGCGTCCTTCTTCTCCATCAAATACCGTAGGGCCGTATGGTCAGTGAACACAGTTACCTTGGATCCGATTAGGTGAGATCTGAATTTGTCCAAGGAAAACACTACCGCAAGCATTTCCTTTTCCGTAACTGTATAGTTACGCTGAGCGGTATCAAGCACTTTGCTTGCGTAGTGAATTGCAAACGGAATGCCATCTCTTTTTTGTCCCAACATCGCCCCAACAGCATAGTCTGAGGCGTCCGTCATGATCTCAAAAGGTAGAGACCAATCTGGGGCTTGTATGATAGGTGCGTCCATAATCATTCCTTGCAGAAGCTTAAAGGCCTCAAGACATTTGTGATCAACAACAAACTCCATGTCTTTGCCTAAAAGCTCAATTAGCGGTCAGGCAATCTTAGAAAAATCCTTAATGAATCTCCTATAAAATCGAACGTGCCCAAGGAACGACCGCAACTGCTTTATGTTGGTTGGTGGTTGAAGTCATCTGATCACATCCACCTTGGCAGGGTCAACCTCCATTCCTTTCTTGGAGATGACATGCCCCAACACTATGCTCTCCATTACCATGAAGTGACTTTTCTCCCAGGAGAGCACCAGATTAACCTCACAACATCTTTTTAGGACTCGGTCCAGATTCCTAAGACAGGAATCGAAGGAATCGTCGTGGACCGAGAAGTCATCCATGAAGACTTCCAGGAATTCACCGACCATTTCGGCGAATACAGCAATCATGTACCTTTGGAAAGTACCTGGAGCACTGCATAACCCAAAAGGCATGCGCCTGAAAGCATAGGTACCAAAGGGGCATGTGAATGTGGTCTTTTCCTGGTCCTCTGGAGCTATGGCTACTTGATTGTAGCCCGAGAACCCATCTAAGAAGCAAAAGAACTCTTTCCCCGCTAGTCTCTCTAAGATCTGATCAATGAACGGAAGGGGGAAATGATCCTTCTTTGTCGCGGCATTCAAGCGTCTGTAATCCACACAGACACGCTACGACGTGGGTACTCTCGTCACGATCTCCTCTCCGTCCTCGATGGTGGTCGTTTGAATTCCCAACTTTTTCGGGACAACATGAATTGGGGCCACCCACTTAGAGTCGGAGATTGGGTAAATGAAACCCGTGTCGCACCATTTTTCTATCTCCTTCTTTACGACCTCTCGTAAATTTGAATTCAACCGACATTGGAATTCACGAGAGGGTTTGGCTTCATTCTCCAAGTAAATATGGTGCGAACACAGAGTGGGATTTATCCCGTGGAGATCGGAAATGCTCCGGCCTATCGCCTTGCGGTTTTTCTCTAGGATCTCTAGCAAGCGAGATTCATGCTCCTCGGTCAGTCGCGAACTGATGATGACCAGAAATTTCTTGTCTTGTCCCGCAAGGAAGGCATATTTTAAAGTTGTGGGTAAAGGTTTGAGCTCAGGAATAGTGTGATCGTCTAAGAAGTCTGGCTCAATCTGATCTAGTTCAGTGTTGGAAGTGGCTGGATCGTTCTCTGTGATAGCTGCCACCAAGTTCGGCTCTGGATTCGGATCGTCAAAGGTCTCCATACAATCGGCAAGCGCCTCGTCTGACTCATCATCCTCATCTTCCGATTGTCCTAGAGATGTAAGGAATGACAGGCCCAACTGGGCCTCTATGTCATCGAAGATGTAGGGCGATGCAGGCTCAGAGATGTACTCGTTCCTGAGGATCTCGCAGACTGACTTATGCACTGGATCATCTTCGGAGGAGATGGACATATCGGTGCTGGCTGGGTTCTGTCTCCATGGCCCAACTAAGTCTATATGCTCGCAGTCTGTTCCGATAGAAGAGTACTCGGTGCTGGATTCTGAATCCGGTCTCTGCCATCTTGTCTGCTTCATTTCAAGTTCCTCATCTCCGCCTGGAGTTTGGAACTGAATTTTCCCGATCTTATAGTCAAATAAGGCCCCTGTTGTTCTGAGGAAGGGTCTACCTAGAATGATATGGGAATCTCTCCAATTACGAGGGGTCCCCATATCCAAGACAGTGAAGTCCACCATGTATTCTTGCCCCTCGACTTTGATCACAATGTTCCTTAACTCTGCTTGGGACCTCTTGGTTGATTTGTCAGCAAACGGTAGAAGAGCTCTAGATTTCCTAAGAGGTCCGAGATTAAGCTGCTCATAGAGGGTTGTAGGCATCAGATTGATTGAGGAACCATTGTCCAGGAGAGTGCGTGCAAACGTGATGTCATCAACATGACTCACTACATAATGTGCACCCATGTCTCTTCGTTTCCTAGGAAACGAGTTCTTTATTGCACAAGTCGTGGCTACTGATATAAAGTGTTTCTCAACACAGCTTTTGGTTTCCTGCTAACCCTAGTAGGTGTGCATCTCACCTTAAGGTATTTTTGGAATGCAGGGGTCATTTCCACGAACTTGTCAAAGTGGATTGTGACCTTGATGTGTTTATTGCAGAACTCTGCCATTTCAGGGTCATCTTTTGAATTTTTTCGGCTTTCTTCTTTCCACCCTTGAGAGCTCGGGGGAAAGGGATTATTGACTCCAACTCATGTTCAGAAACTGAAAAATTCTCATTAAGATCAGGAACTGAGTTATTTGCATGACTCTGACTCTGAAACAAACTAGGACTCTGACTCTGATTGAAATGAAAATGCTGAGGCGAAACCGGTGCTGCTTCTTCCGCGACTGTTGGACGATCCTCCTCAGATGGAGGTGTAGGCTCTTAATCAGTTTCGTCGGACTCCATGCGGATGCAAGAATGCTGCTTTGAGGACTCAGATGTCCTCTTTTCTGCCGGCGATGGTGGTGGTGCTCCTCCTTTTCTTCCTCCGAGTTCTCCTCAGGTAGAGTCTCGGAGGCTCCTTCCTTCTGTGCCCGTGCCCGATCAGGTATGGTCACGGTCCTTCCGCTCCTGAGGGACATATGATTTACATTATCCTACGGAAGAATCTCATGTTCAGATAAATAATTATCTGAATAATATACCTGATCTCGAGGTCGGTTCTGGCCATGGTGTAAGTTGTTCGGGTTGGCCTGAACCTGTGCGGGAATTGGGGTCTTTGGCGCCATCTGTTGGTCCTGAGTACGAGAGACTCGATTGATGTCGGTTCTCATGTCCAGGTAGTCATTCTGCATCTGTTGGACCCTATCAGACAGGGTCTGGGATCGCCAAGGTGAGAGACTCCAATTCGGTGGGCTGGGCTGGCTGCTGTGCGGATGAGGTTCGATAGTGGCCCTGCTGGCCATGCCGATACTGCTGCTGCTGGTGGGACGGTGCTGGGCCCTGCTGATACGTGCGCTGCTGCTGCTGGTACCCTTGTTCTGGCCTGGACTGAAAGCGCGGTGTAGGAACGGGCCTGGTTTCTTGGTAGGCTGGGGATGGGCGGTGTGGCTGATCCTTCCCCATTTCGGCCTGCCTAACAATCGGGTCACGGCTATACCAAGGTCCATTGATCTCGTACATTTGCGGAGGCTCCTCGTATCCCGTCTCCACTTGTGGAGGTGCATGTTGGTTCTGCAGGGTGTAAGTCTGATCCCAGCTACTATGAGACCTCGGTGCTTGTTCGTGTACAAGATGGACTCGATGTACAGGTATAGGTGGTGCAGAAGGTGCAGGTAGCTTTATCTTAGCTACCTTCTCAGAAAGTTCCTCCACTTGCTTCGGTAGGCGCGAAAGAGACTCCAGTTCCACGACTCTCTTGTGGATCTGCTCGACCATGGTAAGCTTGTCGGCAATCATCCCCATGCTGGGGATGAGGTCCTCAGTCAGATCCGCTATAGTCCTTCGGTTGTCTCATTGGATAGGATTGAGGGAGACAACTGATAGGCCCTGGTGGCCTGCGACATGCCTGTTTCTGCCATCTGCTCCAGGATCTTCCATACGGCGTGCTCGTTTTTGTTCAGATAGCTTCCTCCACAGGCGGCACTGACTAACCCCTGCATCTCTGGGGTTAGACCACAGAACAAGGTCTGGACTAAGATCGCCTTTGAAATGCCGTGGCAGGGACATTTCTGTACTAAATCATTGAACCTATCCCAAGCGTCATGGAAAGGTTCACTGGGTCCTTGGGCAAAGCTGGCGATCTTCGTTCTCATCTGGTTTATCCTACTGAGAGGGTAGAACATTTTCAAGAATAGGTCCTTGAACTGCATCCAGGTAGTGCATACCACCCCTAAGTTCTTCAGCCAATGAGCAGCCTTATCTCCTAAGGCAAAAGGGGTGGCCTTCAGTTGAATATAATCTTGGCCAACATTGGGATGGCTAAGATTGTTGCACACCAACTCGAAGTCACGGAGGAAAGTGTATGGTTCTTCATTTAGGTTTCCGTTGAACTTCGGAAGTAGACTAAGGAAGTGGGGCTTCAGCTCAAAAGCCTGGGCGGGAACTGCGGGTGCCAACCAGTTCTGAATCTCGTTCTCCGCCGGGTTATAGGTATCGACCATTGGTCGGTCGATTCTTCCTGCTACTATAATCTGTCCCATCCGTGCCGTGAGATCTGCATTCTTCTGTTCGGCTTCGGCGAGGCGAGCAAGAATCTGTCGTATTTGTTCCTCATCCGGTGGTACTTTTGGCGGCATCTTGTCCTCTAGTCCTGGGGGAAAGTAAGATCGGTGTCAGAGGATAAATCAAGGAAAGGATTACTGAGGCGATGATTTTCCTCAATAATCTCGGAGGAGATGAAAGGGTTGGTTTGAGAGTAACCACCCTAAGTATGAGGGAACCAAGACTCAAGAGGGTCATGAGTCCTGGGTGGTCCAAGGTGCGCTTGGGCCGATGAAGACGAGTCACTTGGGGGACTCATAGAGAGATCGGTGAATAACGCATCGAGATCTCCCCAGTTACTCATCTTGATGTGGCGAGAAGAAGATAGGATTTTACTCCTACCTGAAGCAAGCAGATCAATCCAAAACCCTGGGTTCACACTCAACACAGTGAAGGACTCGAAATCGAGTCCGATTAATCTTGTAGTTTTTAAGTGTGATTTTTCAAGCAAGATAGCAAGGATTACGCGGCCTATAGGGAAGTCGGCTCAGAGCCGGATGTGTCTTCCCTGTATATCATGTCGCCTAAGATATCGTCGATCCTCCCTTTCTTCGCTCCTATCCGGAGTTGGGGACTCAAAGATGTGCCCCTATCTACCTGCAAGCAGGCGGAGGCTGACAAAGCTAGGCCTTGTCGCAGAGTACTGCTGGTTCGCCCCTATCTACCCGTGAAGGCGGAGGCTACTTCGTACTTGTCAATGCGCTAAAAGTATCCAACTCGTGATATTTGCAAAGATCAGTTGGCTCGTGATATGGAAGGCGAGGATTTGGGCTCTGCCTTAAGGTGTTTACATACACTCAAGTACCCTCACTCAGCCTGAAAACAGGGTCGGGGATTAGTCTCCCGCAAACAATTTTCAAATTTTATTCTTTTTTTGGTCAATACTGTTTAGCAGTCCCGATTTTAAGTTAAGTTATCACTAATTAAGTTAACCACACAGCACGCCTATCGGACAGTCCTAATTTCCGTTTAATTAAATGTTAAAATCAGAGGGAGAAATCAAGAAAAGCCGATGCAAGATAAAACAATGATGTTATGCTGAGTTCAGGAGACTTACAGTGATCCCCTTCACTTTTTTTATGCAGGATGCAGAACAGAATTGAAAATTTATCTAAATGCAAATGCATACGATGAAAGCCGCTCCTAGACAGGCAGTTCTATTAGCGTGAAGAACAGGTTAATTTGGCTAAGTACTACGGTCTAAGTGCGTCTTTTAAGTGATTTGTGTGGTCCTAATGATTACGAGCTCAAGCAGTTCCTAGATTGGCTCGGGAAGCCGCTACTGCAAGCTAAGTTACATTCACCCACACAGCACACAGGGACACAGTTCCACTATTTTTACACACGCGAGAACCCAAACAAGAACCGCTGGAAATGATGCGAAAAATGTGGAAATAATTGAAATTTACAAGTTCTCTCAATTCACTCAAAAAATGTCGATTCCTCGAAGCGTCTTCGACTCCTCGTGTTCCTCGCACAAAAATAATTTCGATGTCAGAGAGAGAACGACTTGAAAACAATGCAAAATTTTAAAGAACAGAGAAATATTCACAAGAAAAACCGGGGGTCAGACTACCCGGAGAAAGAAGATCAAACACTCAAAATTTCACCAAAAATTATCCTAAGCCGTGCCTCCCCGGCAACGGCGCTATTTTGATAAACGTCCCGCACCCTATGTTAATTCGAGCAAATTAATGTCCAAATTAATTAGATGTTGTTCGTTGCAGTCGGATACGAAAGGCTAATCAAAAACCACTTTTAATCAGATTTGAGTCAATTTCAAGCGGTGA